>CM061141.1:31466788-32048792 GCA_030789695.1 Scilla litardierei
ATTTGTCTAAAAAGTCATGAACCAATCAAGTTCAATGCCTACAAAATATGATTTCATATTACATTAATTATAATATCATTTTAATAACATAACCACGATGTTAACTGTTAAGCAAAACTTAATTAACATTTTAACAGCTATTACACAACTCATATTTATATTACATTAATGGGAATCATGTGATGGCAATTTTAGATTAACTAACATAACAAACGAGCCACGACAATGAGATAATATCATAATAGAGCTATATAATCAATTGAAAGTCTAAAAGTTAGGAAAAATGAACATGCTATTATCACCAAGACAAATATCCATAAAATTCATGTCACTAAGACATAACAATGTTTAATAGCCTATATTTTCAATTTTTCTGACAGTTAAAATTACCTGAAGGTTTGAGACAAAAAGAGCAGGAAAGAGTCAAACAGTTGAAGAGAGAAAAGAAGATGTCGACTGATACACTGATGTGTCGACTGCAAACTGAAGGCTGAAGCAAATAAAAGAGCGACGACTGCAAATTGAAGCAAATAAACATAAAAAGGACCTTATCAATCTTATGCAAAGATTGCAAACTGAAGCCGATAATTCCTCACCTTTGGACTTAGGTCGAAGAGAAAGATCTACGTCGTCGGCCGAATTGAGAGATAGCAGCGTTACCGATCGAAGAGAGATGGTCGAAGAGAGAGGGAGAGCTGTGGTGTCAATCACACCGTCGAGGAGATACTGAGAGCTGCGTCGTCGGTCAAAGAGAGTGAGAGCGACGAAACCATCGGTCGAATAGAGGGAGCACGACAAAATCAAAGTGAGAAAATTAGGACGTTTGTCTCTCCCTCACGACTTTGCCCCTGTATTTGCAGGTATCAGGTCGGGTCAGGTAACGAATTACAAACCCAACCCTTCACCCGACCCGCTAACCAAAAATAAAAAACCAAAAACCGGCCGATATTTTGAAATCGATATGGCGGCCGATATTGGCAGAAAATCAGAAAACATAATTTATCGATACTATCGTATATATCTAATTTCTGATATTGCGATCGATATTTCGGCTATCGGTCCAATATTTAGAACATGTTTTGCCTTCATGCCCAGAATTACAGACATGCCACTGATTGAGCCTTCCATCGCTTTCGCCGCTGATTCGGCCTAGCCTTTTGCCGCCCCCTTCTACTACGATCGTATCAATCCGACTAGGGGTGACCAGTGGACTATGGTTTAGCATATTGGATTAGACCAAATAAAACTCTATATTTAATACATTTCTAATTAATTAGTTTTCTATTGTGGATCAAAAAAGAATTTATTTTATCTTTGGTAGCTACAGCTGTAGACTTGACAATTTTGATGACGGACTCTTTAAATAACACCATCAAATTAACTTCTGATAATTCAAGCTCCTAATCTCCTCTTCTCATCTGGTAGTCATTATTGGTCAATATTAGCTGGTTTCGATAGGATCCGATCAACATGCATAAAATCCAGCATGATATGGCCAATATGCACTGGTAGTGGACAATTCTCAGCTTTACGTCAAACCATGATTTTCCACCCACTCACATTGCAAATGAGATAAATAAACGAAAGCATGTGTTTATTTGTCAGTGGCTGAAGCCAGTATATATGAAGTGATGAAGCTCCAAGTTTGACATTCATATTATTTTAACATTTAATTTTAAGCTAGTAAAAGCTACAGATGAATAACAAACTACGAGGACAAACTGGATGGAACCTTCAGCAAGTTAAGGTCCTTTCCTACAGTTGCATACAAAGGTACATGCTGATATGTTAGAACTGGCAAGAAATAAGGAGATGTCCACGGTACCAAATTCTCAGCTTCAATTAAATGACCAGATTTATCATCAAACGCTATAAGGACACTCATTTGTATGAATCTAGTGTCTTCAAAAAGCTGTCTGAGCATAGGCAGCCCCAGGCCTCCTGATTAGGCCATAGGAGGTGCTCAACCAGGGGAAAATGTTTGTGGGACATCACTCCGATGGCCACTGCCGCTTCCACTGCCAGTGCCATTTGCTACTCCACCCAATCCTTTGCCACTGTATCAGGTGAGAGAAGAAAGATGTGGAAGATAATGGAATGTGGCATGAGCCCCAACACCCATCTATTTCGTCGGACCCACTTCCATAAGTGATGGGTTATGGCACAAGCCCTAACCCTCATCTCGTGTTTCTATCCTCTCAATCTCTCGAGATGGCAGCAGAGTGATGAGAGATACCTGTGATAGCTGCAGCCGTCGACGGGGACATATATTTTTGCCCTTCCCTTATAGCAGGGACGGAACTAGCCACTTTTTATAGGATGGGTACCATACAAACTAGTATTTCAAAAAGAAATTGAACTATATAAAATATTTACAGCAAATACAAATTGTTCTAACAAAAAATAACATATAGAAACTAAATTATTTGATAACTATGCAATGTACAATAAACTTTAAAAATTATTTTATTTCTAAATATTTTAGATTAAATTCAATTGCGAGGTTTTGTTAAGAAAACCCCATTTTATAACAACAAATTAGTATTTAGAAAAAATATATACTTATAGTAGTTAATATAATAATACCTCCTGCTTGGCTTCTTTGATGAATTGCAATCATTTTGATGACTATATTGTCAAAATCAAATATGTGAAATTTTCGTCTAGGAAAATTTTTTCCTTTTGATTATTTTAGCAGCATCATTAACTAGTTAAAGATGGAATTAAGATCATCTAACTAAATTAGATTTGAAATCAAGTGGTACCATAAGTTAACAAAAATCAATTGGCTATTAATTATTTGGTAAATTAGTTTTTGTTAGTAGGAAATAAAATAAGGAACCCAATATATTTTGGGTGTTCATAAGTTTTATTATTTAATAGTCTATTTTTAGTAAGTTTTCCAATTGATTTATTTTAGCAAAATAAAGGCTAAATTTTAGGCGGGCACAAATTTAGAAAGGATACAATTTAAGCCTAAATTTTACGATGGGCACAAGATAAATATCTTGAATTTACAAGTGTTTTTTGGCATATTTTTGAAAAGTATTCATTATGAAAACATATCATGCCAAATAAAATTTCTAGGAGGATACGTGCTCACGTGGACCCCTTTAAATCTGCCCTTGCCTTCTAGTTTCCTATTCATTTCCATTTTTACTTCTTCTTCTTCTTCATGTCCTCTTTTTCTCATCTTCTTCTAAGGTTGCTGCTGTAAAAAATAAGAAAAACAAATAAAAAAACATATGCGACAACTAGGCCTTGAATAACATTGAAGCAATCCGATTGTAATATGCTTTTTCCTTCCTCCAACCTTTAAAACTCAACTTAAATTGAAAAAACCTAGGTTAGGCGATGCATGCGCCTTGAATAACATTGAGGCAATCCCATTGTAATATATTTCTTCCTTCCTCCAACCTTTAAAACTCAACGCTTATATTTTCAAAAGTGTGAATCACTTGTCATCAATACATTTGACTAATCATTAAAAGCTGATAATATGATAACCTTTATAGAAAAGATAACCTTTATAGAAAAAAATCAATGAACAAATCGCAACTACAAATATAAGGGTCCTTAAATAAAAGCAGGTTAATCATTAAAATATATGGACCGTTTCTGTAGGGTCTCTTTCCTGTGACCTTGTGATATAATAAACATAATAGTGTGGGAGTCGATGGATTCCCAAAACCATATGGCATGATTAACAATACATAAATACAACTCATGTACAAGTCAAACAAGAGAATAAACATGAACATACATTCTTTTGATGGTATGAGAGGAAAAAAAGGATCGCCCCAATTTCCCCCATCTCCTACAATTTGTTTTGCAAATTTTTTTCATGGGGTTGTTGTTCACATCATGGATGATCAACATACCAAATTTCAAGGGATTCAAATACTTATTGAGCCACCATCTACACCTTACAATTTCAACGGTCTAAAAACGTGCTGAAAACCCCCACGAAGTTGCAAGGGATAGATGGGGGCTCAAAAAGTTTTGGAATCCCTTAAAATTTGGTATGTTGATCATCCATAAGGTGAACAATAAACCCATGAAAAAAAATTTCAAAAAAATGTGTGCGATAGAGGGAAATGGGGGCGCCTCCTTAGATTGAATCTAAGGAGGCACCTTAGGATCCCTTTACCCATATATATATATATATATATATATATAAGAAGAAAACCCCTCAATTTTCTTGGTATTCCTGCCTACAATACTCACTTTAGGGCTTTCTTGATGGGAGAAATAATTAATCCGAAAATAGGCATTAGTTCAAGATAAATCACAATTCTCCATTCTTCATTATTTTTGCGTATGCAAGGACTCCTATTTATATGACACTTCAACCAATGAGTTATAATGACTATCTATGTAGTAATGATAACTATAATAACATTTATATAGTTATAATATGCCCAATGACATATCAATATATGTTCATACTTATATATATGTGTGTGCGCGAGTGCAAAAAAAATGTACCTAAGAATGTGTGCAGGTAGAATTACCTGCGCACGCCCCCTCTGTTCGGTGTTTTAAAGTATTTTTTTTTGAATTTTTTTGCAGTAGCTAGATATACTTGTTATAAAGCTCCCCACAAAATTTCATGTCAATCCAACACCGTTTGAGCCTCCGTTCATCGATTTCAAAAACGTTTCTGGGCAGTTTTGCGCAACGTTTTTGAAATCGATGAACAGAGGCTCAAACGTTGTTGGATTGACCTGAAATTTTGTGGGGAGCTTCATAACAAGTACATCTAGCTACTGCAAAAAAAATTCAAAAAATACTTTAAAACACCTAACAGAGGGAGCGTGTGCTGGTATCTCTGCCTGCGCATGTGCGCAGGCACATTTGTCCATATATATATATAAGAGCACACATCCACCCGTTACAAATTTAACGGTCTCAAAACGTGCAAATTTGTTGAAATGCCTTGATCGAATGCCAAATCACATTATTTCTCAACGATTATTTTTAAGGGATGTATAACAATATATAATGAAGGCGAAAAAAATTTTGAAATTTTTTTTCAAAAAAAACTAAAAATATTTTCGCACCATGCGAAATGTTCTCATTTGAAGATTTACATATATATACAAGAATAATGGGTATCATATTGCATATGAGACTAATCCTCATATACCAAGACACAAAAATGTGGAAAACATAACAGGTACAATCCCATGTGGGGCTTGTGCTTTCCACCTTTTTGTGTCTTGGTATATGATGCTTAGCCTCATGCCATATGATACTCATTATTCTACACACACCAATTTGAGGGCCACTTATCTCAAGCACACCCCCATCTTCCACTGTGCGCCTAGCCTCTGGATTCTGTCACCTAGAAGCTTACCCTCAGCTGTCGTGATGTGGCAGCCACCTGCCTTCGTCGTGTGTTGGGGGATGGCGCCATGATCTCCCTCTAGTTTGATCCTTGGCTTTCGAGCGCCCCCTGGCTCGCCTCTGCACTCCTCCCCCCACTTGAGACGGCTTTTTGTTGCTGATTGTTGGGACGGCACTGGCTGGCGCCTCCCAGATGTCCTCGCCCCTACATTGGGCTCTTCCAGCCTTTCTCACTGGGCCCCGGTGCCGACTATTAGGTTTGGGAGTCTCCTGGGGGTGCACCCTCCGCTCTGCCTGGGATTCTACCAGGTCCTCCTCTCCACATTTCCACCTGCATCGTGCTGTCTGTTCCTTGGCCACGTGTCGAAGTTCGCATTCATGCTCCTGTGGGCCCTCTCTGATAAGCTTCCCACCACTCCCACCTCCTCTGTCACGGTGTCCAGGTTCCCCCCACTTGTGTCCTCTGCTCTTCCCACTTTGAGTCCTCTCGGCATCTCTTCCTCCGCTGCGAGTTCAGCGACTACATCTGGACTGCTGCCAAGCTCAAGTTGTGCCTTTCCTCCCGCTCCAGATCTCTCCTTGTGGATGCTTTATTATTGCATCGGTTTGGATCGTCCCACAAGACCCGTCCTTTTGGCTGGCTATGCAAGCTTGTTCTCTCTGTTGTGGTTTGGCATGTCTGGAAGGAGCGGAACAACGGCTTTTTCTCCTCTAGTGTGCTCTCCAATGTCCAGATTCTTTCTTGCATCTCCTTGGACGTGGCGGCCTCGACCCCACCTTTTGACCTGGAGGAGCTGGACCCGGTGACCCTGGCGGTTTTTGATAACTGGGGTCTCACCTAGTTTCTCTTTGTGTTTTCTCCCTTTCTTTTGTTAGCCTTTGTTCTGTTGGCTTTTCGTGTATGTGGTGATGCTTCCCAACCTCTCCAATGTCTGTCCTGCCACTGACTTGGCCGACGCACCATGTATACTTGTGTACATGTTTACTCTTATATATACATACTCACCTACCTTTCATATATATATATATATATTAAAACACAACTGTTTTTTAATTCTAGGGCTGACTAGGACATGCTGACTAGGACAAACATGTTGATAGAAAGACGGCTTAGATTTAATCTTGAGAATTGAATAGTTGAGATGAGATTTTGTGGAAAGTTTTGGAGGGAAAAACATTTCTTGGGAAAAGAAAGTTTATGGGGAAATGAAACTTTATGTGGAATAGGAGAGTGCATGCAATTAATGCATTTGGGAAAAAAATTTTAACTTGCACTTAATGCTGCAAATCGAATGATCTCTCCCTCAATGCGGGGCTCACGGTCTCTTTGACGCATGGAGCAGCAAGATAAGAATAATTTCCTGCGCCGAATGCGCCTGCTAAATGTTTTTACGCAAATTTGTTGTTCCGCTCCAAAGGCGTCCTCGCCGAATTTGTTGTTTTATGCCGAATTTGTTGTTTCACACTGAATTTTTTATGCTATTTTTTTTGTTCTGCGCCGAATGCGCTGGAGCGTTGTTCCGTGCCGAAGGCGCTCCGCATTGTTCCGCGTCGAATTTGTTGTTCCGCACCGAAGGCGCCTGCTCCGTATTTGTTGTTCCGTGTCGAATTTGTTGTTCCGCACCGAAGGCGCCCGCTCCGTATTTGTTGTTCCATGCCGAAGGTGCCCGTGCTGCTAAATATTTTTACGATAAATTATTGTTCTTTTAAATTTTGTCTGTGGAAATAATTTTTTAGGGCACAAATATTTCGCGGGAGAAAATCTTAAATGAACCGTGCTCGCGGGCACGGGTTATGACTAGGGTATATATATATATATATTCATGTAGATCAGGTGATACCTGATCTAATAGATCAGGTGCAAGACACAAAAAGGAAGGCCCCATGGAAAGTACAAGCTCATAGATCATGTGGGGCTTGTACTTTCCAACTTTATGTGTCTTGGCACCTGATCTATTAAAGCAGGTGTCACCTTTTCTACATTATTCTAATATATATAATGCTACAATTAATATGATTAAAGAGTCACATAAGTGTAAATTTCTTATATTCTCCCATTTGACTCGAATAATCCTATTAATATCTTTATACCATATACTTTATGGCCAAAATTTAATAGTTGCACTTTAATGAGCAACATAAATACTTCTTTAAAAAGATTCAATATTTTTTATATTTTGCAAACTGTATGCAAATAACCTTATAAATAACTTTATGTATAGATACTTGACTATTCTTGGTCCAACTTTTATTTGCTTCATAAATAAATTTCACATGACTTAGATATAATGTGCACACTTTATAAGACATATCTGAAATACTAAAATACTCAAAATATGTCTAGACATCGTATATAAAATCCTTAAATGATAGATATTCTTTATATGACCTTTTAATAAAATGATTATTAAAAGAGTTTATATTCTTTATATGACCTTTTAATAAAATGATTGTAAATAATTTAGTCAATCGATCAATATCATTAATATAACTTCATGTGCCCAAATATCATCAACGACCATAATTTTAACTTCAACCTTATGGAATTTAATGTTGATTCTCCTTATTTGACTACTCCTTATATTGTTAGAAAATACTATTTGCCAAGAAATAAATACAAGATTACTACTTTGTATCTTATAACCCTTAATCATAATGCCTATAAAATTTCTTGTAGCAATTTATAATTTATATTTTCAACATTGAGAATGAAATAATTTTATAAAACATAAATTATCTACAACATATAATCTTTATTTTATTAATGATGAATTGACTTTTCTATGGTTAAAAGGTCCTATAGATAACTAAGCTTTAATTAAGACCAGTTTAATTTAGTATTAATGATAGACATCTTTGTACATGTGGGCATAAAAGATTACTCTCAATGAAGTCTAGAGTTGTCTTAACCCAATTAATCTACATAAATAACCAGTTCCATGTATGGTATGGTGGATGTTAAATGTAAAATTAATTGCAATACTAGATGCATAACAAGATGTTATATAAGTAAAATACAATTATCACTCAACTTATATATGTTGTGGCTATTTCATAAGTTGTGTGATAATTAATACCCGATAACTTTAATATATATATCTAGTAATCTAATACATGCTTACTACAAATACTTGCATTTATAGTTTACTTGATCCAACTAGTAGAATTATAACTTTATATAGTGCATATAAAAATTTATTTCCAATGAAATTATTAAATTTACTACCAAATTTTTTATATATCAAAATTATATAAGATCAATTATGCATAATAAAAATACATTAAAACTAATCTCGTATAAATAAAACATAATTTCATAGACTAATCTTTATAGTGTAGAACATTAATGCCAATCTCATATAGAGTATAACACAATTCCTATGCTAATCTATATAAAATGGTACAATAAAACTAATCTTATATATAGTAGAGCATAATTCTAAGGCTAGTCTCTATAGAGTACAACATTAAAATCAATCCCATACAGAGTAGATCCAATTATTTAAAAAAATAAATAGTATGATTATCGTAATGATTAGTTATACACATGATAATTAGACAAGCGACTAAATCATGTTGGCACAATAAATAAGTTCTAATCACCACTTAACTCATAAACCATACATCTATTACATAATTTTTATAGTAATTTATATTCAGAAATTTTAATACTAACATCTAATCTGTTTATATTATACTTACAACTTATGACTAAAATAATTTCTACTGAACCAATGATAGTAGAAATAAAATTTTATGTAAAACATGGAATTAATAAGACAAATTGTGCAAACAAGAACCGTAACGAAGCTCTGATACCAATTGTAGGAATCGATTGATTTTCAAAACTATATTGCATAATTAACTATACACAAATGCAACTCATGTACATGCCAAATAAGAGAGTAAACGTGAACATTCCTTTCTTTGATGATATGTGTGTGTGTGTGTGTGTGTGTGTGTGTGTGAAGAAAACCCCGCAATTTTATTGTTATTCATGTCTACAACACTCACTTTATGGCTTCCTTGATGTAAGGAATAATTAATCTGAAAATAGGCATTAGTTCAAGATAATTCACAATTCTACGTTCTTCATCATTCATGTGTAGGCATGGACTCCTCTTTATATGATCCTTCCATCAAGGAGTTATAATGACTACAGTTATAGTTATGATAACTATAGTAATATTTATATAGTTATGATAAATCTAGTAACATTTATATAGTTATAATATGCCAAAGGACATAACAATATGTACGCATACTTATATGCATATATATAAATATATCTCATCTTACAATTAATAGGATTGGAGAGTCACACAAGTAAATTTCTTACAAGTAAAGCTTTAGCTAGTAACCATTTAACATACCAATATTTCCCATCACTCCATAAGTGCCACATAAGATGTACCAGTGTAGTAGGTCTACAGAAGGAAGGAACTAGACCTGACATGTAGTGGCTAATAGGAGTTATCCAACTCATCCAAAAGAAAAAAAACAGTTTAGGAGTTTTAAATCCTAGATCTTTTCATCCATAATTCTGAATTTGCTCGATGAGGGTCTAAACACCTCTATTTTCCTTACATAATCACTTCAGCCACTTTGAAGACGCAAGAAACCAAACTTAAAATGTACATAACCTTCCATTTCAAATGTTAGCTTAAATATGAATATAACAAGATGCAAACCTTCTGTTGGAGGTGGACACCAATATCGCTGAGTACCACATTTCCTGATGCGTCAGTTGCGTTGGACTTTTCAAGTAACTCCTGAAAGAGAAAAAACAGAACAATTGTTAAAAAAACATTAGATGCATTGAACAGAACATGGACCAATGAAGAAAACGAAAAAGAAGAACAAGGGACCTTATGGTCATCATGTAAACTCATTAAGCAATACATGTTGCATTATTTGCTTTAACAGTGAAGCAAAGGCCATTCTTAGAAGCCACATTGCATGAATGGTGACCAAGTATTTACAAAACAATTGGTTCTATTTTCGTTATTTTTCTGATGTTTCATAGAACATAAGGTTAAAAAGTATTTCCTTTTTTGGCCAAAGGCTGCCAACTGTTTCTACAAGAAAAGCCTGCCACATAAATATAGGGAAGCATTGAACAGAGTTCGGTGTATGTTGGAATCTAGCTATTTTTAGCAAGCAAATCATTTCAAAATATCCTATCAAAACAAATTCATGTGATTTTTTCCCTAAAAATAGTAAAAATCCTAAATACACCGAATCAGGTTCGGTGAATTTAGCAATTATCTAAATATAAAGCATGCTCCTGTAATGCATGCTACGTAACTTTTCAAAACCATATGGTGGGATTTTCCAACTGCATCAACACCTTGACCAAATTGCTGCACAAGATGTTGAATTAAAAAAGATAAACGATGCTGTAATACAATTATTGTACATGTATTTCACTCACTTGTCCTGCCCCTTCAGCAACACACACCACAGCTGATCCCTTGGTTTTAATTAAATGCTCAAGGTGCTGCAGAACTCCATATGGTCCCTCCAGATTAAAAGGTACCTTCGTATAGGAAATTAAATGATTATGAACCAAAAATAAACAAGCAGGTTGGCCTAGAAATAATGTGATCACGATAATAACAATGCATGAAAAGTAAAAGATGATCACTACACACCTCAGGAATTAAGCAAATATCAATTTGCCCACTAGAAAGTGATGCATGCATGGCTATAAACCCACTGCTTCTTCCCATCAGTTTTACAAGTCCAATACCATGGTATGCACTATGTGCCTATATTCAGCAAAAACAAAAAAAAGTCAAATTACACGTTGCCGAGATTCGAAGCAGCATAAACTTCAAAACAAAAGACTCTGTTTTCCTCCTCAAGCAGATACACATTTAATGTATGATGTGCCAGAAATCTATCAAGTAAATCAATTACCTCAATATATGCAGAATTTATTGCCCGTTGGGCTTCTTCTACAGCAGTATCAAAACCAAAAGTCTTGTCCATAAGAAGTATATCATTATCAATAGTTTTTGGCACACCAACAATGGAAACTTTCAATCTTCTCCTGTGACACTACGCGAAGAACAGGAGTGAGAGAGTCACATGCAAGTTGAAACTGATAACATTATGATCATGAAGGTGCCATTTAAGATCTATATATTCCAAGTACATACGTACATATGGATGTATATATATTAGTTTCAGCAGTTGGGAGAACAAAATTATTTCTCATTGATCATATGAATGGTTGAATACATATGAATATATAGAAGTTTGGAGATTTGACATGAAAAGTCTCAATAAGGATAAGGTGTACAGAAATACATGAACCAATACTACCAAGTACAAAGGATATAGAATAAATGACCATATGCACTACTATATTTAATACATCCCCTCAAACTCATGGTAGGCCGAAAACCGAGCATTTGATATCAGGTTATTAATCTGGATAAGGCCAACTTGAGGTGATCATTGGTTGGAATTACGATTTTAGTCAAGATAAGATCGATGGGACATAATCAGTGATTGGAATCACGATCTTGATCCGAATGAGATCAATAGGAGGCAATCGCCAATTGAAATCACGATCTTGATTCAGATTAGACTGACAGTGGAAAGGGTCGGTATTGGAATCGTGATCTTCATCCGGATAAGGTTAACATGAAGAGATCAGTGATTGAAATAGTTCCATCTAAAAATAGTAGGGATGCAAATCTGATGGCAAAGAGCATGAAATTAGGTGATGGCATATATGGTGGAGATAAGAGTTGGAAATGAGGAACCACTTAATGTTAGACACTAGACACACACGCAGCCCATCACAGATTTGTGGTTGATTTGACGACTAGGATCCCAACAAGAGATTTCCATAGCCCTGAAAGACTGAAACGATGTTAAATTTAGTAATTGGAAGAATACAATTATCTCTCATGTATTCATATGAATGGTAATATATATATATATGTTGTACAAGTCTGAAGACTTGACAAGGATAATTCTAATGATGAAATTAGTCTTCTTGCTTGTGTGGTAATGCACAGGATCAAACCAATATTAATTAGCTTAAACAAAAAATAAGTTAAATAGATTAAATTTGACCAATGAGAGGAAACTCATTATCAGATATATCTTGATTTGGTGTTAGGGTGCATAAGGAATACAGTTAATATTAGTCCAATGTAATAATTAGATAAAAGTTGTAAAATAGGTCTTGCGAAGAGAACCTTATCCATATTTATAAATATGTTTGAAAGTTCTAACCATATCTCTGCAATGACTTCCAAAAACTTACAATGATTTGATCTCCCTAACCATGAGACAAACTTTGAAGATGATGAACTTGAATTTGGGCTCTAATAAATATTTTTCATTCTTGCAACATCGCCTCGTGGTTGCCTCTGCTACCGGCTAGCACCAAAGCATCCGCTCTCCGGCATGGTTGGACCCTAGATCCGCCATCCAACCCTAACCATAGCTTCATTTTCCAACAATAACAGAAAAGCAGATGAAAGTTGGGATTTTAGAACACCATCCACTTTTGTCCTTGACTGAAACATTTTAGAATAAAAACTATCACCTTCGTGAGTTGTGAGAAGTTTCTACTCCATTCTATCTGCACCGTTGGTTTTGAATTGCCTAGAAATGACATTGCAATGGATGGGTACTGCCATGTGATGAGACATACTTCACCTTAGAAATAGAATTGCAGTTGGAATTTGAGTAGCCAAAGGCCTTAAATTCTTAAAAGAAATTTTCATTGTGTTCGTTGAATTTTGAATGGTGATACTTGTCTTAATATAGGAGCTTCTCATTTTGATTATTACTATAGAGTAGATAGAAATAAATAGAGAGTTTTCTTTTTAATTAGATTTTAGAAATTTAATTTTAAAACGAGGAAAAGAGAGATGATGATCATGATGGGATAATGATGGGATAGCTTGAGGTGGGAGGATTTAAATTTTGAATTAGAGAGAACTGATTGTGTTGGAACTTGGATTTCTATTTTTAGAGTGACGCCTGTCACGATAGGAGAGAGTGATTTTTGCTTAGTTATATAAAATAGATGTGCTACATGCACATAATAGCAAAAGAAGAGAACATGGAATATAGAGCCATATGCCATACCACTACCATATTTAACAATATATGAACCCGAAGGACCGACGTAACCCGTATTTATAGTTTTTATACAGTAAAAAATATTTTAAAATGTGAGTGAAAGTTTTTATGGATTTTGATGAATTTTTATATTTTAAAAAAAAATTCTGAGCTCATTTTCATCCCTGACACACAACCTTAACCTGTAACTCAACCCCGACCCGCTCTTTAATAATCTCAGCTCTATCTCCTCCTCATTTTTTCTCTTTTACTCTCTCTTTTCCCAGACAACCCATCGACTCTCTTCTCCTCTCTTCATTGCATGTCAACTACCTCCAGTGGTGCTAAACTATGACGACGTGGGCATCGGCGAGTCCATGTCACCCCTCTCCTCCCTTGCTGACAGTTCACCGAATCCATCCCTTTATCCTTCTCACACCCAATTTATTTTCCCCTAACCCTAGCGCTAATTTAATAGTGAAAAATCATGTGATCTCTCTATCTTCTCTTCTGCTGAAGCCTCTTATCTCTCTCCAATACCTCCGACCATCCTCCACTTCTCCAAGGCAACCATAGCCGTGCGGCAAAGGTGAGATAACGAGGCCGACGATAAGCGATGGATTTCTCCTTTCTCCGGTAATTGGTAGGCCCGTAATCTATTTTTAGGCCTTGAAAAACTTGGTCATTCTCTTTGTTGTGACTTAGATGCTGTGGATCGGTTGAATCTGTGGCTGATTCGCTTGGTTGTGACTCTTGTGATTTTTCTCTCTCGTTATGATAATAATAATTCTGAGATTGCAATTTCTTGATAATTTAGAATAATTACAATGGTGATGGTTGTGGTGATTGTTGAGGCTATGTTGGCCATGTGGTTGCTCGCCTGCTGCTTTGGTCATGCTTTGACGTGAGTTTTTCTGGGCCTCTCAGGCTCGACTAACCTCCTCTTGGACCCGGTTGGTTGTGTGGTTGATTTCTTGGGTCATCTCTGGGACCGTGGCTTGTGTGGCTCCTTTCTTTGGGCTTGCAGTTTCTGTGATTATTCTTTGGGCTTGTGGCTTGTGTGTCTACCCTTTCTTGGGCGTAGGGGCCTTGTGGCTACCTTATTTGGGGCCACGATTTGCATAGTTGCCTTTCTTTAGGCTTGCAGCTTTAGTGGTTACCCTTTTGGGCGGTGTAATTGAATGGTTGACCCGTTGGTTGTGTGCTTGAGATTGATATGTGAACTTTAGCCTGCTATAAATATGATTGCTATTCAGAATCTGAATAAATGGGAGGACAAGCGGTTTTCTATCATGACAATGTTTTGAGAAAGCCCGATGTTAAATTTTGACATGGTCTCTAGATTATTATAATTAAAATTGCTCATAACTTTGGCATGATTGGTATCGAATTTTTGGATTGGATAAACCATGGGGATGGTAGTCATATTCGATGATGACTTTGTTCTTTGTTCTAAAAATAATATTAATAATACAAAATAACCAATAACATGAGGAATGACAATGTCTTAAAGGACTTTTGACATGGAATTAAATTGGAAATGTATTTTGTAATTAGTTTTGGACCATGTCATTAGTAACATACTACATAGATATATTGGTTTCTTCCACTTGGAAATTATGTGAGAATCGGCTTGACTTGGAAGATTGATGAGATTGATGTCTTGATATCGTTCCTTAGGCTTCACATGGAAATCTAGATCCTAACACATGATAGTGCCGGGCATTCAACCCCTACAACCATTGATTTGCTTTATAACCATACATGGTTACATTTATTTCCTGACTTGCAATTATTCATATTATCCATAGCTGCCTTCATGACATGAAGTATGTATATGATGATGTGCATGATATTGTGCACTATGTATGTTAATCTTGATGAATCGATGCTATTCATTTTACATTGTGTAGTCACTGATCACACTCGTATTACACATGATGCTCAATGCACCAGATTATTGATATTGTCCATGATACTTTACTAATGTTTCAGATGACATGTTCACTGATACTGTATATGTTACTATTCATGATTACATGATCCTGATATTGTATCTATTACATGGTCTTTATACTTCATTTGTCACCTACTACTGCACCTGATATGATATCTTGATAGTACACATGTGGATAGTGTGACTCATTATTTCAGAGGGTCCAGGAGCGATGATGGACCATTACTGTATCCGTGTTTTTAGCCTCCAGAAATGGAGAGATATTATTACGGTATCCGTGTTTTTCGCTCTCCACACTTGGAGTATGGTTATATTTTAGGACATGTGTTTCATGCCTGAGTTGCATATGATACGCTCGGACGTGAGCCACAACACTATACTAGGGACAGTGTTTCCATATGCATGCCACGTAGACACTGTTAAGAGGTATCATCATTATCATGACATACATTGTCTGACATGATATTGTGATAGATCTGCAATTTTGGTCACTTGGAGGCGTTTTCATAAATTTCAAATTTCTAGAGGCTTTTTAGTAATTTTTAGTTTTAGGGGTCTTTTTGTAATTTGTTATTTTTAGTTTATTATATATATGGGGCTAGGGGGATTATCAAAGCTTATGCTTGATTTGATGAAGAAAATTGTGAGAGGTTGAGAGAATTCTCTCTTTTATTGAAGAGCACGACCCCATCCCAAATCGACGGCTTGTAAAAATGGTCCACCTCTAGAATTGTGGCCAATCATCTTGTATCCACTTTATTTTCCGGTATTATCAATAAAAATAGCCTCATTATTTCAAAATCTTCTCTTCTAGCCCTAAAATCATATCTTTCCTCTAAAAACCTCATCTTTCCACCAAAAATCCCATCTTTATCCATTCAAACCCTAGAAAAACCCTAAAATCTTATTTTTATCATCAAAACCCATAAAAATCCTATCAAGTAGTATCAGAGCGGTAAGATCCAAGTCGGTGACAAGATCTAGTGATAAGTTCAACGCTTTCGAGGAAAAAACAACTGTGGGATTGAAGATTTGAAAAAATCTTTGGAAGAACTTAGGACATCGAGCGAAGAAAGATACAAAGAGATTAATTCAAGTTCCAAGCAGATTGATTCGAAGGTGGATTTCCTTACGTAAACCCTAGCACAACATGGAGAGATCTTGCAATCCCTAAAGCAACAACTTTTGAATCCCTTGGCGTCAAAACACTCCGACATGGGTGAAAACCCTAAACCAAGGCGATGATTTGGCGAAAGGGAAATGAAAAGCAGAAGAATATATTGAATGGGTACTCTTCGACACTATAAAGGGCCGTTTTAATTCTCCCCCCTCTTTTCATTTTGGCCCGGCCCACTTGCAAGCCCAGGCTCGAGCTCATAACTTCGTTTCGTTTGCCACATCTCTCTCTCATTTTACGCGACGAGCTCAACTCTTAGGGCTTCGATCGCGATCTTCTCTCTCTCGTCCTCTCGCAGCAACACGAGCCTGCTAGGGCTTTCGACGAGCGTAATCGCTCGCTCCTCCTTCGTCGCCTCTCGTACCTCCCTTGTACGACATGAACACCCCTCGTCCTCTCGTGCGCCACGACCGTCACCCCTCTCCTCTCGTACGACCCTGCAGAAGTCATCATCTCCTTACTTCGACGACGTACGTCCTCTCTACGGTTCCTCCGACTTCTACAAGTCCTCTCCTCTCCTCTTTCTTCATGCCTACACGAAGTAGTAAGTTTCTTTTCAAGTTTTCTGAAGTTCCAAACTGTTTTCTTCGGCTTTTGGAGTTGATCCTTTGCGGGAATCTCTGGGATCTGTGCTGGTGATTTCCGTTATTTGATTTTCTTTAGTTTATCGACAAATTACGTAGATTCTATCTCCCCTACGCTTCAGTTTAATTTTCGGTTTGAGCATGCATAGATCTGGGATGAAATCGTTGGTATTTGTGCAAAATGGGGTTTTGCGAGTACGAGAGAGGATGATTTGGGAGGTGATTTAGGGCTTGATTCCATTCGAAAATTTCATGGGGTTGGTCTCCTTGCTTACTTTTCGTGGGGTCTCGGGGTCTCTGTGTTGGACTGTGTTGGGGTTTGGCAAGTCCTGTACTTGTTGTTTTAATGTTTTCGGCTTGGTTGTTGGAGTTTGGTATGTCCCTTGCTGTTTTAATGTTTCGGCTTGGTTGTTGGAGTTCGGCGTGTCCGTTGCTTGCTGTTTTAGGGTTTCGGCTTGGTTGTTGGGGTTCGGCATGTCCTTTGCTTAATGTTTTGAGCTTCCTTACTTGTTTGAGTTCGGCTGGCCTCTTTGCTTGCTGGTGGGTTCAGCTGGTTTCCCTGCTTGTTATTTTGGGTTTCGGCGTGGATTACTTGGGATCTGGGCTCCATTACCCTACTGTTTTGGTCGTTATCCCCTGGCTCCTTACTATAGAACCCGTGGATTTTGTTGCATGCTCGGGTTCACCCACCATGTGATGAAAACCCCCAACTAACTCTAATCCCTCTGAATGCAAATTTCAGAAATGCTAAAGATTTTAGATTTTAGTTTCCTTTTCAAATAAATATTGTTGCATCTATTGTCTAGGTGTGCATCTATTTTCAGTTATCACATGTATAGCTTAAACTGATAGTCAACATGGAATATTCCCTTTGGAAAGTTGTTCTTATGCATGCGAAAAGTTTAATGTTATGGTAAATTGCATAGTCCATGGGATGTTACTCGTGACGTCACTAATAATGAATGGCTGATGGAATTGAGAATTGGCTCATGACATGTCTGATTGTTACTAAATGTACGTAGATTCGATTTATTGACAGTGGACCCCCTGCCTAAGTAGTTTAAATAATATTAAACTTAGTCTATATTAACATGAATATTACACGACACAAACTGCTAACTAATCAATTTAACATGACTGCTGGGGTTTTGGGAAAACTTATGATTAAGAAAGTGCGGAAGGGAGCCTGCTTTTGGCCCGTGTCTGGGAGGATGTCCGCATATGGATCCTGAGTTCTTGATACTCGGCTCGGGGTAGCACCCGGTGGTCCAAGATGGTCTTCGGGTTGCACATCGCACTCTCCGTTTTAAGTCACGACCTCGGATCGATTCACTTTAGCAAATACAACCTTCTAGTAGTTTGAAGACATTAAAAATATCTTTGTACAGTACCATCATAAATGTTGCTATCAAATCTCCTTATTGTGCACCGTTATTATTTTTGTTATTTGATTAGATATCATCTACTCTATTAAGCTGTGGTACGACTTCTGTTGTCCCACTAGGTGACGTACAGGATTATACGAATGCGCCTGAGTCCGAGGAGTCCGAGCTTCTAGTGTAGGACATTGAGCCTTGAGGGCTGGTTTGGCGTGAGTGTTTTGATAGTCTCAATTACATGTGTTTACGTTTCAGTTGTAGTGTGAGATTGTGTTGTTATTCCTTGTTCAGATCTTTGTAAACATGTTATGAAGTAATGAAATGAGTATCTTTATTTCTTTCCGCTCTGCTCCACATTGTTTTCACTTGCACATGCAAGACCTGCTTGTAATTGTGTAAATGTGACGGCACCCTGGTACGGGGCGTTGCAGACATCGACGACTACTTCATGTAAGGATGAGAAAACCACACAAAGGAGGAAAACACTAACCCTAGGTGGAACCCTATCCGTCGCGAAGGGAATGCAGGCAGCCCTGCAAGCCGCTAGGGGCATGCACACCGTGCAGGCCACCTGCAGCCTGCACCAGCAGCCTGCAGGCTGCACGACATGCAGGCTGCCCTGTAGGCCACCTGCAGGCCCGACAAGGCCCTTCAGTGGCCCAACAGGCCCGTAGTGGCCCAGCAGGCCCCGTGCAGGGCCGATAAGTCCCTCACGCCCCTGGCGACCTGTCAGGGGCCCGCCAAGCCTTGGAGGAGCATACTGGGCCCTGCAACGGCTAGGGGCCTGTCGTGACTTCGACGATGATTTTCAGCAGTTTTCGGGACCAGTGGGTGACATGGAAGAATTTCATGGGCTTCATGGGTCTCAGTTTTCTGCAGAAAGGTGATGACGTCGAGTATTTCCGGCCTACGAGGAGTAACCAACGCACTACATCAATGACTTGGGCCAAAGGAGGATGACTGCGGCTTTGTTTGGGATGACGATGATTGGGTTGGCTATGCGGACCGAGATGAAAGCCATCGGAGAGGACTAGAGCGACACAAGGACCGGTAGCGACACACCTACCAGCCCCATCATCCCAAATACACTAGTGGACAAGCAGATTAGGGACAATTTAGGATGGACAGTCGAGTGAGGAAGCTGAAGATGCCGATATTTGAGGGAGATGACCACATGTCTGGATTTACATGGCTGAGAGATTCTTCTTAGTGACACACAAGACAGATGGACAGAGATTGAAGGCGACTACGGTGTGCCTCGAGAGAGAGGCGCTTTCTTGGTTCTTATGGAGGGAGCAGAGGAAGCCGATTAGATCATGGGATGAGCTGAAGGACCGTTTGGTGGACAGGTTTCGGAATACACATCGAGAGTATCTACAGGAGCGACTGATGGTACTGAAGCAAGATGGCTCCGTCAGGGAGTATATGAAGAAGTTTGAGGTAGAGTCAGAGCGGGCCAGAGACATCGGAGGAGACTTTGATAAGGTGCTTCATGAAGGGGGCTTAAGCCCAACATTCGAGCCGAGCTCCATCTCCATCAACCTCTAGGACTGGTACGGTCAATGGACCTAGCACATTTGGTACAGAATCACCTTACTGAGTAGAGGAGACCTAAAGGGGCTAGGGGTGATTACTCTTTTTATAGCCAACAGGTGAGAGGAGGACAGAAGGCATCAATAGGGATAGATCAGGCCAGCAAAGAGAAACACAAGTCACAATCGAGTTGGCAGCTCAAGAAGATGACCGAGTCTGAGATGAGGGAGAAAAGACTGAATGGGGTGTGTTTCAAGTGCGATGAGAAGTTTATCACATGGCATCATCGTGGTGTTCAAAACTTCAGATTATGTCTGTGGATGACGATGAGGGAGACGATGTGGTGGAGAAAGAAGACTCGAGGGGAGATGAGCACCTCCATTTGGAGTAAGCACGTCCATGGATTTCACGCATCACCTAAAGGACAAGATGGATTTTCGGGGGCAGAATAATGATAGATCTGTAATTTTGGCCCGTTAAGAGCGTTTTCATAATTTTCAGATTTTGTGGTATTTTAGGGATTTTTATTAATTTTCAATCTTATTGATCTTTTTGTAATTTGTAATTTTCGGTTTATAATATATATGGGATAAGGAGATTAGGGAAGCTTATGATTGATTTGATGAAGAAAATTGTGAAAGGTTGAGAGAATTTCCTCTTTTATTGGAGTGTGTGGCCCCCCTCGCATCGACAGCTTGGGAGAGCGATCCAACTTTAGAATTGTGGCCAATCATCTTGTATCCTTATTATTTTCAAATATTATCAATAAAACATCCACCTTTTCCCCAAAATCTTCTCTTTCTAACCCTAAAAATCACATCGTTCCTCTAAAAACCCCACATTTCCATCAAAATCCCATCTTTATTTATCCAAGCCCTAGAAAACCCTAATATCATATTTTATCATTAAAAACACACAAAAATCGTATCATATTGTTCATGTTATATTTTAGCTTATATGATATTACCATGCTGATGTGTATATGATGTTATCCATGCATTCGTATGTTGTTTATGATATTACCATGCTGATGTTTATATGATGTTATCCCTGCATTTGTATGTTGTTTATAATATATATATATATATATATATATATATATATATATATATATATATATATATATATATATATGAGAATAATGGGTATCATACGCCATATGAGAGGGTGTCTCATATGCCCTCTCACATAAAAGGAGCAAGTACAAGTCTACATGGGCTTGTACTTGTTGTACTTGACCCCCTTTATGTGAGAGGGCATATGAAACACCCTCTCATATGGCGTATGATACCCATTAATCCATATATAATATATGTATATATATATGAGAAAATGGGAATCAGGTGGCCAAAGAGGGAATATCCTCCTTGGTCCACCCACAGCCAAGCACCTGCCACATTTTTTTGAAATTATTTTCCAATATGCTCTACACCTCATGGATGATCACCACACCAAAAACCATACCAAAAATCAAGTGATTCCAACACTTTTTTCCCATCGATCAACCCATTGCAAAAAATCAATGGCAGAATAATATAGAAATTTTTGCAATGGATGTATCAATGGGAAAAAAGTGTTGGAATCACTTAATTTTTAGTGTGGTGATCATCCATGAGGCGTAGAGCATATTGTAAAAAAATTCAAAAAATATGGGAGGTGGCCGTGGGTGTCCACCTGACGCTTTTCCTCCTTGGCCACTGACCCCATTAACCTACACACACACACACATATTCCATCTTGCAGTATTGTTTTATTTAAAGGCCTACATAAGCCTGCTTACGAATGAATATTCTCTGTTTCTGTTTCTGCGAGGAATATTCAGCAGGTGGGCATTTGAAGGGTAACCATTGCGCGATCTCATTAGGATCATTCAGCGAGCTTGCATTTTCTCTTTGTGCATGCATGCTTGTTCTTTGATATGCTAATTTTATAATTTTACATTTAAGCCTATTATAGTTCATTATTTCCATCACCATACCCTTATCTATTAACTGCTCAGTTATTTGCTATATCTATTGACTTCTCAGTTATTTGCTACATCTGTTGATCATAGAAATGTATATGACATTATTTTATTGCTCATTATTTGTTAGAAGCATACGAACATTTGATATTATATAGACGCGTTCATATTTAGGCTAGTAATTGTTAGGAATAAACTCTCTTGTATTATTCCAAGGGCAATAGCCCGATATATATAGAGTATAGGGAAAAGGTAAATAAGCACAAAAGACCCTATACAAAGGGACATATACATCTAACACCCCCCCTCAAACTCATGGTGGATCAACAACACTGAGTTTGGAAAGGTAAAAACTGTGATGTGCTCTGGTCTGGGCCTTTGTGAAGAAATCTGCGAGCTGATACTCAGAAGGCACATACTGTAGAGCAATAACCTCATCCCGTACCTGTGAGCGCGTAAAAGAGGCGTCCACACCAATGTGCTTGGTGAGCTCATGCTTCACCGGGTCACGAGCAATACTGATGGCACCTGTACTGTCAGACAACAAAGGAGTAGGTGTGGAAATAGACACGCCAAAATCCTCAAGTAACCAACGGAGCCAAATAATCTCTGCCGTCAATAAGGCCATAGCACGCAACTCAGCCTCTGCACTCGATCGAGAAACCGCCTGCTGCTTCTTGGTCTTCCAAGTGATGAGAGAGCCACCCAGGAAGACACAATAGGCAGATAGAGACCGACGATCAGAAGGATCACTGGCCCAAGTCGCATCAGAGTAAGCATGGAGCTGTAAAGGGCCAGAGCGTGGAAAAAATAATCGACGATGGTTGGTCCCGCGCAGATAACGCAGGACACGAAGAAGGTGGCTGTAGTGAAGCTGAGTAGGTGCAGAAACAAACTGGCTCAGGATGTGCACGGAATATGAAATATCCGGCCGAGTGATCCCAAGATAGACCAGACTGCCAACAAGATGTCGATAACGAGTAGGGTCCGGAAGAGGCTCACCATCAGTAGAGCAAAGATGGACGTTCAGCTCCATCGGTGTATCAGCGGTACGCTGATCAACAAGAGAAGCCCGATCAAGGAGATCCTGAATATACTTCTCCTGAGAGAGATAGTAGCCATCAGGTGTAGAGGAAAACTCAATCCCCAGAAAGTAACGAAGAGGGCCAAGATCCGTCATAAGAAACTGCTCGCTCAGCCGTGCTTCACAAAAGCAATAAACTGGGGATCATCTCCAGTGATAATCATATCATCCACATACAAAAGGAGAAGCGTCCGACCACGAGGTGAAGTATGAACAAAGAGAGCAGGATCATGATCACTCGCAATAAAACCAGCAGCAGTGACGACAGAAGAGAACCGCTGAAACCAAGCACGGGGAGCTTGCCGAAGACCATATAAAGAGCGACGAAGGCGACAAACCATGCCCTCGGGGACAGAATAACCAGGTGGTGGCCGCATATAAACCTCCTCATCAAGAACGCCATTGAGAAAAGCATTCTTGACATCAAGCTGGGAAATAGTCCATGAACGAACAGCAGCAACAGCAATCAGACTGCGAACAGTAGTCATATGAGCAACAGGA
Source organism: Scilla litardierei (assembly GCA_030789695.1). Classification (NCBI taxonomy): domain Eukaryota; kingdom Viridiplantae; phylum Streptophyta; class Magnoliopsida; order Asparagales; family Asparagaceae; genus Scilla; species Scilla litardierei. The sequence goes on from CM061141.1 coordinate 31,490,407, forward strand.
GCAAAAGTCTCCTCAAAATCTATCACATGCTCCTGCTGAAAACCGCGCGCTACAAGACGAGCCTTGTAGCGCTCCAGAGTACTATCAGATCTGGTCTTGACCTTGTAAACCCACTTGCACGTGATAGGACGAACACGGGCAGGCAGGGGTACAAGATCTCACGTACCAGTACGCTCAAGCGCAGCAATCTCCTCTGCCATAGCATGCTGCCACTCCTGGTGAGCAGCGGCATCCCGATAAGAGGTCGGCTCAGAAAGAATAGCACCCAGAGAAGTAAACCGACCAGGAGGGCGTAGTGAGTCACGATCACGAAGGTGGTACCGAGGAGGGTCACTGGAGGAAGAGGGCAACTCAGGAGGGTCACTGGTGACGGAGGGCAGCTCAGGGGAAGGCACTGCAGGAGGATCCTCGACTCGCTGACGACGAGTGTAGTGAATAGGATAGGGAGAAACACGTCCTGGGGTAGGAACAGAGGTGACCGGAGGCACAGGGGGCACTGGTGGTGGAGCAGAGGGCACAGGTGGTGGAGGTATGGGTGGTGGAATGGTGGATAGTGGACTATCAGGAAAAGTGAGAAACAAAAGAGGCTCAACAATGGAAGCCGGACTGGAAGATGAAGAAGGACGAGGGAAGAAGGGACGAGACTCATCGAAAGTCACATCACGAGAAATCCGCATCCGTCGAGCAACAGGATCCCAACACCGATACCCCTTGTGCACAGCACTATATCCAAGAAAGACACACTCAGCAGACTGGGCTGTCAACTCGGTACGCTCACGAGGGGCCAACAAGACATAGCAGACACAGCCAAAAAGACGAAGCTCAGGATAGGACGGCAGATCTGGAGGTGGTGTAGGAAGGCGCTCAAGAGGAATCGCACCCTGAAGAGGAGAGGATGGCTGCATGTTGCTGAGATATGTAGCAGTAGATACAGCCTCAGCCCAAAACTGAGGGGGAACAGAGGAAGCAATCATAAGGGCACGAGCAGTCTCAAGTAAATGACGATGCTTGCGCTCAGCAACGCCATTCTGGGCATGAGCCCTAGGACAGGAAAACTGTGAGAGAGTGCCCTGGGTATCAAGAAAGGCACGAAGGTGCCGAGATAAGTATTCTCCAGCAGAGTCAGCACGAAGAACCCGAATGGGAGTGCTATACTGTGTACGGATCATGGTAGCAAAAGATTTATAAATAGACAAAACCTCAGTACGAGAGGACATGAAGTATATCCACGTGTAGCGAGAAAAATCATCTATAAATATAATATAGTAACGATGACCCCCTTTCGAAACGAAGGGGGCCGGACCCCATACATCTGAGTGAACAAGATCAAAAGGACTCTGGGAGACAGACTCACTAGTAGGATAAGGTAGCTGTAACTGTTTGCCAAGTTTACAGCCCATACAGTCTAAAGACATATCACCAGAGACAGACCCTAATAAACCCCTACGAACCAAAGAAGAAAGACGCGAACCACAGAGATGTCCTAAGCGATGATGCCACTGGGCAAATGAGCCGGTGGAGGATGCAGCAGAGGCGGAGGCAATAGTGGTGATGGGAGGACTGGCAGAGGCAGCGGAAGGAAGATGAAGCCAGTCAAGCTCCCAAAGACGCGAAGAATCACGCCTGCGGGGGCCAGAACCAACTAGAGTGCCCGTGCGACGATCCTGGATAGAACAAGAGTCAGAATCAAGAATAACACGACAGCCATGATCAGTAAGTTGGCCTGCCGACATAAGCTGCATGGTGAGTTTTGGAACGATGGATACAGCAGGGACATGAAAAGTGGGACTAGAAAGTGTGCCTAGCCCCGTAACTGAAAGTGGGGTGCCATCTGCAGTGAGAACTGTGACAGAGCGGGAAGGAGTACTAATGGAATGTAAAGTGGTAGGGTCAGGAGTCATATGAAATGAAGCACCAGAGTCAAGGATCCAAGGAGAGGTACCTGAGGTGGTGGAAGATGGTGTCCCAGTACCTGGAGGCTGACTGGCAGAAGAAGCAGAGCCCGATGCCCCAGAAGCGGACATCCGACGAAATAACGTGAGAAGCTCCTGCTCAGTATCAGATGGGGCAGTGCTCCTCTGAGACGTGAAACCCCCAGTGTGAGTCTCCTTTTTCTTCTTGGCAGCAGCCTGATCCCTCCGCTTCTTGTTACAATGCGCCTCCATATGTCTGTCGCGGTGGCAGTAGGTGCAGCGTCTGGTGTCACCTCGCACGGGTGCTGTAGCAGAAGGCAGAGCTGGTGTGATAGGAGCAGAAGAGGCAGGAGCACGGGTCGCCAAAACAGAAGCAGAAGGTGCCAAAAGACCAGCAGTACGAAGACGAGTCTCCTCAGTACGAATAGCAGCAAGAGCCTCCAAGAACGTCACACGTGGGTGACGGGCAAGCAGCTGGGCACGTATCTGCTCGAACTCAGGCCGAAGTCGGGTCAAAAAGTCATAGACCCGACGAAGCTGCAGGTGGGAGTGCTGATGCTGGCAACACTGGCAGATACGACAGATCGCTGGTCTCAAAGAGTCGAGCTGACGCCAGATAGAAGATATCTGTGCATAGAACTCATCGACCGTGGCATCACCCTGCTGAAGAGCCTGCTCCTGTCTGACGACAGCAAGGTAGAGGGAGTCACCAGTAGGCTCATAGTGAGAGCGAAGATGGTCCCACATCAGCTGAGACGTCGCCAAACTCACAATGTCGCCAGTCAGGGACACATCAATGCTAGCGATGAGGATGTTGGCGGCACGGGCATCGTCATCACACCACCGCCGATAGAGAACATCCTGAGAGGAATAAGCAGCAACAGCAGTCGCATATGCATCGGTTGCCGCCTTCTTGGCGGCGTCATCAGCAGTGGGGGGGAGTGGTGTCTCGCTGGGAAACACCGGTCGGGGTGGGCAAGGACGATCGCCGGTGAGAAGGTCCCAAAGGCGCTGACCGCGCATATGGAGACGAATGTGCGGTATCCACTCCTTATAATTGAGGCCATCAAAAATCAATGAACACCGAGGGATAGCAACATGATGATGATGAGAAGGTAGATCCGTAGGAGACGCCATATGAAGAGATCAGATCCGTAGGAGACGGAGGCTAGATGGCGGCAGACGGCTGACGGCAGCGGCACAGGGGGGCAACAGCAACAGCACTGCGCGCAATCGAAGGCGGCAAGCGGGCGAAGGCGGATCTCTACCGGATCTGGGCGCGCAGCAGGCGCGGCGCAGGAGCGGCAGGAGCGCAGGAGCGGCAGGCAGATCTTATGGTGGATCTAACAGCGACGGCGCTCGGATCGCAGCGGCAGAGCGGCGAGGGGAGGCGCGGCTACGGATCACTGACTGCGGCAGTGGCGGGGATCAACACAGCAGCGGAGGCGCAGCGGGCTGCGCTCTGCGGCGGAGGAGAGGGGATCTGTAATGGGGCGATGGGAGAGCGAGGCGGCACAGCAGGGGGGTCGCTCGGGGTTGGGGATGCCGGAGCGACGTCGATCGCGGCGGCGTCGGGCTGTCACGGCGGCGAGGACCACGAGGGGAGGCGGATCAGATCTGCCACTTGGCGGACCTAGAACAAGGGGGGACGACCGCCCACGGAGCGTCGAAAACGAGGCGCGAAGAACTGAGCGTCGAAAGATCAGATCTGATCGTCGAAATCGAGGCGCGAAATCGAGGCGCAGCGATGACTGCCGAGGCACGAAGATCCACCGTCGCCCGCTTGGGCGCAGGCGATGACCTTCGAGGCGGGCACTGGGCGCAGGCAACGAAGACCGATGCTCGATTTCGCCTCCGAGGGATGTGATGACACGGGCGGGCGACGAAGACCGAGGACCCTCGAGGCGCGAAGATCCAGGCGACGACGAAATCGAACTTGTCGGACCACCGGATCGGCGCGGCTAGGGTTTGGTCTTTTGGATTTTGCGGGAGAGAAAAAAAACGGCTAGGGTTTAGGTTAAACCCGGCTCTGATACCATGTTAGGAATAAACTCTCTTGTATTATTCCAAGGGCAATAGCCCGATATATATAGAGTACAGGGAAAAGGTAAATAAGCACAAAAGACCCTATACAAAGGGACATATACATCTAACAGTAATAAAGAATCATTAGTAAGTCAAAATGTGTATGTGCTTGTCACCCAATGTTTCCCTTGTATTTTTAGGAAGCGGTGCATGATAATCGAATCTTGAGTTAAATCACAGTTAACCAAAGTAGTACAATAGTCAAAAGCTAGTACAATAGTCAAAAGCTTGATAGATGATTCAAAGTTCATACAGTAAAGTCATTGCTATACGCCTTGCTCAAATCTTGACATATCAAAGTGAAAAAAACCTCAAAGGTAAGGTTCTTTCAAAACCCTATCTAAGGCTAATGAATGAGGTTATCTGCAGTAACCTATACACATTGCATGGAGAGAGGAACATGCCCCAAGCGTTGAGCTTTTCTTTAACAATCGTCATGTGAGGGATACACCTTGTTTAACTATGACCACAAAGAGCTTTACAAAAAGAATCCATAATCATCAGCACCACCAATCTTGACTTTTTAGGATTTCTTAACACTAAAGTGTTTTTTGTGGATACAAGTTCCCCACAACTGACTAAATATATGTTATGATAAACCATTTTCTATTCTTTCTAAATTACTTTAAATATCAAATGTTCTTGTTATAAATCTAGTTTTTTGTTCATGCCGCACATATTACCAAGTGTTCCCATATTAGAATTCAAAATTTAACTCTTCTTTTAAAAGGAAAATTAAAAGTAAAATTAACTCAATAATATTATTAAACAAAAACTAAGAAAATTAATAAAATAAAGTTATGGAATATGGGGGAAATAATTAAAAAATTATTATCAATAAGTATGATTGCTGACCAAACTGAAAAGATGTGTTTCCAAGCTATGTAGATTGATATTTCTATTATGAAATTGTTTCAATACTGGGATTTCCTTTTATTTTTTTTTGTTTTTGTGGGTTTTTTGGTTTTTTGGTTTGTTTTTTTTTTTGTTTTTTTTTGTTTTTTTTTTGTTTTTTGTTTTTGTTTTTGTTTTTTTGTTTTTGTTTTGTTTTTTATTTTTATTTTTATTTTTTTGGGGGGGGTGCTATAGAAGTTTTGCCCTTTGGCGTCATCAGAGTCGAACAGCTGCTATGGCTTGGAATTAGTGTGTTCAAACCCCAGACCTGATGAATGACTATTAGAGGCTTTACCTGAGTGTTGCTTAGTGCAGGTGAAAACTAGTTAATATTAAGTATACAAAATGACTGCAATACCTCATCATGAATTGCATTTGCCCCTGCATGGGTTCCATTTCCACCAAGCACAAAAAGCATATCGATTCCCCTTGCCTGAGAGACTCAACAATCATAGTAATGCTTGATTTAGAGAAGCAATTATGTAGTATAATATGATAACTTATAAACAGCACAATTGACCCAAATACCTGAATGCTATCAACAATCTCATTGATGCTTCCTCCTCCACGAGAGACACCCAACAAACTTCCACTATTGAGATTTATGTTCTGCACCAACTGACGTGAAAGCTGCAGAAGGAAAAAAGCATTCCAATCACCTACATATAGAGATGACAGCTGATTTTTAATATCAGACTTTGTAGAAGCTGTTCTCACAGGTATCTCTGACAATCCTTCATCAAAGAATCCACGGTACCCAAATGGTATTCCAACAATCTTTTTAACCCCATATTTTTCAAGAGTGAAAACTATCTGCAAAAATAAGAAAATAATGTAACAAGCGGTCCAATGCACAACGCTCAAAAGTATATCCAACCTAATTATAGACATTGTTAATGATATAGTTGCAAAGATATGCATAGAAAAATATTTAAATAATTGCATAGAGACTGCAATAACTGTTACAATTTTGTTGGTTCACAAAAAAGCCTTCCATGGAGGAGTTGGTATTTGGTAGAGAGACTCGTCACGTGTTAAGGAAATTTCAAATAAAGGGATTTTTAAGAAACGACATCAGAAAGTGGTAGCTTAAAAGTTGAACTGCTCGTAAACTGAGAAGTTTGATCAAGTTCTTTTCATCGACATGGAGCAAAGGCAACCATGCAGATGCTTAAAGACATATAATAGCTGGTTTACGGTTTGTCTTTGATCCCAGTATGGGAACATCACTAATTGCCTAATAGGACTTGATAAGCCAAAAGTAGTTCTTACTCAAAAGAAACTGGTTTGAGGTCTTGTGACTTGAGGAAAAATATCTACTATGGCTCACATACTGACTTCATTGCTGAGAAATTATGTGCTTCGAGCATGCAATAATTTTGCTCTGAATAAACATACTTACATATATACATATATGGTTCTGATCGGCTGCGCACTGTGCGCATCTGCTGATTCGTGTGAAATGGCGCACACGCCGTTGGATCTCATCCAACGGCCCAGCTTCCTCTCTCGTGTTTCTCCTCGGCCCGAAGAAGCCCAGCACAATTTCTCACGAAAACGACAGATAAACCCCTTCAGCCTTCTCTCTTCAGATTCTTCGTGCAAAAGGAAAAAAAAGCCTAGCTGAAGCAACCCCCCCCCCCCCCCCCCAAAAAAAAAAAAAAAAAAAAAAAAAAAAAAAACCAACCAAAGCAAAAAACCACAGTGATAGGAATCATAGGATGTTTCAGTGATGTATTGCAAATTTGAGCTTCACTAATAGGATGTTTCTGGGCAACCTTGTGATGGCATGCCCACTGAGGGAACTTATCATTGTGAAGAAAACCACAGGGATGGTACCCATCATGCTACCATCCTATGTCAAGCAGATCTCGGGGCAAGGGGCCATTTTGACATTGGAGATTGAGCATTGCAGTTATGAGGACTCTCCTCAAAGTGTAACCTCCCATTAAGTCCGAATTGTACCATATCATCCTAACAATGGAAAGCATCTACCAATGATACTCCTTTATAGTTCATTTTTATGTGGCTGATTGACTTTGGAATGCTTGTAGAAGATCCTGGTTTACTTTGACCCATGAAAAATCAGACCAACAGAGTCTAACTATGCTTAGAAACTAGAAAGGAGGGTGCATAGCTATGATTAAAAGACACTGACATGAGTATTGCACTCCGGCACGGACATGGGGTGTCAAACACGGAAATTATCTTAACCCTAGACATGATGTGGAGATGACATCTCCTCGAGCTGCTCCTCCGCCTGCTCCTCTGCCGGATCCTCCTCCTCCTCCTGTCGTTTCGCTCGTCGGCCCATTGGCTCACAACGAGTTCACCGTTACAAGATTAGGGAATCAAAAATAAAAGAGAAAAATGAGAATTGGTGGAATTTGTGAGATTGATTTTATTTCATCAAAATGATCGATGATTACAGAATTAATCCTCTATCCCTTTTATGCACTTTCAGACCACAACTAAATCCAGAATTAATCCTCCATCCCTTTTATACACTTTCAGACCACAACTAAATCCAACAGAATTAGTTACGATTGACTAACTAACTCCAACAGAATCAGCGTCTTCAACATCTTCAGCGTCAATGGGTTCTTCGACCAGCTGGAGGTAAGAGATGAAGTGGAATTTCAAATGGTTATGAAATAAACTAACCGTGGGCCGTTAATGACCTGCAATCCAAGGCTTGTGATACATTCACTTAAGAAGAATGGCCCAGATAATTTCAATGATGAACGAACAAGATCTTTAGGCCACAGATCCAACGGCTCCAGTTAATCTCCAATGGATGCTTCTTCTTCGAACTTCCTTCATGACTCAACTCCGCCGCAACATCCAACTCCGCTACCTCCTCCAGCTTCGCTGCAACCCTCAGCTCCGTCGGAACTCTTACATTACCTCCCCCATTTTTTGACCTTGCCTCAAGGTCGAAGGTGGAAAATCGCTTAACGAGATCCCAATTATTTTCACATGTTGTGTCATCCATATCCCTCTGCTTCCATTTGATCAGCACTTGCGAGACCATGGCATTTCTCACCCAAACTGTTCTTCGAGCTACAATTGACTCTGGCTCATCTATAATTTCCTCAGTGTAGCACGGTTGATCATTTTGGACCACCGCATGCCCCCCCAACTTCCTCTTCAGTTGTGAAACATGGAAAACATGGTGAATCCGTGAAGCCAGTGGCATCTCCAGCTTATACGCAAACCTACCCACTCTCTTCAGTACCTTGTAAGGGCCATAATACTTAGTGGACAACTTATGAGGCTTCCTCATAGCTACGGAAACTTGCATGTAAGGTTGGAGCCGAAGATATACCCAATCCCCTTCCTCAAACTCCTGCTTTGTCCTCTTCAAATCAGCATATTTCTTCATACGGTACTTAGCCTTCTTGAGGTTGTCCTTGAGAAGTTGTAAGACCACCTTACGAGAGAATAACTCTTCATCCACAGTGTGCACCTTGGAAGTATGAGGAACATAGTTTACTAAGTACGGCGGCCTTCTCCCATACATAGCTTCAAATGTGGTCATTTGTGTTGGAGCTTTCCACGTAGTGTTGAACCAATCTTCAGCCAAAGCTAATCATTTAGGCCACTCCTTGGGTTGATGACTGCAAAAACACCTCAAATAACATTCCAAGTTCATGTTGGTGATCTCAATTTGCACATCTAATTGCGGATGGTAGGCTGAACTGAACGCCAGGGTAGATCCCTGCAGTGTGAACAGCTCCCTCCAAAACAAACTTGTAAAAATAGGATCTCTATCACACATAATTGACTTCGGAAGACCATGTAATTTAAAGACCCCATTGAAAAATATCTGAACTATTGTTTTGACTGAAAAATGATATTTAACCCCAAAGAAATGTGCATATTTTGTCAACCTATCCACCACCACAAAAGTAGCTCTAACATATCCACAAGGGGGTAATCCAACTATAAAGTCCATAGAGATGTCTTCCCATACCTAATCAGGGGTCGACAATGGCTATAAAAACCCTGGGGATGCCACATTTTCAGACTTACTGCGCTGGCATATGTCACATTCTCTAATGAACCTCTTCACATCAGACTTCATACCTTCCCAAAAGAAGACACCCTTCAGTCTGTGCAAGGTCTAACAGCATCTGTGTAACGACCCGCTCTCGGTGGCCTATTACTTATTTGATTTATTCGCAGGTCTGCAGTTAACCAGTGAAAACAAAATAGACACGATACAGAGATGTACAAAAATACCCAAACAGTCTCCATTTATTACAATCCATATAGTACAAATTAATACAACAATATTAAATGAAGATAAGAAGTACAACTGAAAAGGTGCAACTAAAAGAACTCTACTACTGCAGCCTCAGGGACGAACTCTGGCTCTCAGGAGCCTTTATGTCAAGTTGTGCGTCGTCTGCGGTGTCACGAAACATGAAACCGTAGGTAAGACATAATTCTACCAATAGACATAAAGTAGTGCAAAAGTAAGAAGTAGTCTATATTAAGCATTTTAAAGACTATCATGCTAATGCATTAAGTGAAATAAGAGCAGACATGCAGGCAAAAGCGTAAAGTAAAGTAGGGACATGCAATCATGCAAGTGCGACACGTAAAGTACATCTAGTCAAGTATGCAAGGGCGTCAAGTAAAGTAAAGTAGGCAAGCAGGCATGTGAGACATGTAAAGTAAAGGTGACCGAGCAAGTACAACTAGTAACGTACAAGAGTAACCATGACGATAGCAATAATGTGTTGTCCATGACAATAGCAATAATGAGAGGTCCATGTTAAAAGAGAGTAATTGTGCCTAGCCTAGTTCGTGACTTATAAATGAAAGTACAGTGAGCAACCAAGAGTCCCTCTCTTGCCATGGGTGCTACCCGGGCGAACCATTCTCTGAGAACTATGCAATAATCTGTGATCTGTGATGGTTGTTACCGGCTACTGTGATAGGTTGCTAGAACCCGCACGGTGACAACAAGGCCTGGACTAGTCGCTCCCGTACTTCCGCTATTATAAGTTACCCCAAAACGTCAAGTGTCTGTGATGTTTATCAAGTACATGTTCATTACGAGATGTTCCACAATGTTATTCCACAAGATGTACCACGAGATAATCCACAATGGTGTACCACTAGTTATTCCATAAGATGTTCCACAAGTTATTCCATAAGATGTATCACAAGATATTCCACAATGGTGTACCACAAGATATTCCACGCAAAATAATACATTCGACAATTCACGAGTTATATGCATGTCATGCAGCATTTGATGCGACTACTTAAACGTGAGTAATCATACAATAAGTGTATCCAAAGTCCATGCATGGTGTTTAAGTGACAAGCAACACGACGTTCCATATTTACTATGATAGTTAAACCAGAACCACTGATTGACTTTCTTATTGAAAAACTAGAAAGATAAGGATAAAGACAAGTCCAACAAAGATGTTGATTTCATGCTTCGAGCATGTGGTTTTCAATTAGTACACAGTTTACCCAAGTAGATGGTCGTGTGCTACAACCATTTAAGTTGAACGTTAGCGATGTCGTGCATTCAAGTCAAAGTCGCTCTATAGTTGATTCGTTTCCTATTTAGTTAGGTCTCTAGCCATCTGTTCAGATCAATAACTGTTCTGAGACTAGATGTCATGTCCTAAGTACATACTAGTATATTATCTAAATTTCTAAAGTTATAATTAACGTGACTTACAGTTATCGAGATCGTTGTAGCAAGACGAGGTTGAAGCTAGAGCTTCCATGGGAGTTGGTGCACAATAATCGGTACCTGCAAACACAAGAAACAATCGGTTAACGAACACACTATTTTCCATCTATTTACCTCGATCGTTTTGATTTTATAAATGATTGAAACGGTGTCGAAAAATGTTCTAAATTTTTATATATGCTAGATATGAGGAATATAATTTTACTGAAAGAAAAAATATTTTTCAGAAGCTTCTGGTAATTTTTATAATTGTTAAAAGCTCAAAATAGGTTTTAAAACTAATTTTAATTAGTTATCGTATTTATTCAAACATTTCTTCTGGGTGCAATACATATCAGAATGTTTCAAGTGAGCTGTCAAAATGATCGGCTCGAAAAGTACTGCAACATATATTTTTCCCACATATTAGTTTACGTAAAAACAACAAGTTATGAATTTTTAAATGAAAACAACGTATTTAACTTTTAGGCTTAAAAATTCATTGTGGAAAATCTACATGTCTGGTTGAGATGAAACTAGCGTCATTGTGTCCAGAATGTCATTTCTGATTTTCTAAGCCTGGTCTGGTAATTTTCTGAGGCCTGTGTAATTAGTTATCAATTTTAGATCAAAACCCTCCATTTAATAAATATAAGTAAATGTAATATACTAAGTATTATACGTATTAAAATACGTATATACCTCCATCTCCCTCTCTTTCACGAGCATTTAGCGGGGGGTTTCTTCGTTGATGACGGCGACTGAGGCGGCAGGCGGTGCACGAGGGACGGCGACGACGAGTAGGTCGACAGTGACGTGGTGGCGACATGCGGTGGCGGGGAGCGACGGAACACGGCGGTAGCAGCTTGCGACAGTCGACGACGGGGGCGAGCTGCTTGAGGGCTTCGCCGGTGAAGATGGGTGGCGGAGCGGGGTCTTGCGGGGCTGTTCGGGGGCGCCTGGGCGGTGGAGTGAAGCTGGGAGGTCGGAGCTTGGAGCTGGAGGCCGCCGGGGACGCGGGTCGGGGTTGAAGACGGGGAGTTCGGGGGAGCGAGCGGAGGACTGCTCGGATGAGGGCAGCGACGACGACGCAGGCGCTGCTGAGGTTGGAGGCGAGGTGCTGAGTGGATTCGGAGCTGCCAGGAGGCGATGGAAGCGACGAAGCTTGCTACGGGGTTCTTGTGGCGTGGCTGCTGCTTCGGGGGTTCTCCTGTGAGAGGAGGCAGCGAGCGGACGAAGCAGCGGGGTGGGTCGGCGGTGTAGCGGCGGCGGCGGAGCAGGCCAAGCGACGGCAGGAGTGTCGTGCTCTGTTTTGAACAGGGGAAGGGAGAGCGCGGGCTTAGGCTGTGCTGTGAGGGAAAGAACGAGAGATAGAGAGAAATAGAGATCCTGTGAGAGAGAAAGCATGGGTTTTGGTTATTTTATAGGGTTAGTAATTAATTTAGTAAGTAATAAATAATAATGGTAACAATAATAATAATGATAATAATAATTATAACAGTTGGATCTGCCAACTTTTAGGAGGTGAGTTAATGGGGTGGGGTTAGGGGCTTAATTAGGGGTAAAAGTTAATTAGTAACAGTAATTAGTAAGAGTGAAAGTCATTAGTGAATGTAATTAGTAAAACCGGAGGAATACAACCCCGTTTTCACATACAACTCCGAAAAATTACGAAGACATAGCCACGGGATCATATCGTCGCGAGAATCGCAAATACGAGATCCAATTCGGGGTTTGGGCTACGGAGATACAAGCTTTAGGCCAAAACGTTTAGGATGCGGGTTGGCGGGTTCTAGGTCGATTTGATATCATAAAATTACAAAATTAATATGGAAAGCGCTAAATGATCATAGAATCACACTGTAGAAGTTTGAAAACGTTTTGATGATGTTTGTATAGATACTTAATTAATTCAGCTAAAAACAGCAACAATTGAAAAATGAATTATTATCAAAATTGTTTAGAGGTATTTGATGAAACCCGAACTTACTGAAATACACCATAACTAGTTTGATGCTTCAAAATATTTTTTATAAGGAAGTTTGAAATCATTTTTTGGATATAAAACTCCTGACTAACCATTATAAAATACTTTTTAAAATAAAAATACGTTAAATACGTAATTAAATGTATTGACAAATACGGGTCGTTACAATCTGAATGTCCACCCAATGGAGAACTATGATACTTAGTCAACAGGACCTTGATCACCTCATGGTTGCTGGGATTCACCAATATTTTGCCCTTGTAATAGAAAATTCCATCCGCCTTCCTCACATAAGTAACATCTTCTTCAGATTCATGTAACTTCTGCTCCAACTCATGAAAAAATGAATCATGGCTCACCATATCTTTAACCCCTTACAACCAAGCACTCCGGACCACAGATACAGGACACAAGGTAAAATAATCTTCATGTACAAAATCCTCTCCTTCTGGTTCCCTGGACAATGCATCAGCTGCCACATTACCCCTTCGAGGTCTGTACTCAACCTTGTAATCAAACTGTTGGCTTCACCAACCATTCACTTTGTATTCCATGCTGCAAACGCTGCCCCAGCAAGTGACTCAAGCTTCTATGGTTTGTACGTATGACAAACCTCCTGCCAATAAGGTAATGACTCCACTTCTTAGCAGCTATAATCAATGCCATCAACTCCTCATGCCATCAACTCCTTCTCATAAGTAGAAAGTAATAAGTTTCTTCCTTTCAACTTGGAGCTCAGATAAGTGAAGGGTCTTCTCTTTTGCATCAAAACAGCACAAATGCCTTGCCCAGAAGCATCACACTCCACAACAAATTACTTTGTGAAATCTGGCAAAGCCAAAACAGGAGCAGTTACTCGGGCCTCCTTCAACCTCTGGAAAGCCACCCTTGCCTCCTCAGTCCATGAAAACTCCCCTTTCTTCAACATGTTAGTTAATAGGGCAGTTATAAACCCAAATCCATTAACAAATTTACGGTAATAACCGGCCAAACCCAGGAACCCCCTTAAGGCCTTCACAGCTTTGGGTTTACTCCAAGTACTACAGCTTCCACCTTCCTAGGGTCAGCAGCAACCCCTTTCCCAGAAATGACATGGCCCAAATAATCAACAGAATCTTGTCCAAATTTGTCCAAACTGACATTTGGACAATTTAACGAACAACTGTTGTGCTAATAAAATCTTAAACACTTGCTCAAGATGTTACATATGGGAAGGAAAATTGGTGCTGTAAATCAAAATGTCATCAAAGAAAACTAATACAAACTTCTTAAGAATGACCTGAAAATATGGTTCATCAAAGACTGGAAGGTGGACGACGCATTAGTAAAGGCCCAAACGGCATGACAACAAACACGTCGTGGCCGTCGTGGGTTCTGAATGCAGTTTTATAAATGTCATCTTCTCTCACACTTATCTGATGATATCCAGACCTGAGATCCAATTTGGAGAATATTGTTGCACCGTGCAAGTCATACATGAGCTCATCCATTAGGGGAATATGAAATTTGTCCTTAACTGTCTGTTGATTCAGGGATCTATAATCGACACACATTCTCCAAGATCCATCTGATTTCTTCACCGTAACAACAGGAGACCCATAGGGACTGGTACTAGGTCGTATGACCCTAGAGCTTAGCATCTCTGCCACTTGCTTCTCAATTTTTCCCCCTTTAGGAAGGGAGCATGCATATATGGCCTAATACACACTGGCTTTGTTCCTTGTTCCAGGGGTGGTATATGATGATCACAATATCTTTGAGGAGGCAGCTCCTTAGGCTCATCAAAAAGTGAAGAATACCTTTCAATCAATGTCTGCAGCTCCTGAGGGGAATCTTGGACACTCTGTGATCCACACTCCAAGTGATCAGTTGACATGGACAAAGACCTGAGTTGGATCAAGTAACCACTTCCCTCTTGCTTCAGAGATTTGAGCATCTGCTCTCACTAACCAACTGAGAACCCCCCCTCATTCCTTGCCACAAGCACTCTTTGCCCTTGTAGTTGAACTTCATCTGGAGTTTCTTGAAGTTCATCACAATATCATCAAGTTGTTCCACTCAATGAGCCCCCAAAATGATCTGATTTCCCCCCATGGGCAATAAGAGCAGGTCAAGAGGAATAAAGATTCCATGACATCTGAGCATCACTCCTTTGCAAACTCCTGCACCTTCCAATTTGTCACCATTAGCCACCATAACCTTGAAATTTTTAGAATTTTCTATCTCCAAGCCCAAGGTATTAGCTAACATTGGGAGAATAAAACTATGGGTTGAACCCGAGTCCACCAACACTTGAAAACTTTGCTCGTTGATGCTTCCTTCCAACCGCAGTGTGTGGGCTGCTGGAATGCCACACATCGCTTGCAAAGAAATGGCAGTTGGATCCTCAGTTTTCTCCCCAACTAGCTCCTGCCAAGACATCTCCTTAGCTCCAAGATCACCTTCATCCTTGAACTCACCAATAGGATCATCATCCTCTAACACTCCTTCCATATTGAACAGCTTATTGCATTTATGATCCCCGCTCCACTTCTCATCAAAAGCAAAACAATGTGATTCTTGTGCTTGTATTGGATCTCCGCCGGTGTCAATTGGAAATGGGAGACTGTGGGGTGGTCTTGCCAGCATTCACAGATATTGGAGCGCTACCAGCTGTCTTGGCCTGTGTTACAACACCAATAGTTGTTCTATTGGCTCTCCTAGCATTAAGAAACTTCTCTTCAAAATTCTTGGCAAGGCGGATAGCTTTCCAGAGATCCGATGGTTCTGCTGCTGCTACTTCATACCTTAGTTCATCCTTGAGGCCACCACGAACTTATCAATGATATATTTCGAAGGTAATTGGTCCAAGAACTCCATCACCTTCTCCAATTTTCTCAAGTATTCACGCACCGAACCCTCCTGCTTCAAAAACAAGAATACTTGGAATGGCTTCTCCATCTCCGGTGGTCCAAAACGAGCTAAGATTTCCTTCTTGAAGGTGTCCCAAGAATAGAACCCTTCAACATTGACTCTTGCCCAATTGTACCGCTGAAGAGCTTCTTCTTTCAAATAAAAACCACAGATGTTCACCCATGAATTTCTATCTGTTCTGTAGTAATCAAAGATTTGTAGTAATCAAAGATTTGTAACACTTGATTCACCCAAGGAATAACCGCATCCCCTCCTTTGAATATTGGAAATTCTGGCCTCAAGCCCTTAGGGTCCCTTCCCTCGCTCCGCAATATTCCCATTGTCTATCTCCAGAACGATTCTCCTCATGGAAAAATGATCTTACACCTTCCGTTTGAAAAGGTCGACCACCTCCATAGGCAAGAATGCTAAAGAATTCATGTTGAGTTCATCGATCTTACTTGCAACATACTGGAATTGAGCATTGTTGGACGCCATTTGTTATTGCAGCTACTGTTGTATGACTCCCCATCTTTGCTCGACTCGATGACGCATTGACTTCTGTTGATCTTCCAGCTTCTGAAATCTCTCCGTCCAAGAGTCTTCATCAATGGCATTACCTTCGACATTCGACCCCTCCCAATGGCTCGAACATGGATGCTCTGATACCAATTGTGGAGATGGCATCTCCTCGGGCTGCTCCTCCGTCTGCTCCTCGGCCTCCTGTCATTTCGCTCGTCGGCACATTGGCTCACAACGAGTTCACCGTTACACGATTAGGGAATCAAAAATAAAAGAGAAAAATGAGAATTGGTGGAATTTGTGAAATTGATTTTATTTCATCAAAATGATCGATGATTACTGATTACAGAATTAATCCTCTATCCCTTTTATACACTTTCAGACCACAACTAACTCCAATAGAATAATAGAATTAGTTATGATTGACTAACTAACTCCAACAGAATCAACGTCTTCAACATCTTCAGCGTCCATGGATTCTTCGACCAGTTGGAGGTAAGAGATGAAGTGGAATTTCAAACTGTTATGAAATCAACTAACCGTGGGCCCTTAATGACTTGCAATCCAAGGCTTGAGATTCATTCACTTAAGAATTGAATGGCCCAGATTATTTCAATGATGAACGAACAAGATCTTTAGGCCACGGATCCAACAGCTCCAATTAATCTCTAACGGTTACTTCTTCTTCGAACTTCCTTCAGGACTTAGCTCCGTTGCAACATCCAGCTCCGCTACCTCCTCCAGCTTCGCTAACCCTCAGCTCCGTCGGAACTCTTACACGTGAGGACACAACTTTATATGTACATTTCTTTGACATATATGTATGTCTGATTGATATAAATATATAGTGGATATATATCAAAAAAAGGAACTCGACTTTAGTAGAATGGGTCATAAAACAATAGCTTTTGTCAAAAGAAGGCATTTCATACTTTATGCAGTACATATTTTTAACATGAATGACAGCGTACATATTCCTAAGTACCGCACATGGATGGACACGCTTGTTGTGTCCATGTATATTTGACATGGAAATTTTTAGTTGGGAGAAGTGTCCTACATATCACATGTGGATAGGCTTTGATTGATTGCATTTCAATCAGCAAATAATGGAAGGTGAGATCCACGCGATACCAAATTTGATAGGATGATGGATTCAATGGATTCACATGACGTAAACGTCTGTGTCAGTTGATCTCTGGGTTTGCAGGTTTGATAGAGTAACCAGTATTTAGTGTGATAAAAATATCTAAAGCTGCAACATGGTTTCAGCGGATTCAATGAATTCACATGACATAAACTTGTTGGTCAGTGGATCCCCAGTTTGCAGGTTTGGCGGAGTAACCAACATTTAGCGTGATAAAAATATCTTAAGATGAAGTATGGTTTCTAGACATTAGCAGGGTTGACCAGTTGGGCGGCCAATGACGCTGACGAGGTGAAAGTCATTCTTGATCTATATGATTAATAATACAGACCCACAAAATGTGTCAAACATGTGGAAATGCAAGTCAGACATGCCGAGTAATGTAGGGCTTCTATCGAGATAGTTTTACCTTGAGTTAGATTCACTATTGAAGCAGTTTTATATTTCCCACCTAAACCCATGTACAATGACAGAATCAATGATCATTCAGATATCTACCTCAGTTTAACTGTTCATGGTGCTTGAAAATTATGATTTTGAAATATAAGTTTAAGAGATAATATTGACATTGGTGGATAGGAGAATCTTGTTGCATCGAAGCTTCAACAAAGCAGCTGTACCCATATACAAAAGTCGGATACTAGGCTGTTTGTCGGACTCTCCCATATGCATCCTATATTTCTGATGTAGCACATACATCTATTAATTTAATACATACCACATGTATATCGAGACTAAGAAATTAAAATTTTAAGTCAAATGATGGGTTCACAATTCTACGTGCTTTCTATATGAATTACATAGGTTGTTGAAACGATTAGGGTTAATCGTATCAAAAAGCTCAGATTTTTAGTGAAAGAACGAAAAGAAATTTAGAGTGGAAATTGGAATTTTGATAATAAAGAGACAATTTGATCTAAACTGGAGTAGATCTTCTCCCTAGCTTGAAATAATGGATCAAGTCTAATCCCCCAAACCCTAGCCGTCAAATGACGAATTGTCTCAATATTTCGATCACTCACACAATTAGGGTTAAGCCCTTTAAATACTCTCCTAACAAATTACTAAACACACAACAACTTAAACACATAAAGGGTAGTGCACAAAGCAAAACTAGTAAAATACTAAGTCGGTCCCACGACCGCTCCCACACCCGAGTCCTTGCGCCTTCTGCGGTACACGACCGCATCATTACTCCCTCCCAAAAAATCGAATCTTATCCTCAAGGTAGAAATCTGGAAACTGCGCTCTGATGGTGTCCTCCAGCTCCCACGTAGCCTCGTGATCGGGTAATCCTACCCATCATACCAACACCTCTCGGCCCCCGCCCTCAATGCGCCGCACCTGTAGAATATCATGGTGCTCCATAAGCACCTCCGCATCAGCTGTCAAAGTAGGTGGCAGAGCGGCCACCGTCGTATGTGCTCCAATCGCCCGCCATAACTGGGAGACATGAAAAACCAGATGCAATGCCGAACCTGGGGGCAATGTCAACCTATAAGCCACGGGCCCAATCTTTGCCTCTAACTGAAAAGGGCCGTAAAAGATGGCAGCTAACTTTTCGTTTCGGCGCCGTGCTAGTGATCTCTGACGGTATGGCCGCAGCTTCAGATATACCTGGTCTCCTACCTCGTAGTCAACCTCTCTGCGATGTCCATCCGTCTTTGCTTTCATAAGCTGCTGAGCCCTCGTAAGGTGCTTCTTCAGCTCCTCCAAAATTCCCTCTTGCTCCTCGAGGTAATGATCCAACTGAGATACGGGTGTCGACCTGCTACGGTAGTGGATCAACGCCGGTGGGTTCCTGCCATACAAAACCCGAAATGGCGTTGTCTGGGCCGCAGAATGGAAAGAAGTGTTGTACCAGTACTCGGCACACGCCAACCACCGATACCAGCTCCTCGGGCAATCTGACACAAAGCAACGAAGGTACGTCTCTACGCTCCTGTTGACGACCTCCGTCTGTCCATCCGTCTGGGGGTGGTAAGCGGTACTCCTCCGCAGTACGGTCTCCTGGACCCTGAATAACTCCTTCCAGAACTGGCTCAAGAAGACTGTGTCCCTATCCGATACAATAGAAGTGGAAAACCCGTATAGACGAACCACCTCACGAATAAAAGCCGTAGCGACTGTCACTGTCGTATAAGGATGACGCAGCCCGATGAAATGCCCATACTTGCTCAAACGGTCGACCACCACCAAGATCACCGTATATCCCTCCGACTTGGGTAGCCCCTTAATAAAATCCATGATGATCGACTTGGGCGCCAAGTGGTTCCTAGAAGTGCACGAGGTGGCGTTCGGGCTCCTCGACCGTCGGATCTTCTCCATTTGGCCCTAGATCTGAGAAAAATTTTAGATTTGTTGATGTCGATGCCCTAGCTTCAGATCCGAGTTGTTTTTGTTATTGTCGAAGGATCTGAAGGATGTCTTGGATGTCGGAGGCTTTAGCAACCCCCTTCATCTCCAGGTGGATGCCTCGGATCTCGACTTGAAGCCCATCGATCCTCTTGCTCATCTCTTCAAGTTTGTCGTCGACTTTCTCTTTTACAAGTTCTGCCGCCGTCTTTGCCCTAGTTCCCGCCATTGGATCTGAGTGCTCTAATACCAAATTGATACGATTAGGGTTAATCGTATCAAAAAGCTCAGATTTTTAGTGGAAGAAAGAAAAGAAATTTAGAGTGGAAATTGGAATTTTGATAATAAAGAGAATTTAATCTAAACTGGAGTAGAGCTTCTCCCTAACTTGAAATAATGGATCAAGCCTAATCCCCCAAACCCTAGCCGTCAAATGACCAATTGTCTCAATATTTCGATCACTCACACAATTAGGGTTAAGCCCTTTAAATACTCTCCTAACAAATTACTAACCACACAACAACTTAAACACATAGAGGGTAGTGCATAAAGCAAAATTAGTAAAATACTAAGTCGATCCCACGACCGCTCCCACGCCCGAGTCCTTGCGCCTTCTGCGGTACACGACCGCATCAGTTGTACACGTCCTTAATGAAGAATTATGAGAACTATTGACCCAAACAACTTGGATATATTCTATACTGCCAGCTTATTGTGTTTATTTGAGCCTCATGACCAACAAATCCATGTAATCAATGAAATATATTAACTCATAGATGCACATAAGCTTATTGCTTCCCTATACACCACATTCCTGGATTTCAAAGATTTCCATATTCACCATGTTTGTAGTGTATACTTACCACTATCATTGTAACATAGAAAAGAATGTTGTGACAGACGAATTCACTAGTGAAGACGATGGAGAACACTTACTTGTCTAATCACATCATTTAGACCAGGACACAGCCCTCCACAAGTAACTATTGCAGCTTTAACTTCCTCAGGCTCATAATAAATCTGCTTACGTGGCCCCGCACGATGCACCCTACAGAAAAGTAGATTCTCATCATCATAAAAGCATTTTCACATAAAATGAGATTGTTTATGGGCTATAATTCAAAGTAGGGACACTTCCACAAAATGATATGTCCGAAACTGCCCGACCAGCAGTCAATCTGGTGTTACCCCTGTATTAGTTGGTGATAGATTCTCAACCATGGTAATTATGAGAAACCGAGGAAGAAACTGTCATAAGGTATCTAGTGCCAATTGATGAAAGATAGATCCAAGGAGCACCCCTATAAATTTCCATTGACCCGGAACGGTATAGACATAGAGGGTAGGCATTATAATTTGCTTAAGTAACGAAATGTGAGAAGTTGTAGGGCAAACTTGATGAGGAAAGAAATTGGAAGCCATGCAGAAGAATATTTCATCAAATTCCAGTATAAACTTTTAAAGGACTAATTTTTGGTGGATAATTTTCTGTGAGACTGCTCGGATAATTTTCCAACGGGTGGAGTATTTTAGGGTTGTTAAGGTTTCGAAAAGGATTTATATGCAAATTGAGAGGGTGACTGCAAGGGTATGGGAGACATGGAAACTATCATTTCAAGATAGAGATGGAAATGAAAAGGATTTATATACTAAGTTTCCAGATTTATAAATAGTATAACTGCAATACCATTGCTCTACCCAGCTGCATTGAGGATCAATGCACTCTGCTCCAGCAGAAGTTGGTGAAGCAAACTTTATAACCTGAAAAGGAAAACAGAAAGATGACATAAACGAAGTGAAGCATTTCCACTTAAATGCATATAGTATATACTACTAGAACATCTCTCATGGACTTGCATATGTGGTATATACTTATAAAGCTGTCCAGGTAAATAGGGAAGTCTATCGATTTGGACATGAAGATTTTAAGTCAATTTTTATCAAAGAACGAACATGTGCTGTGAATATAAATGACAAAGTATAAGAGAGTGTATTCTGGTCCTCTTCCTTGCCGCAAATAGCTCATCATTATGCCTTATGATGAGAACATATGCATAAGGCCTACACTTGGAACTGACTTCAAATCAGTGGTATTATTCATTTCGGGTCATATATCATAAGCCAAAAATGCCACTTAATGATGTAGAAAACAAGTGCCTAATCACGTTTGTACTAAACATTTTCTTTGCCATTTTCCAGTGCTAACTTACGCATCGGCAAATGCTTTGCATGTGGACAACATGAGACAAAAGATCCTCTCACCTTGAAATTTTTCAAAGTTTATCTAAGATAATCAATTGAAAAATTGATTGAATTTTTCTAGGTTTTGTTGGATAAAAAGAGGGGGTAGAAAGGTGTGATTTTTAGTGGGAATGATGGATCTTAGGGTTAGGAAGAAAGGTTTTGGGGAAAAGTTACTGTTTTTATTTTTATTGATAAATAACTGAAGGAAGGAAGGCATGCAAGGTAGGTTGAGTTCTTTGGAGAGAACTGGCTCTCCCAAAGCCCCCGATACGAGAGGAGGTGACGCTCTCCAATGATAGAGGGATAATCTCCACCTCAAACAAGTTTTCACATAATATTCGACTCCCCCACTAATCCTCCTTCGACCCATATAAACTGAAAATAGCAAAATTACGAAAAGACCCCTAAAACTGAAAATTACAAAAAAAGTCTAGAAATCCGAAAATTACGATAACACCCTGATGCGTCAAAATTGCAGAATATATTATTATTCCGCCTCCAAAAATCTACATTGTCCTAAAGGTGGTACATGAAGTGTGTGTGCCTGCTACTCCAAGTGAAATGCTCATCCTCTCCTAGATCAAAAGAATAGAATTGGTCTCCACCGTCCCCTCAACAACGTTCGAAAGGAAGCTACGATAATCACCAAAGTTCCTCGTGGATCCACCGCACCTCGAAGATATTCACCGATCTCGAATGGGCCGTCAACTCCTGAGGTCATGCGAGGTCATTGGCTTACTGTCTGATGTCTGCAGGGCCCTTAGCTTGATGTTCGGGGCCTGCAATGCCCATGGATTGTTGTTCGGGGCTGCCCGGGGCCTGCAGTGCCCCTGGATTGCTGTCAGGGGCCTGCAGTGCCCTGGATTATTGTCTTGGGCATGGGCATGCAATGCACATGGATTGTTGTCTGGAGCCGGCAGGGCCCTGCCGACCCTGCAAGCAGTCGTGGGGCCCACTGTGAAGGATGTCGGGGTCCATGTCCTTCGTGGAATCATCTTCTGCTTCATCGGACTCCTCCATATCGGAAAGAAGCCCTTCTCTGGATTCTTTGTTCTTTTCTTTTTCTTTCACCAAAGTTACCGCATTTTGTCCTAAATCTAGATTTTCGCTCAAATCTGAATTCTTCATCGCTTTGTAAATAGTTGAGGTAGTTGTTGAATTAGAGTTTGTATGGAAGCAATTTGTTGCGCTAGGACAACACTTTGTTATGCAAGGGTTTGCATAATGGCATCATGCTTGCATCTATCCTTGCATATCGTGACATCCGCTCTTCGATCATTGCCCTAACCTTAGATCTGAAAAACGACGCCGCAGCCATGGATCGTAATGCTCTAATATCACTTGATATAATTTTCTAGGTTTTGTTAAATAAAAAGAGGGTTTTTGATAGGAAGATGTGATTTTTAAAGGAAATGATGGATTTTTAGGGTTAGGAAGAAGGGTTTTGGGGGAAGTTGATGTTTTATTGATAAATAATTGAAATAAGGATGGAATATAAGGTAGATTGAGTTCTTTCGAGAGGAACTCGCTCTCCCAAGCTGCCAATTCGAGAGGGAGCCGCGCTCTCCAATAATTAAGAGATAATCTCCACCTCAAACAAGTTTTCATACATTATTCAACTTCTCTCTAATCCCCCTTCGCCCTATATAAATACTAAACTAAAAATTACAAAATTACAAAAAGACCCCTAAACTGAAAATTACGAAAAAAAACTCCCTAGAAAACCGAAA
This sequence comes from Scilla litardierei, assembly GCA_030789695.1. Taxonomy (NCBI): domain Eukaryota; kingdom Viridiplantae; phylum Streptophyta; class Magnoliopsida; order Asparagales; family Asparagaceae; genus Scilla; species Scilla litardierei. The sequence continues at coordinate 31,513,880 of CM061141.1, forward strand.
ATTACGAAAACATCCCTGATTGGCCAAAATTGCACAACGCATCAAAAACTTCTTATATTAGAGGTAGTTGATTGTATTTGAATAACCTAGAGAAAATCTATGGGAAAAGTTGGCAGCCATTAGGCAAATTCATGGTTTGGACTACATTTTCAGAATATCGGAAGAACAATTAAAAATGCACATTCACATTTCATGTCTATCCAATGAATGCCTAGCCCAGTATTTGTTAGATAGATGATATGAATGGATCCAAGAATTGAAGAATAAAGCAGTACAACCAAAAGGTATAAGCCATCAGTAAACAAGTAATATCAACAATCGTGTAATATATTTTACAAAATTACAAGAAGTTGTATAATAGAAAATGAATATTGTTCGTGGAATTTACAAAATTACAAGAAGTTGTATAATAGAAAATGATATGAATGGATCAGACATGGTTCGTGGAATTTTATTCCTTCTTGCAGTTTTTCTTGACTATTTTTTGTCACATTTAATGAATTTATTCATCATGAACAAATAGTAAAGTGTCATTAATATTATTGTATGATGTTATATATTTAAAATCATTAGATAAGTATTAGAAGAGTTTACATAGTTAAGCAACATTACACTGATATTTAAGCAACATTACACTGATGTAAGAAACTAGCTTGTTTTCCATTACCACATACAATGTTCACGCGCAGCTAATTTGCAAATGGGTAGACATGAATCATAGGGACATCAAAATAATATAGTTAATAGTAAAATGCTAATAAATTACGACAACAAAGGAGTATACTTTGTGTGGAGTAATTAAAAGGCTACAAACTCTGCACTCAAAATTACAATTATAACTAGACTAACAAGGAAAGGAAATTCATTCAGCTCATATATGCAAAAGATTTACTGCATAAATTTTAACATAATTACCACGCGGCTACTTTCAAAAATAAATTTCATCATCATTATCATCTTAATATCCATCATAAAAATTATGGTCGGCTTCATGGACTTAATAGAAAGAATGTTGTATTGTGATCACATCGGATCATGACATCGGATATTTCTTTTCCACGCATTACGATCATAAGGCTTTCTCCTCAGTTAAACCAAGATCTTTCATATCCTTTCTTATCAGTTATTCCATCGATGTCTTCTTCGACCTATCTCTCTTTCTCTCGATCTCAACATTCATATGTTCTGTTTTTTAACTGGTAAATCAATAGATCTACATATATGTCAAATCATCTAAAGCAATGTTCTCTCGTCTTCTCCTTAATAATGATCACATCTATCTTCGCTCAGATATCCTCGTTTTTCACCTTATATTTTCTAATATTTTCATATATCCACAATCACATTCGCATTTCTATCATATATATACTATTCATTACTTCTTAGTGATAGTCCAATATTTTGTATCACATAACAAAACTAGTCTGATCATTGTATTTTACATTTATCCTTTAGTTATAACACTACATTTCAATCGCACAACACTTCTATAACGTTTTTTCATTTCAACCATCCTAGTTTGATAATATTCAATAATAAATTTTATTAATCATATTAATTTTCTATATCATTTTAACAGTATCTAGAAGGTTAAGTGTAGAATTAATCAATATATGTAACATAGAATAGGAAAAGAACAATGATTTACAGAAGCTTGATGTATTTAATATGTAAGGCTATGGATAGAACTATCGTGAAAATTCTTCGTGTAAGAGCCAAATATATTTTTTAGAACGTTCCAAATACCCACTTGTTTCTACCTCAAAACACACAATTAGCCGGGGCAACATAAAAGAATGCCAAGTGTTTGCATAGGGTATAAATGTAAGAAATATACCCTTTTCAATTCTATTAATTGTAGCATGATATATATATATTTATATATACATATAAGTATGAGTACATATTGATAATTTGATATGTCATTTGACATATTATAGCTATATAAATGTTAATATATTCAGCATAACTATATTGGTAGTTATTATAACCATTGGCATGTCATTTGACATATTGTAACTATATAATTATTAGTATAGTTATCATAATTATATTGGTAGTTATTATAACTCCTAGATGAAATAGTTATATAAAGAGATGCATATATATGTATGGAGAAAAATGTTGAAACGTTAATATCTTGAATTAATGCATATTTTCAGATTATTTATTCGTTCCATCAAGGAAGCCATAAAGTAAGTGTTGTAGATAAGATGAGCAATGAAATCGAGGGGGTTTTCTCTATATATATCATCAAAGAACGATATGTTCATGCTTAGTCTCATGTTTGACATATACATGACTTGCATTTGTAGATTGTTAATTATGCCATATAATTTTGGGAATCCATCAAATCTGATGGGATCTTGATGTATAAGAGAAGGCGCACAGCGAATCAGGAAGCGGATAACTAGCCCAGTGGAGTTTTTAATTTTCAGGTTTCAGAGATATTTTTGTAAATCTGGGTGAATCAGCCATCTATATATATTTGGAGGTTGGGGTTAATGTTTTTCATGTTGAAATTGAGAAAATAAACCCTAGAAGTAGAGTAAAATCCTAGATAAAGAAGAGTTAAGCCTTATCTCTTGAATTAAAGGGTAGGAGAGCGATTTCCTCTCGATCAACATGTATCATGTTTACCCCTCTCATCTATAAAAATTTGAGTTTTACCTCTTCAAACCATACTCTTTCCTATCAATTTGCTATCAGAGCACTACTATCCTATGTCGGCAAGAAAAATTAAAGCCTTGAGGAAAAATTAGGAAGTAAGGTGGAATACTGAAGGAGCAAAATCAAAACTGGTAAGATGGAATCTCTCAAGGAAGATTTCCTACGGTGGAATCATGATGAAGAAGCTCTTGGAGATCCATCCCCACCTACGACGCAAGCATGAAATGCCAAAAGATAACAACTTGGAAGGTAATCCCTCAAATATTGAGCGAACGAAGTGATTAAAATAAAGGGAAAAGTTGTGATCTTTGAAGGCGAATGGAGCGATGAATGACCGAAATGATAGCAAAACCCCTTGTTTTCAGGCTGTAGGAGGGGCATCCAGCATCCAAGTCTTTGACGGAAGGGCCACCAGCCCGCAAAACCCTAGCTGGGGGCGACGACCCCGATCTCAGCCTGCATGGGCTCATGGTCTTCAACAGCCACCAGGGAGCCATGCAAGCCTTTGACGAGTGCATGTGGCCTCGCGGAGCCCCCAACGAGCTCCTGGGGCATCACAAGCCCCCTGGCGCACTCGCATGGGGGCCACAAGCTCCATGTGCATCCGCAAGGGCCTCACTGCCCCTTGCGCAGCAATAGGGGACTCACGAGCCTCCGGTACATCAGCAAGGGCCCTCGGGCCCCTGATCCAGCCAACTACAGGACCGTTGACCCCTAGCGACTTTCCATGGGGCGACAGCCCCTTCTCTAGAGACCAGCAATCCCACGACGCGTAGGGGGCTTCCGGAGCTCGACGTCAGGCACAGAGAGATGGTGTAACTTCAGGGAGTATGATGAGCGTGATGATGACCCTTGGGGCTTGGCAGATGATAGAGGAGATTCAGATTGGGTTGTCGAAGGCTAGAAAGTAATGGTGAAGTCAGAGAAGGCACGAGGGATAATGCACGAGCTCCGTAGAATGCCTATCAGTAATTCCACTTCGGCTAGCCAAGAGAGAGCAAGACAGTGGTGTTTGGACCTAAGAGCAGTGTCTGAAAACTAAAGATGCAAGTCTTCAATGAGGATCCTTACGGATGTGTTTACCGCAAGAGAAATATATTGCGATGAACCACTTGATGGAGTTGGCGAAGCCACATGCTACATGTATTTGTCTGGAAGGAAGGCGTTGTATTGCTCTCAGTAGAGGGAACAATGACAATCTATGAGATCATAGGAGCTTAAGGACTGCTTACTGGATTGATTTTGAGCCACCCATGGCAAAGATTTACACAAACAGCTACTTGACTCAGGCAGGATGGCACGGTTAGATATTACAGGGAGATGTTTAAGGCACTGTCAAACTTTGTGAGGATGATACCGGAGGCGACATTGATGGAAAGCTTCATAAATGGATTCAAAATAGACATCCGAACTGAGCTACGTCTACAGAGACAGAGGAAGCTTATAGACGTGTTAGAGCTGGCCAAGATGATGGAGGATAGATGTACAGCAAAGCGCCAGGCCAAGAGAGCTTGGAGAGGCTCTACTTTTCGCAGTCATGCACCTTCAAGAGGGCAAAGTGCCCCGACGGGGGGGGAGTCCAAACTGCGGAAGTCCAATCTGGCAAGGAGAGGAGCAGCAGTGCACAGCCAAGTGGGCAATTCAGGTGCATGACGGGGGCAGAAGCAGAGTAAAAATGTGGAGGGGTTGTGTTTCTGATGTGACGAGAAATTTATCCCATGACATTGTTGTCAAAACCACACCCTCTAATGTGCTACTATAGAGGATGAGAAGGACGAGATTGTGGAAGTGAAAAAAGAGGAAAAAGGTGAACAGGAGCACACCAACTTGGACATCGTAGAGGTCTCACTCAACGTCATGATGGTATTCACTCTGAACCACACTATGAAGTTGACTAGGCAGATTTCAAAGCAGGAGGCCATAATGCTAATTGATAGTGGGGCCACCCATAACTTCATATTCAACCAAGTGGTGAAGCAGCAAGGGTTATAGTTGGTAGACACTAATGGCTTTGAAGTGATAATGGGGACTGGACAGGTGGATTGCAGCAAAGGAGTATAACGTGGCCTAATTTTAACTCTCCAAAGGATAAAGATCGTGTAGGATTTTTTGCCGCTTGACCTGAGCAGTGCAGTACAGATGTTATTTTGTGTAAGGTGGTTCCAGTCCTTGGGGCACAAGAATCAACTGAAAACTAGTAAGGCTGGAGTTCCAGAATGGAGGAAGAGTGGTGATGCTTTAAGAAGATCTCACTTTGAGCCGAACCAGGATTTCCTTGAAAATCATGGCTAAGACAATCCAGACAGAGGACGAAGTATTCTTGGTGGAGTTATAAAGGATGGCAAGGGAGGATGCTGGACAGGAGTATGACATTCCTCCAGTTATGAAGCAGATTTTGGTTCGGTTCAAGGGGTGTTCAAGACACCTCGCGGTCTCCCACCTCCTCGGGACCACGAGCATGTCATAGTCCTGTGAGAGGGAGTCTAACCTATCAGCGTAAGGCCATACCGATATCTCAGCTGTGGTAGGAGATCGAGAGGATGGTAGCAGAGATGGTCCAGACAGGAATGATAGTGAACCCTTTCTCAAGTCTGGTCTTGATGGTGAAGAAGGATGGGAGTTAGCTATTTTATGTCAATTACAATGCGCTGAATAAGGAGACGATACCAGACAAATTTCATGTATCTGTGATCAACGAGCTTCTAAACGAGCTTCATGGAGCTATAGTCTGTTCCAAGATTGATTTCAAGTCTGTGTATCACCAGAACAGGATGCGAGCTGGAAATGTGGCCAAGACTGCTTTCAGGACACATGAGAGCCACTACGAGTTTTTGGTCATGCCATTTTTCTTAACTAATGCATCTGCAACTTTCCAGGCCCTAATGAACAAGATGTTCCGTCCCTATTTGAGAATGTTTGTGCTGCTTTTCTTTGATGACATTTTGGTGTATGACCGATCTATAAAGATACATACGGAGCACTTAGAGATCATGTTGCATGAGATGCAGAACCAACAGCTTTATGCCAACTAGACGAAATACATATTCGTCTAGCTGATGGTGGAGTACCTGGGGCATGTGGATTACAGCCATAATTGGTTGGCCATATCCTATCACTTCGTGAGAGTTGAGAAGATTTTTAGGGCTGACAGACTACTACAGAAAGTTGGTCAAGGGGTATAGCAATATCGCATGGCCACTAATAGAGCAGCTCAAGAAAGACAACTTTCGGTACGCGAGTAGGCCACACGATCTTTTGAAGTCATGAAAAGAGCCATGACGAGTGTACCGGCGTTAGCCCTTCCAGATTTTAGCCAGCTTTTTGTAGTAGAGCCAAATGCTTATGTTTATGTATTGGGTGCAGTGTTGATGCAGAACCTAAGGTCGGTGATTTACTTTAGCCGGGTGCTGACAGTGAGAGCTCGGTTCAAGTCTGTCTATGAGCACGAGTTGCTGACTATTGCACTGACAGTGTAGAAGTGGAGACCCTATTTTCTTGACTGTCGTTTTATAGTCCGTATATATCAGAGAACCCTGAAGTATTTGTTGGAGCAACGGATGGTGACTCAGAAGTATCAGAGGTAGCTAACCAAGCTATTGGAATATAATTTTGAGATCCAGTACAAGCCCAGACTCGAGGATTTGGATTCAAAGTTGGATGTCTTATCGGTACTGGTCATTCTTGATTGGGAGCCCTTGATGCATAAGATTGAGGAGGATGATGGCTTGACAAAGATTCGGTCTGCTCTTCTTCAGAGATCGACAAACTATCTATGGTATGCATTGGAGGGGCATCGTCTCTTGTACTAGGGGCGACTGATCTTACCTAGGACCTTTATACATATCCAGAGTATATTGCAGGAGCTCCATAAGAGTGCAGTTGGTGGCCACTTTAGAGTTCCTAAAACTAGTCATGCCTACCTAGAGAGTTGTTTTGAGAGAGAATGATGAATGATGTCGTAGAGATGGTGACAAAGTGTGACATCTACCAGTGTCACAAATATATAGCTATGACTCTTGGAGGTTTGCTCCAGTCAATGTCCTTGCCAGATCGAGCCTGGAAGGAAGTGATGATGGATTTTATTGATGGGCTATCGACATCTGATGGATATTTAGTCATTCTTGTTGTAGTGGATCGACTCGGCAAGTATGCACACTTTGTGACACTTCGACATTCTTACACCGCAATGACAATGGCGGCAGCATTTATACGGAAGATTGTGAGGTTGCATGGGGTCCTGGAGTCTGGTGTGTCTCATCAATGTTGGGTTTTCCTTAGCCGTTTCTGGATGAAAATATTCAGGAAGCAAGGAACGATTTTAAAAAGGAACACAGCTTATCATCTCAAGACAAAGGACCAGACAGAGGTCGTCAACAGGAGCATCGAGACTTATTTGTGTTGTTTTGTTTCAGTGACTACAAAGCAGTTGGCGAAGTGAATGGAGTGGGTAGAGTATTGGTACAACACATCTTTTCACACTATCGCTCAGACCACGACTTTCTGAGTGCTATATGGGCGTGACCCTTCCAATCTACTTCACTACGACATCAGTTCTACAACAGTCTCTTGGGTGGAGCAGTATTTGGAGGAGAGAGGCGTAGTGTTGGAGGAATTGAAGCGCCATATGACGAGAGCTCATCAGATTATGAAGGCCCAGGTTGATGGACACAAGCGAGAGATATAGTTTGCAATGGATGACAGTATATTTAAGGATGTGGCCCTATCGACAACGGTCCTTGATACAGATGAGGAATGTGAAGCTTTCACCCCGTTATTTTGGGCCTTATGAGATTGATGCCAAGATTTGTCAGGTTTCTTATAAATTTAAGTTGCCACCCGAGTCTGTCATTCACCCATTTTTCCATATATCGCAGCTTTGTCAGGCCATTAAGACTATACAGCTTATTCATCATTACCACTGACTCTGACCAATGATATGGAGATGAACTTGAAACCGACAAAGCTTATGGGGGTTTGCAGGAAAGATGCAGGGGTACAGGATGTGTCGATTCAGTGAAACAGCCTTCCGAACCATAAGACTACTTGGGATCATTTTGAAGTTATTGCGCAGCAATTTCATATTTCCACCTTGAGAACAATGTGGCTCTTTTGGAGTGAGTAATGATGGGATCATGACATTTCAGACAAAGTGGCACAGAGCAAGAAAGGAAGCAGCTAACTAGCCCAATGGTGTTTTTTTAATTTTCAAGGTTCATAGGTATGTTTGTAAATCTAGGCAAACCAGCCATTTATATGTATTTGTGGGTTGGGTTAATATTCTTCATATTTAAATTGAGAAAATAAACCTTAGAACTAGAGTAAACCCCTAGATAGAGAAGAGTTAAGCCATGTCTCTTAAATTAAAGGCTGGGAGAGCGATTTCCTCACCAAAGAAATTAACTTGTATCTTGTTTTCCCATCATCTATAAAAATCTGAGTTTTGTCTCTTCAAACACTAGACGTTCCTATCAGATTCTCACAATAAGGACATGCCTCCGAACACTTGTAGAATTCAGATACCAGTTTACTGACATTCCAAATCTCTGACATATACAACCAGGAGCCATGTTCTAATGCAATTTAATAGGGAATTGGTATGTAGATCAATAGTTTGCCTTAGAGAACATATATTGTTAGAAAGATTTGTAAATACTCATGCACCTAAAAATTCCCAAGAACATAAAAGGATAAGTTAATAGAGTGAAGATATTTTAGGTGCAGCAAGAAATTTCCATATCAAGTACAGAAGTAAACCTTTAGAAGTGTTCTGTCATCATCATTGACATAGCCATATAACATATCACTTGCCTCACCATTGCCATCTCGTATAGGACCTCTGTCAAATAAAAACATGGGAAGAAAATAAAAGAAAAGAATAAAGAAAAAGAAAAAATGGCTTTGTATTATCATAACTACAAATAGCGGGATATTGCTAGAGAATTCAATAAGGAAAAACGCATAAAATAAACAGGAAGAATGAGGAGGAAAATTTTGGTGTCTCTTGTACACAATACCAAATCCATCCAGAGAAGGGGAAAAAGTAAAAAAGGCATCTCTACATGCACGTGCACATGAACACACAACATTCAAGAAAATATGCAATTTGATTTGGCTTTGACATGATTACCTGCTTTCAAGAGAGAATGTAGTTGGCCTTGGCTTTACATCAAGAATATCATTCAAATGTGGCAAATTGAATCGCTTATCAAAATCTTCCTGGTACAGTTTTTTCCAATCTGGAATGGTAAAATCTATCTCAGGCTTAACGAGAAGAGCCCTAACATTCATCGAGTGTGACCTTGTACTAGCATTTCTCTCATAGTTTTTACACCTTGAATGGCAGATACTGAACAATGACGGATCACCCTTCCATAAGCCATGCTGTTGTGGACTGAGGAAAGCAATACCACTAATTGATGAAGCAAAAGTCATTCCTTCAGTTTCTCAATGGCCAAGTTAATGTGAATAAAAGCAAGTTCAATCTGGGATGACAAAACCAAAATTGTAATACACTGTGAACTCAGTCAAAGAAGATTTTAAATTAATCCCCCATCTAGAGAAGACCTGTTAAGACACAAATACAATGTAAGCCAATCAGAACCATCTGCATAAAATGTATGAATATTGAACTTTGCATCAGATATTTCATTGCTACTAATTGGTCCAAATCCACACAACCTCTGAATCTTTTTTAAGGAGACGTGCATTCACTCACCCATTTAATTAAATAAAACAATAAAACAATAAGGAGTTCAAGAGAAGAGGGAGGAGCACAGAGGAGGATACAAGGTGGAGATTACAGTCAGGATATTACAAGCAGTGTTATATCATATGACCCATATTTTATCCATATTTTCCTACTAATCTCTTCCCTGAGATCAAATACACAAGTTAAATTGGCATCTTTACATCAATTGTCCCTAGCTTTCCTAGGAAATACAGACCATCAGGTAGTATACACTCCTCAGAAATGACATTTTCCTGGCGTCTTTCAAACAGATTAATTTGAACAATCAAAAGACGAAAGTCATTTTTCCCGTTAGAATCACTATAAAAATCTAATAAAGTAATAACAGAATTGACAAACTGGTTTGATTAATCTCCATTATATTCTCAAGAAACTCCTTTTAGTTTGCTATTGGGCTGTGATTTGCTTTGGTATTGGAAATTAAGATTTGCTTTGCTCTGTTTATTTGTGTTCTAACAAAGCAACCACATATAATTCGAATACCAAAGCAAATCTAACCATGTAGCACTAATAAAGATAGAACACAATTCAAAACAAAATCACATACTTGACACAAAGTTGTATAATGGTTCCACCAAATCTTGATATACGTCCAGTTGGAGAGAGCATTATCACTTCAATAAACTTATATTACAATATATGACGATTGGATTAAAAGAAAAAATCAAGCTCGATGATAACTTTAGAGAATCTATAAGAAAACATGTGTGGCTCTCACAACTATCAACTCTTGGCTTTCTATTTTTACCCTCTGTTTATACTATAGAATCTGCAAAAACAGTTGCTGAAATTCTCTCTCAAATTAGCACTAACCGTTAGGTTAAACACGTTTTAAATAGCCTCAACATACCCAAAATCCGTTAGAAATAGTAAACAAATCAATTCGAATCATATTCGAATCCCGCCTACTTCGTCTCTTCATACGCTCGTCTTGTGTCCATGCTAATGCCAGCACACACACGCATGTTGCATTTTCTGCTCATGTGCACGACACATGCATGAGCCCACCTGTGTAGGCCGATCATGAGTAGGCTGCATGGAAATCAACTGAAATCCACCACTGCTGGGCTTCAAAACTACTAAAAATGCTTAAAATTACCAAGAATATGGACCAAAAACTTGCTGCTTTTGTCTATTTTGTATTACCAATCTCAACAATCCATCTGGATGCAAACATATGTCAATACATAAGCCAATTCATGTTCCTAAAATATTCATCTTCAAATTAATCACCTTACCATGAGAACATGTTACTTGGCTAGTAAGCTTCGTACCACGTATTCATCAACTGACTGAGAGTCCAACAAACTCACTTGCGAAGGTCAATCTTCGAACTCAATGCTGCATCACCAGAATCTACTAACTGAAGTGATATCTATGTATCTAACACATACCTTCATGCGACACATCAACACCTTTTCAAGAAAAACAAGTTTCAGCAATGCTCAAACTTCATGCAGATAACACTTTTGTCGGATCTCCTCCTCGTAAAGTTCCTTAAGATGTCCCAATATATCGATATTAAATTTAGCACATCTCCACCAAAAGTTTACATCCAAACTTACCACATCCACTGTATCATTATCGTCGGTATGATCTCAATACACATGTAATGTATATGCTAAATTCACATTCTCATAATAATTATACTAAAACCAGAAACTTTATAAAACACCATCATACTCTACAAACAATCGAATCATCCACAATAGCTCTAAAATTCACATCTCAACTAGAACTCATGCTACTATCTTTGCCATCTCTACCTGTAACAGTACCACCATGAGAACTCTCATGCATCTCATCTTGAATCACTACTTCGTTACCAACACTGATGTCAAACTTGTAATTTAGAATATGTACATCCATCTTACTTGATGCCTTCTTTCCTTTACCTATTCCGGTACTTTCTGAAGCATTACCTTTCAGCATCAACTACTCATTAAAGATCACATGTCGACTAACCAAGACCATCTTCATATCTGGACACCAAATCAGATATCCTCTGACATTATTTTTTTGGGTAAGTAAAAGTTCGGAGGTTTATGCAGCAGTCCCCACCACGGGCCAGCGCAAGCCTCTGGGCTCTTAGAGCGCTTACAGAGGACTTACAGGTCGTCCACCAAACGCCCATCAATTCATTGGCAACGGGCCTCGAACCCTCGACCTGTGTAGTCGGGGCCAAAGGCCTTACCAATATGCCAAAGGCGCTGGCATCCTCTGACATTATTCATATAACCCAGTATCATACATTTCTTTCCTCTGCCATCAAACCTGCCACCTTTCTCATAAACATATATTAAACATCCAAATACACGAGGATAACCTCACTCAACTAGCTTCCCTTTCTAAACCTCCTCCGAAATTTTTCGATCAATAGCCGATGATTAAATTTTGTTAACCAAATATACTTCGATCAATATAGCTTCACCTAAATTTTCTTCGATAACCAAGATATCGGCCTCAAACATCTTGCTTTCTCTAATGAAATTTTATTCATCCCCTTGCTACTCATTAGATCGTTGATCTCTTTATATATTGAAATATCTTTGTATTCATTACTTCTCATAATTTTTTTGAAACGCGTCAAAAGTAAACTCATCGTCATTATTGGATCCAAGTATTGTTAATTTTTTTACTTGTTTAACTTTTAACAAGAATCTTCTACTCTTTGAACTTCCCAAATGTTTCTGATTTCTCTTTCATCATGTACACTCAAACCTTTTCAGAAAAATCATCGATAAATGATATGAAGTACCTAGCGTCACTTAAAGAATAAACTAATACATGATCCCAAATATCAGTATGTAGTATGTACAAACTCAAGAGTACATTTTGTGGCATGCTTCCTTTCACCAAAACTGATCGTCTTCTACTTTCCAAAGATACCATATTTACACATCTTTAGCTTTTTGAAGTTCACACTTTCATCAAATCCCACTTCTTTAAAGATTCTAAACTTTCCTTAATGGCATGCCTAATCTTAAGATGTCATAACTGGGTCAAATAAATATCTTATGAACTCTTCACTCCAAAACTAGGATCACATATAATGGTTGTTCCCTTCAATAGATATAGGTCTCTAACTTTTTTATCTCTTATAACCATAATTGAACCATTCAATAGTTTACGAGATTCTTTTTTAATTGTCACTTTGTGACCCAAATAATCTAGCACCTTTAAAGAAATCAATGACTTTCTCAACTTTGAAAATTGCTACATAGTAGTGAGCATGTGCATTACACTATTATATATCAAGATTCATACCGAACCAATACCAACAACTTTGCACATCTCATTATTACCCATAAAGACCAAAGTGTTCTCTTTTCTATCAAAGATATAGAAAAACTCCTTATTCAATAGCATGTGGAATGATGTCTTGGAATCCATAATACACATGTGATTCTTATAGCAGGACGAACAAGCTATCAATACATCGCATGCCTCTTTAAAACTAACCTTCTCCGTCTTTGCAAACACTACTGACAAAGAACCTGAAACTTTTATCTTTGTTCTTGCTTTCCCTATAGTTATTCTTCCCATGATCAGGTTTCATACCAGCAAAGCACGTCATGTCCCTAATCCTTAACTTTGATCTTCTTTTATTTCTGTATCTTCCATCATTTCTTCTTGAGGCGAATAGATTCTGACTGTCTGAATCTCAACCATTCATATCAACTCGTGTTATTCGATATTGATACTTCTCACTGTAAAGCCATACCTCCATATCTTCAAGATTCAAAACATCCCGACTAAAAAGCATCGTGTTAACAAATATCACGTACCATTCCAGCAATGATAGAAGTAAGATCATCACCCCATACCCCACCTATACAATCAATCTGATAGCATTTATCTTCATCACATGACTATTGAATTTACCTAAGTGAACCTTTAACGAAGTATCACCCTATATCTTGAATATAAAAAATATCTTTGGTAAAATCAATTTGTTGGTAAATGATTTCTTCAGATATAGTCTCCTTGATGTTTTCATAACTTGTTAGTTATCGTCTCTTCAAACACATGATTGATCATCTCATTTGAATACACTCAACTGGATAGTCATCATAGCTAAATCTTCCATCTCCATATTCTCCTCCTTTTAGATATTCATCAATAATGTATTGATGTCATAAATAATCATATGCACCAGATCCTTCCTCACGATAGCTTGATCTTGTATTGCCATATCCTAAAATTTTCCTTCCGATCAAACCTCTCCATCTTGTATTCTGCATCACCAATCACCGCATATGATCCATCTATATACGACCACAGACATATTACACCTCCGGTTCTATCGCTTCTTGGAGAAATTTCTACTCTTAATCCAAACACCTTGCTTTGATACCACTTGTAAAGGTTTTTAAGATCCTTATGGAAAACCGAATATGTAAGAGAACAAATAATCATATACAATATCAAGAAAACCATCAAAATATAGATGGTTTCACTGACCACACTAGGCCAACATCTAGTGGGCACTGATAGAAAAATCTATGTTATAAAGGGAATACAATATTACAAGACAATACTTTATCTCACCAATAATCTCTTCACTTTCTCACATACAATAACTCTCAAGCATATAGCTACCAAACTCTTCCAAAAGCCTAAGCGCACATTGCATCTAGCAATGAGAGAAATATAGTGGTACAAGGAATCCTTATCATGATATAACTCTTATACAAGGAAACTGATCATAATACAACTCTTTTTATAGTTGTAGCCCACATAACTAAATAATCAAAATCATAAACCTAATATGACTTCTGGATCCAATTTCTTTACAAACTTTAAAACCTGAAATCAAAAGGAATTCTACCCTGAATCCAATTCTTGAATCCGATCCAAATTGTTTGTATCATAATTGACAACATTCTATCTTGATACTAAGGCACAAAACCCCTTGAATGCAATACCATATATGTGACACATGATCCCAACAGAAAGCTCTAAAGTGATCCCTTTGTCATTCCATTAATTTTCATTACAGTCAGCAACAATCTTCTGAAATGAATATGTACACAAATTCAATATTTCATCACTGCAAGAGCAAGGCACTATATGTTTAAATCTATGTCCAGTTGTCACTGCTTACATCAACTTAATGCACATTAGCATACACTTCAAGTGATTTCATAGCACATTTTACCATTGCTAACTCCATTTAAATCTAGCATGCTTTATTTTTAAAAAGAAAAATACTAATAATCTCAACTTCCTGTTCTATTCTCCATCGTTTAGTTTATGATTCATCCCAAAGCCATGTTTAATGAAAAACCACTAAAATCACAAGCACATAATCCCACATTACAAACTACACTACAACATCTAAACCCTTATGCGTCAAAACTGGGCAAAAAACAATCAAGTTCTTGTTCAAGTCAGCCAACCTCCCAAGTAAGAACACCGTATCAACGGTTAGACATCCCAAATTAGAACCCGAACCACTTATTTCTCCTACCAACCGATCTCACTCACTCACTCACTCACACAAGCAATTTCTTCTACCAACCATATCACATCGCAAAACTAAAGGTAAATTGTTTCTAATCGACAAAAAAATAATTCTAAAGGATCTAAGTGTAATACCTCGTGTTTGAATCAAGAATCTGAGTTAATGATCGTTTGAAGAAGAGATGAAAAAACCGAGCTCTCGGTCGATTTATAGATTGATAGAGTGAGATTTTTTTTTTCCACTCATCTTCAGAGAGTGGGAGTATTAATCACGGCAGACATTTTAAAACGGGGGAGCAGCCGAGAGATCTAGAAGAAGAAACAATATGGAGTGCCTACGCATGGATCTTAATATTCGGGTTTTCCAAGTCACAGCTCTAGCACGAATCACGAAGTATGCGTGGAAGCGGGCGTGGGTTGCAATGTTTAATTTGTACGACAGAGAGATTCCGTGTCTTTTTTAAAAAGACGATTTTTGCATTTAGGCCAATTTTTAAAACATATTAATAAAATCGATCAACTTGTAAACTTATTATAAAAAACGACCAACTCTTGATCAGATCAGCGCGGGGACGTATTTGAAAATTGGTCGCAGTTTGAAACCACGGCCAAATTGAAATTTGGCCGCGGTTTCAAACCACGGCCAATTCTCAAAATAAGTTTCAAGCAAAACTGATGGGCGATTTGGCGCGGAGATTTGGTCACGGTTTGAAACCGCGTCCAAACGGAAAAGCAGCGCGCGCGGTGAGCTGGCCAAAAGTTGGTCGGTTTTCGTAATAAGTTTTTAAGTTGGTCGATTTTATTAATATTTTTTAAAATTTCGCCTTATTGCAAAAATCGTCGTTTTTAAAAAGATCAGGCCTATATACACCCCTATCTATAGGGGTGTGTGTAATGATTATAGTTAAAAAAGGATAAAAAAACAATGATTATAGAGTATGAATGACATTAGGTTATGATATAATTCCTTTTTTGGCACTCAATCATGACATGCACCCTTATAGATAGGGGTGTATGTAGCAATTCTCTTAAGAAATTAGGTTTTTTCGGTTTCATTTTAAATTTTTTTATAAATCAACTAGGGAGGAACCCCAGCACTTTATTTAAAGGTAGAATAGGAGAGTTAAAAGATAAGATACAAAGATATGGACGTTTCTCCAAGATACCCAGTATCCTAACTAACTCTGGTTCATATGCCTTCACAACACTCGCTCTTATCCAGTCATAGGTGCGGACTCTGCTCGTGAATTCTTCAGGATTCTGAGCATAGAAAAGGCTCACATGGGGTGGATACTTCAGGATCCTGAGTTGGTCAGATTTGCCTCGTTAAAACCTTTAGCTATGGAAAACCCTGTGGGAAAAACCATAGTTAAGGGAAAAGAGTACAAACTCTCTCTAACTCCCCATGATCTGTACAAGCTCTCAAGTTTTCAGATCTCTTAGACGTCTCATTCCAATCTTCTGTACAAGCTTCCTAAAAGTAGCAGTAGGAAGGGCTTTAGTGAACAAGTCTGCCAAAATGGTCACATAATTGCACATGTCTGATGTCGATCTTGCCATCTCTCTGTAGTTAGTGCGTCCTAAAAAACTTGGTGAAATGTGCTTTGTTCTGTCGCCTTTGATGAAGCCACCTCGTAGTTGAGCTATGCAAGCAGCATTGTCCTCGAACATTGTAGTAGGTTCGAGGTCTATAGTCCTCAATCCGGTAGTCAACAGGATGTGGTGAACAACTGAGCATAGCCAAACGCATTCTCTGATAGCTTCATGGATGGCGATGATCTCTGAGTGATTGGATGAGGTCGCCGTCAAGGTTTGCTTGATGGATCTCTAGGAAATGGATGTTCCTCCATAGGTAAACACATACCCTGTCTGTGACTTCACATTGTGGGGATCAGACAAGTAACCTGCATCAGCATAATCTGCAAGTGTAGAGGATTTTCCATTTTTGTAGAAGAGTCCCAGATCTGTAAACCCTTGGAGGTAGCGTAGAAGGTGCTTTATCCTGGTCCAGTGGCGCTGTGTGGGCGCTACACTGTATCTGGCTAGCAAATTTACTGCGAACGCTATGTCGGGACGCGTGCAGTTTGCCAGATATAGAAGTGCACCGATGACACTTAGATAAGGGACTTCTGGACTATGTATATCATCCCCTTCTTCCAGCGGCCGGAAGGGGTCTTTATGTGCATCTAGAGATCGTACCACCATAGATGTATTAAGTGGATGACATTGGTCCATATGGAATCTTTGCAACATTTTCTTTGTGTATGTGGTTTGATGTAATAGGATTCCATCTTTTAGATGTTCAATCTGTAAGCCAAGGCAGAATTTCGTTTTCTTTCTTTTGCATTCTTTTGTTAGGCTTACAGATATCTCAGCGATCTCTTCAAGAGATCCAATGAGATTCAAATCGTCTACGTAGACAGCTATTATTACGAATCCGTTTCCCTTTGCTCTTATGAAGATGCAAGGGCAGACTTCATTGTTATTGAATCCTTGTTTAACAAGGAATTCACTGAGTCTGTTGTACCACATCCTTCCTAATTGTTTGAGACCATACAATGATCTTTGTAGCTTAACAGAGTAGACGTCCGGAGGTCTATCTTTTAGTTCAGCGGGTATTGAAAAGCCATCAGGAAGTTTCATGTATATTTTCTTGTCGAGATTACCGTATAGATATGCAGTCACAACATCCAGTAGCTACATATCTAAACCTTCCTTTATTGTTAAGCTTATCAGGAATCTGAAGGTAATCGCATCCATGATCGGGGAGTATGTTTCGTCATAGTCAATACCTGGTCTTTGAGAAAATCCTTGCGCTACGAGCCTTGCTTTGTACCGTGCGATCTCATTATTTTCATTTCTTTTTCTTATGAATACCCATTTGTATCCCACAGGTTTGACACTAGTAGGTGTCTGGACTATTTACCCAAAGACTTTGCTTTTCTGAAGCGAGTACAGCTCGGCTTCAATTGCTTGATTCCACTTTGGCCAGTCATTTCTACGTTTGCATTCAGCAACGGAATGTGGATCGTGATCATCGTCACTTCCGGCGACGTGAATAGCAATGTGAAATATGAAGTCATCGTCGACAAATGTACTCTTTCTGTCTAATACCTCCCCTGTACGTACATAATTTAATGATATTTCAGTTTCTCCCGGTAATTCCTCTGCAGTGGATTCCGGGAGGGGTGAGGGTATGGACATGAGCTCATTTCTCTGTGGGGGTATCGTCTCAAGGTCTCCAGATATTTTTCTTTTTCTTGGATTTTTATCCTTCGAGCCTGGTGGTCTGCCTCTTTGCTGTTGAGGTGCAGCCACTTCTGCTGCTGGTGGATTGCATTTATTCGTTGGGATGTCAATCCTAGCTGGAGTATTTGCAGCAGGGATGTGTGATTTGACAATCTTCTGGTTGTCAATAAATGAGTCCGGTAATCTATGAACAGTGTTCTGAATGTGTAAGATCTTCAGGATCTCATCATCACATTGTTTTGTTATCGGGTCATAGTGGGTCAAGATCTTTGTATCCCACGTTAACATTTGCTTCGCGCTAGACTTTTCGTTGTCTAGGCCCATTTTGGGGAATTATGTCTCATCAAAGTCACAGTCTTCAAGACGTGCCTTAAAAGCGTCCCCCGTAAGGGGTTCTAGGTATCTTATAATTGAGGGTAAGTCTAACCCTACATAAATACCTAGGCGACGTTGAGTGCCCATTTTGGTCCTCTGGGGTGGTGCGATGGGGATATAAACTGTGCAGCCGAAGATTCTCAAGTGATAAATGTTCGGTGGCATTACATATGCAAGTTGCATTGGAGAGAGACTCTGACCTCATGAGGGTCTGATTTTTATTAATGATGCAGCATGCAGAATTGCATGTCCCCATGCATCCACCGGCAACTGGGATTTCATTAGCAATGGACGTGCAATCCATTGGAATCTTTTAATCAGCGACTCTGCCAAACCATTCTGGGTGTGAACATGCGGCACCAGATGTTCAATTTCTATTCCCGTTGTCTGGCAGTATTCTTGAAATGACTCGGAGGGAATTCCCCCACATTATCCAGACGTATTTTCTTTATTTGGTTGTCTGGAAAATGGGCCCGCAACTTTATAATTTGTGCCAGAAGCTTTGGAAAAGCTAAGTTGCGGGTCGAAAGTAGACACACATACGAATATTTCGAAGATGCATCAATCAGTAACATGAAGTACCGAAAAGGCCTACTAGGGGGTGGATGGGTCCACATATGTCTCCGTGTATTCTTTCGAGGAAGCTTTGAGACTCGATATCCACTTTAAGTGGTGATGGCCTTGTTATTAATTTCTACTTGAAGCAGCGTACACAAGGGAATTCTCCCTTATGAAGAATCTTCTGGTTCTTCAGGTTATGCCCATGAGATTGTGATAAGATGTGATGCATCATTACAGATCCAGGGTGGCCAAGTCTATCATGCCAAAGTAAAAATTTGGCTGATGTCGGGCACTTCAGGTACTCCGTCAAGTTAGCTTCATCTCTCCGAATCTTTGTATGATAGAGGCCCGATGAAAGGCTCTCAAAACGTTCAAGTATGGTTTTTACTCCATTTTCTTGAGACGTTACATACAGTAACTCATTCTCTTTTACATTTGCTGTTTCCAAGTGGAATCCGTTCAGCCGGATATCTTTGAAACTTAGTATGTTTCGTTTGGAATTCGGAGAGTATAATGCATCTTTAGTTTTAATTTCTGTTCCTTTGGGGAGCAACAAGGTTGCATTCTCAGAACCTTCAATTATATCTGATGGCACTGAAATTGTATTTACAGGGCTCTTATACGGTATAATGCTATGAAAATAGCATGTATTCTGAAGGATCGTATGTGTTGAAGCACTGTCTACCAAGCAGTCATGAGAGCATTCCATCTAGAAAGATGAGTAAAACATTTGCATTCAGAAACTAAATTTTATTCAAAGGAAATCAAATTACATAAAAGCTCTCATAAAATAAATTGTTCTGAAAATAAAGTGCTAAGATAAATGTAGTAAGCTAATCAAGCAAATCATCTAATTCGAAGTCTTTTGCTATGAACTTGACTGCAGTAGTTGCAGTCACCAGATTTTTTTCAGCATTCTTTTTCTTGCTTTGTTTATATAGCTCCTGGAGATGCAGTGGGGTTCGGCACACTCTGGACCAGTGGCCTTTCATGCCACAGCTGTGACACTGGTCTTCCCAATCCCTCTTGGGTGGGGATGCATCATTCTTCTTGTTGTCATTTCTGCGCCAGGTGAACTTGCGCTTCCCTTCATTTCTTCGTTGTTGTACTTGGCCATTGGCTCTTTTATGTTGTCCCCCTTTCTGTGGTCTTTCTTTTCTTTTGTTATCTCTCTTCTTTTTGAAGGAAGATGTATGATGAGCT
This sequence comes from Scilla litardierei, assembly GCA_030789695.1. Classification (NCBI taxonomy): domain Eukaryota; kingdom Viridiplantae; phylum Streptophyta; class Magnoliopsida; order Asparagales; family Asparagaceae; genus Scilla; species Scilla litardierei. The sequence continues at coordinate 31,534,152 of CM061141.1, forward strand.
TCTGGTAGGGGGCAGTGCCAGGGGCACATGTTATGAGTGGCGAGGAGAAGCTCTATGTTTTGTTCGGCCATGAGTAAACATGATAGCAGCTCAGAATACTTGGGGAACTTGCGTTCACGGTATTGCTGCATAAGTATCACATCTTTTTCATGGAAAGCGTATACGTCGTTTCCAGCATGCGATCTTCTGAGCTTTCTCACCACACAACTTCAGGCGTGAGGTGATGCTAAAGAGTGCTGAGTTGTACTCAGCAATGGACTTAAAGTCATGCAGTCTCAGGTTCTCCCACTCATCCTTGGGAGTATAACATCTTTCTGATGTTTATACATATCCTCAAGGGCAGTCCACAGCTCAAGTGGATCTCTGACCATAAGGTATTCAGCCTTTAAGGTTTTGTCCACATGGCGGCGAATATAGATAATGGCTTGCACCTTTTCTATATCGCTTACATTTTTTTCTGTTACAGCAGTAATGAGGGACTTTGCCCACAGGTAAAACTTCACATCGAGCTGCCAGCTCAGATAGTTTCTACCTGATGCATCCAGGACTTCGAAATCAACGCTTGTAATTTTAGCCATTTATCTAGCAGTGCACAAATATGCATGAATTAATAATTTAAACATAAACATTTTCATGCGGATGCAATTTTAATATGAAGGGCTAATTGCGTGGATCGGCCAGTCCCACATAAATAAGAGTCCAAAGTCTCATTACAGTCCATATTACACAAATGAAAGCTTTTAAAAAGAAATTACAACTTTGAAAACCCAGTGGGTCCCATATAAGATCTTCAGCTTCAATTGTGGCATCCGTCTCCATGGAAAATGGTCTTCGGTTTTGGACATTTACATAATTTTCTCACTATAATTTCTCTCAAAAGTAAAAGAAAAGTGCAGGAAAATAAAATGTGTGACTTAAACAGCCGATCCAAAAACCACAATTAGCCATCCATGCAGAAATTTTGTGCTCATCAAACATTTTCATCAGAAATTTTCATTACAGGCATCACATGCATTAATATTCGCAGAGATGGATAAACAATTTAATTACTTAATAATTATTGGACCACTGGGCAACGTCATACACCGTTAGGTTAGATGATTAACGACAGAGCGGTCGCAGGATCTTCCTAATTATTAAGCTTAAATATAATGCACAACCACGCACAAAATATCCACAGAATAAGCCAAAATGATGCAAAGCATGTATTAATGATTTTACAGAAGAAATCATTTAATGCAAGGGTTGAGCTAGTTGGGTTTGTCTAAAAATTGGAAAAGAGCCCAACAATTAAACATGTTTTTCGAAAAAGGAAAAAGTTTTCCCTTTTAATTTATCCCCAAAGAACCCAAAAGTCCCAAAAATTCCCTGTTTACATGAATTTTTAGGTCTCCGAAATTCCATTTTTGACCACAATAAGCCGTTTAAAGCTTATTTTTAGCCCCTTTAATTGTAATTTGCCGCTTCCCCCCCAAAAAAATTTTCTCTCGAAAATATGGTTTGCGGGCCTGAGGCCCGCAGAGTGGCTGCGGGCTTCAGGCCCGCATTCTGATTTTTTTTTCTCAAAAATGCTTTTCGGGCCCATTCTAGGGTTGAGGGGGCGGCGGCTAGGGTTAGCCGTCGCCGCCCCTCATTATACTGTCGCCAGGAGGCAGCAAGGGGGAGCCGCCCCTTCCTTCGGGGGGGGTTTGTATGCAGCGGCACCGCCCCCTCCGGGGGCAGGCGATCGGGTCGTAAAACGGCGCCGCCCCCCTTCAGGGGGGTCGGGCGTCGGGGTGCAAAACAACGCCGCCCCCCTTCGGGGGGCCGGGCGGTCGGGGCGCAGAACAGCGTCGCCCCCCTTCGGGGGGGCCGGGCAGGCGGGGCACAGAACGGTGCCGCCCCCCTTCGAGGGGTCGGGCGTCGGGGCGCAGAAACGAACCACCCCCCTTCGAGGGGATCTGGCAATCGGGGCGCAGAAACGTGCCGCCCCCCTTCGGGGGGGCTCCGGCAATCGAGGCACAGAAATGTGCCGCCCCCCTTCGGGGGGGCTCCGCAATTGAGGCGCAGGGCACAGCGACCGCCGGGGGGTGCGGAGATCGTGTACAGCCATGCCCTCTTCGGGGGGTGATTCGGGTTGAATATTACATATTTAACCCCCCCCCCAATTTAGCCCTATTTTGTGCTCATGCGATGCTATATTGGTCTCTAATACATCTGTATTTTATATATCATCATTTACTAGAGAAAACACCTTATTTGAGCACAAAACAGAAATTAATGGAGTATTTCTGCACTTTTTATATTTTTCCTAGCTTGGTCTCGATCTCACGATTCCAACGACTATTTATTTGTATTTTTCTGAGCTCTGTGCTAATTACTGTGTATTTTTGAATGTACAATACCAATAAAATGAGGAAATTAAAGTTTGCACGAATCTTGGCGCAAACGTGGCGTCATCCGTCATTTCCCGCCCCTCATCCGACGGCGCACGACGAAGGGGCGATGCGGCAAACACTCTACCGTTCGATTACGATCGAACAACCCATAAATACCCCGCTCGAACTCGAAGGCAACACAGCTGTGGCGACGTGGCGAGACGGAGACCGCCCGATTCGAATCTAACGGCCACAAACAACTCCACATGTTGAAAATGCAGCAGCTCTCTCTCGGGCGACGTGGCGCGCAAGGACCCGTAGGACCCGTTCTATTTTGATCGAACGGCCCATAATCTGGCCGCTCGAACGCAGATCGCAGCAAATCTACTTGGCGACGTGGCATCAACTTGACCGCTCGATGCACATCCAACAGCCTGTGTCGAAGCTACGAACGAAGCGGATCGAAGGAATTTTGCGCGTGACGTGGCGAGATCGCAACGTATCCCATCTTGATCGAACGGTAGACATTAATTCCGATTCGAATCCGGAGACGAAGCGGGCGCGGACCCGCTTTGATGCCACGTGTCGACACCTTAAGCAATCCCGCTTGCGATGTGCGGGCGAGATTTAAGCCAGCCAGCGGATCGGGTTTTAAGCGATAATGGATGCGGATTTGAACCCGATAAGCCTATTAAACCCGCAAGCCTATTATTTAAGCGTATTCTAGGGTTTTTGGGCGGATGCTGGCGTATTCTGGGCGTATTGGAGGCTCTAAGAGCCGTATTTCTCCTCTAAAAAATTCTGTAAAATTTCAGAGGCTATTCTTCTTATTTTTAGAGAGTTTTGGGGTCTATATTGGAGATTTGGTGATAAATTCTTAAACTTATACCCCGTATTTGGTGCTTTTCTATTGTATTTTGCTATTAGAATGATGTATTTTGATATGAAACTTGATTTTTCTTGCACCATGAGTAGCTAAATTCTTATTGTGCATGGTATGGTGTAGTTAGGGGATATGATTTGTGTTCGTTTGGTTGAATATTCGTTGTGCTAAATTGTTAACGTTGATAAAGTTATAGTCTTTGTTATTAAATCTTCTCTTCATTTTCCAAAAGAACGTGTTAGAGTAGATGATCACCTCACAAGGGTGAGTTTTGATTTCCCCAAAAGGGACTTTCATATCGTATTTGAAAGACTAAAACTTTAGCAACGATCTTATTGAATTTTGTGCTTGAACCCCCAAAAGGGTATTTTCCGATGAATTGCTCCCAAAAGGAGAATTCATTGAGTTATATTGGGTATTTTTCGTTGAATTGCTCTCAAAAAGAGAATTCATTATGTTATATTCGTCAACCAAATTAATACGACTCATGGACCCTAATGAACCCATACCATGTGCATACTTTTCATCGATATTTTCATACACGACTTTTCTTTGTTCGCATTGTTCACCACGATCAAACCCATTAAAATCATCGTCACCATAAGTGGTTAGCTTCTTTTCATTGGATTTCTATTTGATTTAAGCTGTGGTTGCAACAGATTTTCTCCTGAGGATTCGACATCTGGACTTCCAGATTATATTACTTGTACGGACTCTTGCGCTTGAGAGAAACACTATTTTGGGCCTACCAGGGGGTGCGGCGTTCGGGGTAGGTGGGGAGCCGGCGGCAAGGCCGCCGACGGGCATGGGTTAGTGTAAAAAGAACCATATATGATTTTCGACAAAACAAGTTCGTCGTTGTAGGCGATTAGCAAATCCCATATCGATCTTGCGAAATCTATGGGTAGATCAATCATACGTATGATAAAAACAGCGTTTTAGCGGGTTTTACCTCTACATCTATCCTCCAGATATAGCGACGGTTGAACGAAGCCTATGCGGATGACGACGATTGATTGAGGAAGCCTTGCACCGTGCGCGTGGATCATCGCCTCCCTTCTCTTTCGCAACGATCGAAAATTTGTGGAAAATTTTAGAGGCTCATGCTGATAACGTGTTATGAATCAACTACTGGGGAGGAACCCCCAGCCCTTTATTTATAGGCAAAATAGGAGAGTTAAAAGATAAGATACAAAGAGATGGGTGTATCTCCAAGATACCCAGAATCCTACCCAACTCTGGTTCATATCCATTCACAACAATTTTCTATTTTTTACATAGGAAAGCTATTTGAAGGCGCGCATGTTCCGCATCCACCAGGTATCGATCACTGGTGATCCCACTAGAAATCTAATTTAAATGCAGCTTGACTACAATCCTTTGGTATTTTAATTTCCTATTTCAGATATACTAATGTTTTCATGTACATTTTTGAACAAATAAAATTAAAATATTAACAATTAACACAATGAATGTTATGAATGTAGTATGTAGGCCCATGTAAATACGGTGTATCCTATCCAATAGCAGATTAGGACTTTTTTATCCTACATTACTATATCATACCATTGCATGAACTCTTCCATATTCCCGTATAAATAAAGGCATGGATGGGGTCTCTCTTAGAAAGCCCTTCACAACATGTTATCAGCACGCTCTTCATGAGTGAGTGAGAACGAACGTTGCGCAAGCTTTGAAGAACGATGGAGGATTGCCCGTCGGTGGATGACAAATCAAAATCAGACGTACGTCTTCTTCGATCTTGATGCATACCCAAAAACCCAATAATTTCTATTTATGATCATGATATATATGTTGTACAATACCTAAGATCAAAAACTAAGAACAAATCGTTATGGGGAAGGGCGTCGGCCACTGGCCGTTGACCATAAGGCAGCGGCCACGGTCGCTAGCCCAGCCCCACCCTAGATGGAGAAGGCGGCGGCCAATCGGTCGCCAGCCCCGTCGACCGACAAAACACAGGAAAAAAACTTTCTTAGCCAGCTTACCAACAGCCCCCATGCCACCGGCACAACCTCCCTCGCCCCCCTTTCTGTAACGACCCACTTTCGGTGCCCGCTATTGTTTGGATCATGCGCAAGTCCTGCTAGGCATCAATGAAGTCAATACAGGCTCTGTTGCAGAAATACGCCAAATACTCATACATGAAACTGTTATACAAACTTATTGTAAACCAGCAGCATACAAGAAAGGAAATAAAACCGAATACAAACACGCACAAGCTACTCTGATACATAAAATAATAACCACTCTCACGCTCACACTTAGTAACCAGCGTCCTCCTGGTCAAACTCTACAGCAAACTCAGCGTCTGCAGTCTCTGGTGCAACTTCTTCAACCTGTGAAAAATCTGGCGGGCCCACCACAAAAGAAAGGTCGCTAGGATCAGACGTAACTCAAAGTATATCTAGCATGGTATTCAAAACATTAAACAAGCATGGAAAACTAGCATGGACTAGAAGTAAAAGAGCATGGAAATAAAAAGAGATACAACTTTGCACTATTACTACTTTCACGATTTATCAACAATTGAAAGAAACATTTTTATGGATGACAAAGTTTACGAGAGTATTACTGTGCCTGAATCTAGATAGTGACTTATAAAGCATAGTATGGTAAGCAACCAAGAGTCCACCTGATACCACAGGTGCGTGTACCCTAGTTAACCCAAATCTGTGCAACAAATACGGTACTGTTTCTGTGATTTATGTCTGTAAATTTGTCACCGACTGGCGGGTCGGGACAATAACAACAAAGATCGGACTGGTCGCTCCCTCACACTTGCTATTATAAGTTACCCCAAACCCCAAGTGTCTGTGTTACCATATTTGTAATTTACGAGTCATTTTTAGTCGTCACATTTTTCAGTCAAGCATATTACGTAGTCTATTACTGTGCAATTTAGCTTATCTAAATGTTCAAATGAAATAATCTTGAAAATGAAAAGAAACTCATTTAAGCATGCATTTATTTTTGTTTTTAAATCCCATATCTAGGGTACGATGACTTACCGATTCGCCTTGTAGTGAAAGGCGCGTTTTGGTCACCGGTAGGAGTACCTGGTTCACACATGTTACGTGAAAAGTTAGCTACACAAACTAATAGTAATGCTAATAACATCTAACTCACTATATTATAACTAAAAATATCAACTTATAAAAATAACTTTATATAAACTTATATTAAAAACTTTACTTAATTGTTAACTAACTTATTAACTTACTTACTAAAATAATTAAACTTATATAACTTAACTTTAAAAAAACATAACTTAACCAATATACTTAATACTTAAACTTATATATTAATATATTAAATAACTTTTATAACTACTCACCCTCACTCTCTCTTTCTCTCCTCTCGTTCTGTCTTTCTCCCTCTTCTTCTTCCTTTTTTGACGCAGGTGAAAGGGAGCACGGCAGGGCTTAGGGTGGCGGTGGCCTGCATGTGGGCAGCGGTGCGTGTAAGGGGACGCCGGCGGTGGCTAGGGGCGGCACACGCAAGGGGGCCAGTGGCGGCGGGTTGCTGGGCGCACGGCGACGGTGGCAGGGGTCTGGGCGGCGCGCGCAAGGGGGCCGACGGCGGCGGCCTGGAGAGATGGGATGGCGGCGGCCAATGGAGGAGGGGCACGTCGTATGGAGGAGGGGATGGGCTAATCTGAAGTAGGGGAGGAGGAAGAATGGGAGAGTGGGAGGTTGTTGTATGAAATTGGGAAGATTGGGGGATGAATTTCGTGTATTTCAGCTTCAATTTCTCTCTTTTCCCCTTCCAATTTCTGATTCCTGAATTCAATTTCTTTGATTTCGGTTTTGATTTTGTTGATTGGTTGACGAAGGATGGAGGTAATGAAACTGTGAATGGGAGAATAAATTGTATGAGGAAGCTGATGGATTTCTGCAGGGACGATGCGTGGTTATCCTTGAAAAAGGAAGATGCAGGGGACATGGTTGATGCTTAGTCAATAGATTAGGTTTTTCATTAATACGGGGGAAGAATTTAGCCATGGAAATTTTTGAACGTGGAAGAGACGTGTTTTGTTATAAACTTGATATTAATGAAGGGAGGTTGGGGGTTAATCTTTGACTGAGCAAGTGCATGAACCCAAGAGTTAACGAGGAACTCGTGGGTTGTTGATGCACCATGGCTGGTGGGTGTTGGAAAATAGGTAAGCAATTTATTAGGGGGTAGTTAATAACTAACTAAAAATAGTAAGCATAATTGGCAATTAGTAAAATAAATTAGCTAAAGTAAATAGTTAAGCAATGGTGAAAATTTCTTAAAACATAGATGCGCTCGCATCGACGCGTAGAAAAGAAAACACTCGGATAAAAACACTTGAATAACTGCAGTGAATACGTGCAATCAAAGACGCCTAAAAATACAGGTCGTTACATCCTACACTCCTAAGAATAATTTCGTCCTCGAAATTCTCTACAGGGCTGGAAAAAGGTAGGGGTAACGTTCTCGCATCTCATCCTCTCGCTCCCAGGTGGATTCACCATGTGAGTCACGACGCCACATCACCCTGACTAGATCAATAGTCCTGCTCCTGAAGACTTTCTGGCGTCGATCTAGAATCTCCACTGGTTGCTGCTCGTATGTCAAGTCCAGACGAACTGCGATCTCCGAATAGTCCACGACATGACCAGGGTCGCTCACATAGCGACGCAACTGCGAGATGTGGAACACATTGTGCACTCCCTATAAGGCAGGGGGCAGTGCAAGCTTGTATTCCACTTCTCCTACTTGCTCCAAAATATCGAAAGGCCCAATAAATCGAGGACTAAGATTTCCTCTCCGACCAAAACGAATCATTCCTCGGTTGGGCGAGATCTTCAAAAAACATGATCACCGGGCTGAAACTCCAGATGTCGATGTTTCGCATCTACCCAATGCTTGTACCTGTCCTGAGCCAGCTGCAACTTCTCTCTGATGGTCCGAACCACATCCACGGCTTCTGTGATTAGCTCAGGACCAACCAACTCTCGATCTCCTACATCATCCCAGATCAAGGAAGATCGACACTTCCTCCCATACAGTACCGCAAAAGGCGCCATACCGATGCTAGACTTGTTGTTGTTGTTGTATGAAAACTCCACCAAATGGAGATGGTATTCCCATGATCCTTTGAAGTCCGGCATACATGCTCGTAGCATGTCTTCAAGTACATGTATAGTATGCTCTGACTGACCATTTGTATATGGATGATAAGCCGTACTAAAGCTCAAGTGGGTTTCCAAGATCTCCTGAAGGCTCTTCCAGAAACGAGATGTGAATCTGGTGTCTCTGTCCGATACAATGCTGATAGGAACTCCATGCAGCTTCACAATCTCATCCATGTACTTCTTGGCCAATACTTTTGTAGACTGTCCTACTCTGAAAGGATTGAAGTGCGCTGTCTTGGTCAATCAATCGACGATCACCCAGACAGCGTTATTCTGCTTCGTACTCTTGGGTAGTCCAGTTACGAAGTCCATCGTGATGTGTTGCCACTTCCACTTCGGAATGGGCAATGGCTGTAATAAGCCGACAGTCCTCTGATGTAACGACCCACTCTCGGGGGCCCGTTACTTATTTGATATTTGCGCATGTCCTGCAGTTAACCAGTGAAAACAAAATAGCCACGATGCAGAGATGTACAAAAATACCCAAATAGTGTCCAATTATTACATTCCATACTGCACAAATTGATCCAATAAAGGTACCTGGAAGAAAGAAAGTACATAAGTGCAAACAGCTCTGAAAGCTGCAGTCTCAGGGTCGAACTCTAGCACTGCCAACTCAAGAACATCTACCTCAACCTGTACGTCGTCTGCGGTGCCACGAAAATGGAACCATAGGTAAGTCACAACAATTCTAGCAATAGAAATAGAGGAGTGCAAAGTATGGAACAGTCTATAGTAAACAAAAGATGATCATGCCAGTGCAAAAGTAAAGTAAGAGCAGACATGTGTGTAAGAGTGATAAGTAAAGTACTGGTGGCTACTCAGGTGTGGTAAGAAAAGTGCATGTAATGCATAAAGTAAAGGTGACTGTGCAAGTGCAAAAAGTAACGTACAAGAGCAACGACTGTGGCATGGCATATGTAACATGGTAGCAGCAATATTTTAACTAGCGGGCAATGTGATGGCAACAGTAGGACAACCAGGCAGATGTATTAACAATAAAGGACAAGTAAGCAATAGTAAAACTAGAAACTACATGACTTATATAGGAAAGTACAGTGTGCAACATTGAGCCCATCTCCTGCCATGGGGGTGCTCACCCGGGCGGATCTCAAATCACTTTAGGCGGTACATTTCATTTTAGACGGTCGGTAAGGTACGGTGCAATGTGTAGATGGCTCGCGGTCGCTCCCACACTTTCTCTAATATAAGTTACCCCAAAAACTCAGTGATGTGCCAACTACTCTTAAGTATTTAATTTTAATAGGATGTTCCAGCAGTATGATGTCAACACGGTATATCATTCACTCACTATGTTTCAATATGGTATGTCAATCCGTTGTTTCAAGTGTAAAGAGCTAATGGCGGTTGTGATAGACCGATGTACACACCAATAGAGTTATGCACAATGGTTTCACTCCAGAGATATTCAAAGGCATCAACAACTCTCCAAAAAGCTTTGCTTGTTGCAAATTCAAGGCAGAAACCTCAACAGAGAATGGCAGCTCTGAGCAATGTTTTGAAGTCCAATAACTATGATACCGGTCCATGCTTCGAGCATGCGTTATTTCCATAAAGTACACTATCTAAATTTCTAAAGTTAGAATTCTTTGTGACTTACACTATCGAGATCGTCGTAGTAAGACGAGGTTGGAGCTAGAGCTTCCAAGGATGCTGGTGCACTAGAATCGACACCTGCAAACATAAGAAATCATTAGTTATAGGCTACCCTATTTTCTATCTATTTAATTTGATCGTTTTGATTTTATAATCGATTAAAACGTTGGCAAAAAGCGTTTTGAATTTTTGTATATGCTAGATATGAAGAAAATAATTTTACTGTAGGAGGAAACATTTTTCTAAAGCTTATAGTAATTTTTATATTTTTAAAAGCTCAAAAACAATTTAAAAACTATTTTTCAATTAGTTAACATAATTATTCAACATTTTCTTTTGGATGCAATCTGATCAGAAAGTTGCAAGCGAGCTGTCAAAATGACCGTCTTGAAGAGTGCTATATCATATATTTTTCTCACGTATTAGTTTACGTGAAAATAAGAAGTTATTGATTTTTTAAAAGGAATTTACGTATTTAAGTTTTCTGGTTAAAAATTTATTCTGGAAAAACTACTCACTGATTGAGATGAAACTAGAGCCATTGGATCCAAAATGTCATTTCTGATTTTCTGGAGCCGTCCTCGTATTTTTCTGAGGCCTGTAGGATTTAACATCCAATTATTACGAATTAGCCTTAATAATAATAATACACACACACACACACTCCGTATATATGTGTATCTTTATACGTATTTGATACTAACCTACCCTCTTCGCTTCGTAAGCTACATGGGGCGTGGGTTCTACTCGATGTCGCCGGTGGAGCGAGAGCGGACGGGGGTTGGGGGCGGCGTCGAGCTTCTAGGGCAGTGGCGGCGAGTGCTCGGAGGTGGAGGCAGGCGACAGAGGCAGCCAGTCATTGGTGGCAGAGAAGGAGGGCTAGCGGTGGTGGGTCGAGGCCGCTGGGTGCTTCGGGGTATAGGGCGGTACTGTCGGACGGTGAGACCGATGCTACGGCGACGCCTTGAGGGAGGAGGCGGCGACTTTGAGAAGGAGGAGGGGAGAGAGTGTTGTGGTGGCGTGGTTTTCGGGGAAGGCGAGGTGAGCAGAGCTCACAGCGAGCTTCGAAGGGGCGGCGACGGCGACCCTGGAGCTTGGAGGAGGGTGCTGGCAGCAGATAAGGGTGAAGCGGCGTTCGGAGAGGGAGCGGAGGCGCTGGGGGCTTAAGTCGGAGGGAGCACGGCGGTGTGGGGTCTGGGTGAACGGTCGGTGGTCGGTGGGGGCTTTGTTGGAGCTCCTTGGAGCTGGAGGCAGACGGCGAGCAGCTGTTGCTGCTTGGGTCGACGAGGCGGGGAGCTGGTGGGTTTGAGGTGATCGGAGAGAAGAGCAGACGGCGCTCCGGTGGTCGACGAAAGGCGGAGGAGGGTGTGGTCGAGCGACCTTGAGTCGTCGACAGGGGGGAGTGGGTTTGCGTCTGAGGGTGTGGCTTTGCCGTCGTCGGAGCGCTTCAGTGGGGCTGTGGATGCTCACAACGAAGGGTGACGTCGTTGAGAACGGTGGAGGATGGTGGGGAGTAGTTTTGACGAGGATGGGTGCAAGGGAGCATCGGGGGCTTGCTTGGACGAGGGCATGGGCGTCGGAAGAGAGGGGACGGCGGTGGTGAACGGCGGGCGGCGGTCAAGGCTGCCGAGGGATGAGCGAGCGAAAGAGAGAATGAGAGGCTGGGTTGGGTTCTCGTGTGGAGGCTTCAACGAGAAAAAGAGAGGGAGAGACTGGGTGTGTTACGGGCTGAGGGGGTTTCATGCATTTGATCGGGGAAGAGAGAGTTGGGCCTGTGTGATTAGGTTGTTGGCTGCGGAAAGAGTATAGAAGGGGGGTTTGGTTTTGAACGTGGAAGAGTTGTGTTAGGCTGGGGGTTTATATAAAAACAAATAATGATTTAATATAATAGAGAAATTAATGAAATAATAAATGATTAGGTGGGGAATTTGACTAAGGGTTATGGTATGAACCTGGTTTGGAGAAACGTTAAACGTGTTTCCACATTTTAGATGAAGTTACCGACAGAGGATGTTAATTAGGGTAATTAGTAAAAGTTAAAAGTAATTAACAACGTAATTAGTAAAACTTAATTAGTAAAATAACAACGTGAAATTACGCTTTTGCTCCTGATGTTAAACGTGTCCGAAAAATTACGAAAACATAGCCACAGGTCCGTATCATCGCGAGGATCGCAAATACGAGATCTATTTTGGGGTTTGAGCTACAGAGATACGAGTTATGGGCCAAAACGTTTAGAAAGCGGGTTTGCGGGTTCTCTATTGATTTGACTTCAGAAAATTACGAAATTAAAATGGGGAGTCCTAAATGATCATAGGATGATACCGTAGAAGTTTGAAAACATTTTGATGATGTTTGTATAGAAAATAAATTCATTAAGCCAAAACAGTAATAATTGAAAATGAATTTTTATCACAATTGTTTAGAGGTGTTTGATGAAACCCAGACTTAATAAAATACTCCATAACTAGTTTGATACTTCAAAATATTTTTATAAGAAATTTTTGAAATCGTAAAACTTCTGACGAACCATTATAAAATAGTTAAAAAATTGAAAATAGGTTAAATATGTAAATAGTTGTATTGATGAAAACAGGCCGTTACATCTGATGTTCACCCTTCACTTGTTGGCACACGATACACTTTGCTATGATCCGTGCGACGCTTCTCTTCATGCCATGCCACCAGTAATGCTATCACAGATCCTGATACATCTTGGTACCCCCCCAGGATGTATAGAGTAAGGATAGTTGTGAGCTTCCTCCAACAGCTCCTCTCTAATGGTGCCAGACTGTACACCGATCCTGTCTTCAAACCTCAATGATCCATCTGCATGAATCTTAAACTCTGGCCTCTGGCTTGCTATCACCACATCTTTGATATTCCGCAGCTTCTCATCATCCATCTGAGCATTCTTGATCCTCTCTACCAAGGTCAACTGGATATGCCTGCCCATCAAAGATGCAGTCATCCCTGGTAGGATCACTTCTATACCTATGTCCCGGATCTCTTGCTGCAACCTCCACTGCGTCGTAAGGGCCATCACTGCTGGTAGATGACCCAATGCATTTGGTACGACATTGACTTTCCTAGGATGATACTGAAGGTCAATGTCATAATCTGCCATGAGCTCTATCCATCGTGTCTGACGCATGTTGAGCTCCTTCTGAGTGAAGAGATATTTCAGACTCTTATGATCCGAGAACACCTTCACGTGCTCCCCCAATAGAAAATGCCTCCAAATCTTCAATGCAAAAAATCACTGCTGCATGTTGGATCATGTGGATGGCAAACAACACTAGAAGGGGGGTTGAATAGTGTTGTACAGATATAAAACTTTTTCGTTCTTTACAAATCAACACAAAACGAATCCTTCTAATGTTGCCTAAGAAACCAAGTAGAGTGATCTACGCTTGATTCTTAATCAACTCAATGAATTTTCAAATCAAATTAGAGATGAAATACTTCTGGTAGTCGACTCCCTATGAACAGTAGTCGACTCCCGGAGGGAATTTAAGCACAGTTCAGATAGTTAAGCACTTAATGAAGATATATGAAAATTTGCACAGAAGTGTAAATACAAAGCTGATCTTTAGCAATATATTATAGAAGAGTTACAATGATATTAAACAAAGAGTAATTGCAAGTTAAATAAGAAATGCTCGCAAAGATAAACAAACACAGAAATAGCAAACGCAGACATAAGGATTTTTATCCTGGTTCCCCACAACTATTGGATACGTCCAGTCCCCGACCAATCCGGTACGAGATTTCCACTATTGCCTTGGCAAATATAAGCACCTAACTTCACTTGTTAGGATTTCCAACAACCTAGTCTTGACCAGGATTTTCAACCGCAACACCTAGACTTGTCTAGGGTTCCAACAACAACAGAATAAAATCGATATCCAATTCACCATAATAAATTGGTGGAGATTGGTTTTACACCCAGATTCTATAGCCAAATATTAATAGACAAAATTACGTGTAGTGGCTTGATAGAATAAGATTCTAGATCACACAAAGATACGAATGAAGTCTTTGTGATCTAGATCTAATGTTTTTCAAAAATCCTTTAAATAAAAAATTCAAGAACAAATAATACGGATTTGAAAAACAGTTAGCCAAATAAAATGAGAATATGATCTTCAAAAAATAATAACAAAATTGCAAGATCAAGAGTAAAACAGATTTGGCTAAAGAGAGAATGAGAGCTTTAGAACGTTAGAGCGTTTTTGCATGAGAGAATTTGAATTCAATAGATGTTATTTTTCTCAAATGAAAATGATCCTCTATTTATAGGAGAAATCTGAGAATTCGAAATTCAAATTGCTTTGACTTTTGTCCCGAAAATCTTGGGAGAAAATCACTCAAAGATATTTCAAAAATCAAGTCAAAACGTCAGACTTTGACAGCTGGTAGTCGACTCTCTAGGAGTGGTAGTCGACTCTCAGTGTGTTTTAGGAAATCTTGATTCTCAGCTGGTAGTCGACTCCCTACCGTTGGTAGTCGACTCCCAGAGGAGTTTTTCCTGCGACACAACTAGTCAAACTAGTAGCTAACTCCAGGGTGTAGTGGAGTTTCCCTATGGAATTACAAAACGACTAGAGAAAGCTCTCAATATCTTTTTGAAGATGATTTAAAAGATATTCAAAACGTTTTTGAAATCATTTGTGTGTGTGTGATTGTCTATACGATTTGGCTTTAACAATACCCTAAGAAAGACACAACACACTCACTATGGACTAGGACACGTCTTCGGAGTCTTGATCAATTGATGGAGTGGATGTGAGCTTCACTTGAGCTTCTTGTTCTATTTGAGCTTTGATCTTCATCATTGATCGTAGCAACGTTCGTCCTTGTCTTTGAGCGTAGATTGCGCTTCTTTGAGTATGTATAAATCTTTTCATTTGTCACACATCCTGTACACTTAATTGTAGTGTAGTTAGTACACTAAGCTTCATTTGGTGTGCTCATCATCAAAATCACTTGGGGTGGAATTCAATTTCCATCACTCTCCCCCTTTTTGGTGATGACACCCAAATGAAAAATGAAGTAAGTTGAAATATGAAAATACATGAAAGTATACTTACTCCCCCTACTTTGATGTGGTTCTCCCCCTGCATCGAAGCCGTTAGCAAAACAATACATTCATATGATATATTCATTTTTGCATTTCATATTTTTCTCCCCCTTTGTCATCAACAAAAATAATTTAATGATAAAGTATAATAAGAATATGATTTTTGGAGGGGAATTCAATTTTCTATTCCTGCAAAAGAGATGTTAGCATAAGAGCAACCAATATTTTGCATAATAGATAAGTACATAGATATGAAGAGGTAGCAAGCATCATACGATATTAGAGTTAGTACAGACCATAAGTTTAAAAATCATAGTTTTAAGAACCATTGTTTGAAAGCCATTGTTTTGAAAACTTAAGGATGACCGCTGTTCTTCTTCAATTCCTTGATCTCATCAAGGATTGTGACAAGTGATCACTCCATATTTTACACCTTTTTTCTGCATGTTTGCTTGCCATTTTGATCGCTCAAATCGTGTTTTTCGCGTTTATTCGGCAATATTGCGATGCTTTTCACGATTTGTTGTTTTTGCCTTATTTCAGGAGATTTGGAGCGATTTGGAGTGATTCTGAGATACACCCACTCCGGAGTGTCACCGACGACTCTCTTGGGGGGTATTTTGCTGTTGGAGAGGAGCGGAAGGAGAAAGAACGTCGTAGGAGCGACGAGGAGGCGAAGATATGGAGTTTGGGCATTTTTAGCACTTCACTCGGCCGAGTGAAGGAGTCACTCGGCCGACCATAGGAAGCCCGCTCGGCCGGCCAGAACAGACACGCAACAGAGCAATATCAGCATGCACTCGGCCGAGCATTACCATGCCACTCGGCCGAGCACCGAGTCACCCATCGCCCGAGTGGAGCCAAGACGACGGCATCAAAAATCACCAACTCTCTGTTTTCCGTCAGTCTGCTCCGATGACCCACTCGGCCGAGTGGAGATAGATGGTCCGCCCGAGTGACTGAAGGCCGTCCGCCCGAGTGACCTCCGAGCAGACGACCCCCGAGACCCCCAACTCTCTGTTTTTGTACAGGGTTCGTCACTCGGCCGAGTGACATTTGTCACTCGGCCGAGTGAGCCGCGCTGCCTGTAGCGAAAACTGCGAATTTGAGGCTGCGCAGGGGCATTTTCGTCAGGGTTTTTTGGGCGATTTTGGGGGGGTATTTAACCCCAGTTTTAAACCTAGTTTAGAGAGCCTTTTTCAGAACCTTTAGCAGCTTTTTAGATTAACTTTTTAGGGATTAGATTTAGCTTGAAGGGAGGAGAGAAAAGTGAGATTTTGTTGGATGCTAGCTTGTTCTTCATTGGTTTGTCTCTCTCTCCCTCAAAAACCCAATTTTTATTGATATTTTGAATATTGCTATGAATTCCATTGATTTTAATTGTGAATTTCTATTGCATTCTATTATGAATTGTGAGTAGTTCATCGTCTTAGGGCATATGGATGAACCCTACGAGCCCAATTTCGAATTTGTGATGAATTGGTGAAACCATTGCTAGGATTGATTAGGGTTAGTTTGGGATTGCTATAATACGAATAGCTAGGGATTCATACCGATTGGGATTTGCAAGGGATTGGATCCCAATTCGATAGGAAGCCCTAGATATTCGAATTGGGTTGCAATTGAATTTCTCCGGAATCAGTTTGCAAGAGATTGGACCGAAACTAGGGGTTTTTCAATTGCAATTCTATACTTATACCCGTTTACAAGAGATTGGACGGGTAGGAACTATCCCAACCTAGGTCGTGTCTCGAGTTTGCACGAGAGTGGGCTCGAGATACGATTGAACGATGATGTTGTTCTTCACGCTAGTTTGCCTAGGTTAGGGTTTGCAAGAGATTGGACACTACCCTAGGTTGGCTATAGACCGGCAATAGTGCTGGAGCGTGAGCTTGGTTCCACATTTAGTTGCAACTAGTTCACCCAATTTTCAAGCCTAGCAATTGTGAATCCTATGTGTCACAATGACGAGATACGGCGAGTAGCGGGGATTCCCTATCCCCTAAGCGTCTTTATTAAATTGTTAATCCTTCTATACATTTGAATGCCTGTGACCGCACATTTACGAACATCTTCCGACTTTTCCCATAGCCAGGTGATTCAAAGAAGACACTGTTATTAGGCCTCCCTGTGTTCGATACCCACTCGCCGCTACACCGTGCGCTTGCGGTAAGACTACGATCGTCGCCGCTCTGGGACGTGTATCCAGGGCGCGATCAAGTTTTTGGCGCCGTTGCCGGGGAGGGCAATAGTGTTTGATTCCTATAACCTAGCTATTTTTCTTTTTTGTTCTATTATTTTTATTTTGTCACACCCTTCCGTTGTGCTAACTATTTCTTTGAAACTCTGTTTTCCCTTGCATGTACACGAGATCCTCGGCGAACCCCGAAGAGATATTATACGATCCGGAGATTGAGCGTACATTGAGGAGGATCCGAGCGGAGAGGAGACCCGTTACGGAAGGAGATTTTATGACCCATCCTGAGACCCCCGAACAAGTGGCGGCGCGAATGGCAAGGATTATTTCTATAAGAGATAGGCTTCGGCCTAAGACTTCTTCCACAACCTCGTCCATAGCCATGCCGGAGTTGGCGGCCGATAAGAATTTTGAGTTGAAGACCGGATTGGTGGTCCTTATGCAACAAGATCCTTTTCATGGGAACTCCCATGAAAACCCTCATTACCACATCCAGCTCTTCCTATCGAAGTGTGCCACCTTCCAGAAGCCGGGCGTCTCCGTGGATGCTATCAGACTGTGCCTCTTCCCTTTCACACTAAAGGACAAGGCATTATATTGGTTGAGGACGCAAGCTGAAGGAATCTTCACCACTTGGGATGAGTTAGCGAGTGCCTTCGTCGACAAATTTTACTCGTCCTCCAAGACGGTGAAGATTAGAAGTGCTCTCATGTCCTTCAAGCAAGGACCTCAAGAGACTCTCTACGAGGCATGGGAGCGCTTCAAGGACTTGCAACATCAATGCCCTCATCATAGCATTGAAGATTGGGAGCTTTTCCATAGCTTTTACAATGGACTCCAACCGGGGACGAAGCAGATTATTGATGCCACAGCAAATGGAGCCATTTTGTCGAAGACTCCCGATGAAGCTACGACCTTGCTTGAGGAGATGGCCTCGAACAACCAACAATGGGGGGACGAGCGAGGACATTCTTCGTCCTCCTTGAAGCCCACAAGTATCTATGAGGCCAAGGCCGTAGCGGAGCTTTCTAGCAAGTTTGATTCTCTCCACAAGGTTGTGGAGAGATTGGAGAAATTTATTACGGAGCCTCAAGGAACCCCTTCTACATCCACGCCAACAAATCATATGGGCGATTGGCAAGACCAATCCCAATCCATATATGTAGGAGGAGAGCAAGGAGAAGGAGCTATGGAGCAAATCCAATACGTCGCGGGGAATTCTGGATATTGGGCCAATCCGGCCGCTAGAAACCATCCGGGTTTCTCATATGCCAACAATGATGGAGCATTGAACCCCCCGCCACCACAACCTCCTCAAGCTTGGGCTCCACCACCACCACAACCGAATTATCCACAAAGGGGGCCACCGCAACAAAATTTCCAACCAAGGCAACAAGTGGGACCTTATAGGCCGACCGGGTACAATCAAGGGTGGAGAAATCCCAACCCATCGCAAGCTCAACAACGCTCAGATTTTGAAGCGAAGGTGGATGAGTTTATGGCGGAACAACGAAAGATCAATGCCACATTGAAGGCGGGACAAGATTCTCTCGCCACCGTCGTAGCTCAAATTGGGGAGCAACTTGTGTTGCTCAACAAAAACAATCAACAATTGCAGGCTCAACCCGAGCTGAATCCATGGGGCAACACCGGCCATATTAATGCGGTCGTTGCGGTTACTACAAGAGGAGGGAAGGATACCACTCCCCCCATGACTCAAGTCAAGGAGCCCGTGGTGGAGATTCTACAAGAAGTGAGCCGGCAATTGAAGTTGAGAAGGAAAAGGAGTTGCAAGGAGAAGTGCAATCTAGAACGGAGGAGCTTATCGATGAGCGCCGATTTATGCCACCGGTGCCCTTCCCTCAGCAGCTAGCTAGAGCCAAGATGGAGAAACAGCTAGCCAAGTTTCTCGAGTATTTGAGAGGGGTGAGCCTCAATATCCCCTTCCTCAACGCTTTAGTGGAAATCCAATCTTATGCCAAGTTCTTAAAAAACTTGATCACGGGAAGGAAGAGGAAGGAGAAGATAATGCTCACGGAGGAAGGGACTTGGTTCACAAAGAGGGAAAAGGAGCCCGCCAAGCTCAAAGATCCGGGGAGTTTTCGGATTCCTTGCACTCTAGGCGGCGTCCCCCTACAAAAGGCATTAGTAGACTTGGGGGCTAGTGTTAGCCTCATGCCCCTCTCCATGTTCCGGAAGTTGAATACCGGCACGGATTTGAAGCCTACCGACATGCGGATTCAACTAGCAGACGGGAGGATTTCAAGACCGGTTGGGATAGCGGAGGACATCCCACTCCAAGTTCCGGGGGGCATATGTTTGCCATGCGATTTCGTGATAATGGACATCAAGGAGGAGGGCGATACATCACTCATACTCGGACGCCCGTTCCTCGCCACCGCCGGTATCATCGTCGATGTGCGGGAGGGGACCCTTACCTTGAACGTCGGCAACATCGAAGTGGAGCTCCATATACCGAAGGCAATGAAGCACATGCCATATCACGAGGAGCTTGACTACATGGACCTCCTTGATGAGGTCATTGAAGAGGCGATACCCCATTCCATCGGCACACCCCACGAAGATAGCTTCGAAGAAGGCCTAGACTTGGCCGAAGAAGAGAAGATGGAGCACTCCCCCGATATCTCCATGGCAATTGATGATGGCGACGCTGATGTCGCAAGAATACGGGAGCTCTGCAAGCGCTCGAAGTTGAGGACTCCAAAGAAAGCTCCACCGATACGAAAATCGGTGTCACCAGTGAAGAGGAAGACCGGAGCAAGCTCTAGCTTGGGGGAGCCACCCCCCAACATTTCCCATGACGAAGGGGCGCTGAGGAAGACCACACCCCACCATGATCCAAATCCGAGTGGTCTTCCAAGCAAGTTCGACGGGTGCATCTCGTATGCACCCAACATCAAGCGTTAATTGAAAATCAATAGGGGTCGAGCTCAAGACCTAAAACGAGCGCTTGTCGGGAGGCAACCCGACGGTTATCGCATTTTTCTATCTTTGGTCTTTATTTTTGTTTTAGATTTTGTTAGTGTTTTTGAGTCGTTTGCCCGAAAAATTCTGACAACGGGTCCTATTTTCTTTGACAGGAGAAGAGAACGGGATATCTATCATATGGAGGATGACTAAGGCGAAGAAGAGCGCTCCAGGAATGCGCTCAAGGCTTAGGAGAAGGAAGAAATCAACTGGAGAAAGAAAAACAGGGATTAGAGCCAAAACGGAGCATCACAGCAGAAAACAGGGCCTCACTCGGCCGAGTACCTTAGCCACTCGGACGAGCAATCAACATCGTCCGCCCGAGTGGCGCACCAACGAGGGAAGTCTGCTGCACCCAACTCTCTGTTCTTTTTTCGATTTCAGAATAAATTGCCACTCGGTCGAGTATATATCTTCACTCGACCGAGTGAAACTGATACGCTCCTAGGGCGAAAATTGCCGAGTAGCTTGTGCCACTCGGCCGAATGGACTTTTTCCACTCGGCCGAGGGTGGCAAAGCCACTCGGCCGAGTCGTAAGCAGCGAGGAGTTTTTAAAATAATTTCGTTACGGTCACTCGGCCGAGTGACATAGCCACTCGGCCGAGTCGTAACTAATCCTATATAAGCGGACGCGGGCTCGACGCGGAATACGAAGCGTCAAATTTCTTCGATCGCCCGAACCCGCGCCCGTTCGCTCCTCGCTCGCCCGCTGCCACCTTCCACTCGCCTGACCGCCGTCTCGACCGCCCGACCGCCGGCGGCCGAGCGTCGACCGCCCGAGTACCCTCACCGCCGGCGACTCCCTCGCCGCCGACCGACCTCCGGTAACCCCTATTTCGCCCGTTTTCTCCATTTTCTCCTCTTTTTTGATGATCCGTGCACTAATCGAGCCCCTAAATCAAATTAATTTCTTTATCTATCTATTATACCCCTAACCCCCCCATGTATTTTGAATTTTACACGCTGATATCGTTTTTTGATGTGTAGGCAATCTTGGGGAGCTTAGGGGAGCTTAGGGGAGCTTCCGGGACGTGCTTTTGGCTTAGAGGAGGCTGCGTCTTCGCACGCATCCGCTGTTTTGCTCTCGCGGCGTGTTCAGGTACCATCGTTCCATTTATTTTGGCACGCCGCACGTTTTACTTGTTGGGTGAGCACTCGGGGTGCACATGCCGCCCCGCACACGGCCACGCTCTAGGAGAGCTTCCGCCAAGCGGAAGCGGCCGGATGAGACCGGCCCCTCCCACGAGATGGAGGAATCTCCTCCGCCTACACCACCTCACCCCACACAGCCACAGCCTGCCGATCCAGTCCACCCACAGCCACTTCCAGCCGAGCCCCCACACCCACAGCCACCACCGGCTCCTATCGTCGGGCCGCTGGGTATTACGTTCCGAGACGACGCACATCACGTCGCTTTTGAGCGTATCACCCAGCACTCGATAGTGCCCTCCAGGTTCGCACACCTTGCTGACCTTGACCGCCTGGGGGTACTCGAGGGGATGCTCACGTTGTACGACAACGTGGGTTGGCGAGATTTTCTTTCCGTGTCGGCGGACACCTACGTCCGTCCGACACTCGAGGTGCTTAGCTCGATCGCCCGGACCGCTGAGGGATGCTCCTTCCGACTCATGGATCGAGAGTGTCAGATCACTCTCGATATGCTTCGAGCATTCTTTCAGTGGCCCGCTGTCCCCACACCCGACCGAGCCTACGCCCCCACACACATCCCTCCCCCATCCTTCGATTCACACGACTTCTGGGCCCGGATCACAGGTTTAACACCGGCCTTTGACCCTAGTATGGCCAAGGCCTCGGCCATAGTACACCCCTGCCTCCGTATAGCACAGCGCCTTATGGCGACCACCTTTCTGACGAGGTACGAGCCTGGGACGATGTCGACGCTTGAGCTCTATATGCTCTATGCGATGACTCGCCCCAGAGTTCTTGATAGGGATGGTGTCACGTTGGTCCCCGCCGTTGAGATTGACGTCGCTAGCTGGTTTTTGGACCGCATCATCGTATCGGTGGGCGCTCTCTCCCCGATATGTTGCGGCGGTCTGTTCACTCTGCTAGCCCTGATGACCGGCGAGGACCTTCCGGCTGACCTGCGACGAGCCCCGGGCCCCACTGCATTATTGATAGATGTCATGGCCCGGATGAAGATGCTTCGTCCGCACGGCCAGCGGCACTGGGTTTGGTTGCACGGTCCGTACGGTGCTGACTACATGATCCTTCCGAGCCCCGCTCGGACACACTTAGGACCGGCACACGACGACTGGCTTCCGGCGATGGATCTCCTGATCCCCGTCGCCTACGTGCTAGAGGCCGAGGGAGCTGAGCCTGCACCACCTGCACACCCTACACCGCCAGCTGACCCTGTGTTCCCTCAGCCTGAGCCTGCACTTTCTGCCGCTCCCGACACTTCTGTCCCCACTTCTGCCAGTGTCGGGAGCACACTTGCTGAGCCCACGCCCACCACGTCTACCACTACCACCACCACTGCTGTGCCCTTGTCGGTTGAGCTACTCACCTCTCTGCTACCCGAGCGTCCACCTACTTTAGTTGAGAGTGGCGAGCCTTCCTTTGCTTCCGTCGTGGAGACCCTATCCTCTATGATCTCCGCTGGGGTTTCACCTTTTGGACCCCACACTTCCTCCCCAGCGGCCGACCCTTCTGTCTCCACCGTAGCAGTCCTATCTGAGAGTGTCGTGACGTCTGTCCCCACGTCTATGTCACTGACCTCTCTTACCGCTTCGTCACTGATTTTGTCTTCCACTCCCACTGCTGCTGCTTCCACCTCACACCAGCCTGCGTCCCAGCCTCGCACTGAGGCTGGGCATCCACTGTTGAGCACAGCACCCTTACCACCCATGCCTGCTGTCCCGATCACCTACACCGCCCGTATTAGACAACCCCGACTAGCTCAGCCTAGACCTGTCCGTCCCTCCGCTCCACCACCCCCTGACGCCTTAGTTCAGAGCGTTCGCGCTCTTGAGGGGGGGTTGAGTGGACTCCGGGGCGATTTTAGGGATTTGTCTTCCACAGTCACCGCCATGCAGCACCGCCTCGAGCTACTTCCCAGCATTCACTATTGCTTGACCCAGATCCTCGAGCGACTGCCACGACCACCACCCACCCAGCAGACTGTTCCACGCCCACCACCACCACCACCTCCTCCTCCACCTCAGGACGGAGATGACGCATCACCACCAGCTTAGGCACACCCTTGATGCCTCCGATCTTTTGTCGATATACCGCCCACTCTCTGCTTGGTCCTGATGATTTCTGCCCACCCCCTCTCCCCTCACTATTTTTGTCCACTTTTTGATCATATCATTCTATATCCTTTTTCGGGAGTGAAGGAGAGTACTTTTGGTGACACACACATTTTTGCATCACTCTTATCCTTGCATGCATCACATTCGCATCATATTTTCCATTTTGTTATTTTTATTCCTTTTTATCATGCATGCATGCATACCCACCCCCCTCCCATTACACGTCTCTCGGTGTGCCACACTTCGCACATTGAGGACACTGTGCACTTTAGCTTGGGGGAGTGAGTTCTCACGCTTTTTGCTTTTGTCACCCTTTATTTTTAGTTTTCCCACATTTTTCCACTTTATCACTCGCTTTTTCATCACTTTTTCATTTTTTTTTACCATGCATCACGTTTTTCTTATTTTTCTTGTGTGTTGCATCGTAAATAGTTTTTATTTTCGTTTATCTTTATTTCTTTCATCTTTTGCTAGAGATGACTTTTCTGTGATGATGATGCCGTGGTGTTAGCTTTTCTCTATATGCATGCTATACTTGTCATGTCATAGCCTTTTTATTTCTGATATCATATGCTATGTTCTGCTTTGCATTTAGAAATAGTAACCCACTCTCTTTTGGTGTATGAAAATGGATGAAATTCTATTATTAGCTGATGTCTGATGATTCATATGTATCCTATCGTAGAAAACACACCAAGATTCACGCATTGATGCTTATATCTGGAGTACTGCTTTCTTTTCTCTCATATCACTTCTATATGCATGATTGGTACATTTCACTTCAGGTTGATTGAATTGTTGCTAGCAATGATAAATCTGGATTAGTTTACTTTTTGAGATTAAACTGAGTAGATTATATTACCCTGCTGAAGTTGTCATGCACGTCCTATAGAGTGAACTGAGAGATACATTTATTTCTTTCTCCACGTATCTTGAACATTACTTCTCTATTTTAAATTCATTGGTGAATCTCCCCTTAGCGATTCTATTATTGGCATTCCCCCGTTATTAAAATCACATGCTCCAAATTCCCCAAAACCCAAAGAAAAAAATACTTGTATATCCTTCTCTTTGATTTGGGATCATTGTGTATATATGCCATTGAAAAAAAGAAAGAAAAAAGAAAAAAAGAGAGAGAGAAAGAAAAAGATTTGAGAATAAGAAAAGAAAAGAGAAAAGTAGTTCGAAAACGATCACATCTCATATACTTTGTCTCTTTCTTCCCTCTTTTGTTTTATTTTTTGACTTTTGGAGCTTCATAAAAATGGGGATGTAAATATCGTTTTATATATGCCACCACGCTTATAGATAAGCTTGGGGGGAGAGAATCCAATGATGTGTGAGAGAATGACTACTTGACGGTGCATGACGACCTAGGCTAAGTAATATTTTATACTCGGTGAGATTGCTAAAGTTTCACGAAATCCAGAAATCTACGCTTAGCATTCATTTCATGAAAACCACGCTTTTTCTATTCTTTCTACTCTATTGTGTGATATCTCTTATACTCCTTATAGAAAGCATTCAATTGAAAAGTGTGTGATCTACGGTATTGTATACCGCTTTAGATGCTTCAGACGATGTTAATCTTAGAATCATTCCATTTTTCATGCTACATTGAGATTCTTGGGTTTTCTATTTCAAATGCGCCATTATACTATGATATCAAAATAAAAGACTTTGACGTGTGTTCTATATTCGATGCATGCTATATGAGTAAGAAAAACACACGTCCTGAGAAAAATGATCTAGCAACTTCCCTCTTCGTTTTCTGTTTTGTTTTTCGTTTTCTGTTTTCCACCTTTCCACCGTTTTCTTGATCCACCGGGTTCGTTTTTTACTTATCTTCCTCGAGGACGAGTAAGAGGTAAGCTTGGGGGATTTTGATCACTCCATATTTTACACCTTTTTTCTGCATGTTTGCTTGCCATTTTGATCGCTCAAATCGTGTTTTTAGCGTTTATTCAATAATATTGCGATGCTTTTCACGATTTGTTGTTTTTGCCGTATTTCAGGAGATTTGGAGTGATTTGGAGTGATTCTGAAATACACCCACTCCGGAGTGTCACCGACGACTCTCTTGGGGGGTATTTTGCTGTTGGAGAGGAGCGGAGGGAGAAAGAACGTCGTAGGAGCGACGAGGAGGCGAAGATATGGAGTTTGGGCATTTTTAGCACTTCACTCGGCCGAGTGAAGGAGTCACTCGGCCGACCATAGGAAGCCCGCTCGGCCGGCCAGAACGGACACACAACAGAGCAATATCAGCGTGCACTCGGTCGAGCATTACCATGCCACTCGGCCGAGCACCGAGTCACCCATCACCCGAGTGGAGCCAAGATGACGGCATCAAAAATCACCAACTCTCTATTTTCCGTCAGTCTGCTCCGATGACCCACTCGGCCGAGTGGAGATAGACGGTCCGCCCGAGTGACAACCGACGTCCGCCCGAGTGACTGAAGGCAGTCCGCCCGAGTGACCTCCGAGGAGACGACCCCCGAGACCCCCAACTCTCTGTTTTTGTATAGGGTTCGTCACTCTGCCGAGTGACATTTGTCACTCGGCCGAGTGAGCCGCGCTGCCTGTAGCGAAAACTGCGAATTTGAGGCTGCGCAGGGGCATTTTCGTCAGGGTTTTTGGGCGATTTTGGGGGGTATTTAACCCCAGTTTTTAACCTAGTTTAGAGAGCCTTTTTCAGAACCTTTAGCAGCTTTTTAGCTTAACTTTTTAGGGATTAGATTTAGCTTGAATGTAGGAGAGAAAAGTGAGATTTTGTTGGATGCTAGCTTGTTCTTCATTGGTTTGTCTCTCTCTCCCTCAAAACCCCAATTTTTATTGATATTTTGAATATTGCTATGAATTCCATTGATTTTAATTGTGAATTTCTATTGCATTCTATTATGAATTGTGAGTAGTTCATCATCTTAGGGCGTAGGGATGAACCCTACGAGCCCAATTTCGAATTTGTGATGAATTGGTGAAACCATTGCTAGGATTGATTAGGGTTAGTTTGGGATTGCTATAATACGAATAGCTAGGGATTCATACCGATTGGGATTTGCAAGAGATTGGATCCCAATTTGATAGGAAGCCCTAGATATTCGAATTGGGTTGCAATTGAATTTCTCCGGAATCGGTTTGCAAGAGATTGGACCGAAACTAGGGGTTTTTCAATTGCAATTCTATACCGATACCCGTTTGCAAGAGATTGGACGGGTAGGAACTATCCCAACCTAGGTCGTGTCTCGAGTTTGCACGAGAGTGGGCTCGAGATACGATTGAACGATGATGTTGTTCTTCACGCTAGTTTGCCTAGGTTAGGGTTTGCAAGAGATTGGACCCTACCCTAGGTTGGCTATAGACTGGCAATAGCGCGGGAGCGTGAGCTTGGTTCCACATTTAGTTGCAACTAGTTCACCCAATTTTCAAGCCTAGCAATTGTGAATCCTACGTGTCACAATGACGAGATACGGCGAGTAGCGGGGATTCCCTATCCCCTAAGCGTCTTTATGAAATTGTTAATCCTTCTATACATTTGAACCACTGTGACCGCACATTTACGAACATCTTCCGACTTTTCCTATAGCCAGGTGATTCGAAGAAGACACTGTTATTAGGCCTCCCTGTGTTCGATACCCGCTCACCGCTACACCGTGCGCTTGCGGTAAGACTACGATCGTCGCCGCTCCAGGACGTGTATCCGGGGCGCGATCAACAAGCTTGTCCTCCGTCATTTTGTTGCTTTTCATCACGAGCTCTTTGAGGCCGTCCACCTTTTTGTTAAGATCTTCAAAGCCTCTTTCTTGGGATATCTTTAACTTCCCAATTTTCTTCAAGAGCATCTCTTGAAGTTCAAAGATATATGCAGGTGGCTCCTCCTCTTCTCCTTCTTCTTCGCTTCCTCTTTCTTCTTCTCCTTCTTCTTCCTCATCAGAATCTGAAACAACAATTTTCTTACCTCTCCTGGAGGACGACGATCCTCCTTCAGTAAGTTTCTCCTCGTGAATGTTTTCATCAAGACCATGATGTAGGTTCATTCTGATTCTTCCAAGAGCGTGAACATCAAACATTCGTGCTGGTTCTAGAATTGTGGTTTCATGATCCAAAGGCACATTATAGCTAATAAACAAGATAGCGAGGTAATGTCTATGAGCTAAAGTGGATGAGTGTCTATCTGAAGAAGCTGAAGCAAGAATAGAGTCCATGATGACTTTGGCCCAATTGACGCGGATGTTCACTAACATAGCATAGATACATTTGGCCTGCTTCTCAGATAGGATAGAATGACTTCCAGATTTTTGAGTGATGTTGTAGGATAATATATTTGCCGGAATTCTTGTCGGATAGCGAAGATCGCTACATGGAAGTTTAGTTTAAAAATGCCTTCCTGGCAAATACATTCTCTCTAAAACACTTCCTTCAGTCATTTCTATTTTATCCAGTAACATGCCAGTATATGGAATGCCTAGGGCTTCTCCAAGAGATTTAACGGTAATGGCAAGTTTTGTATCAAGAACTTTGGTGATGAATCGGCTTTTGACAAGATCGTAATCCGTATTAGCATAAAATAGGTGCACGATCCTGGGATAGCAGAGATAAGTGTTTTTAGAGGAGAATAGGTTGGCCAAATTCTGAAATTCTAGTATGCTATCAATCCCATAATTTACTACATCATCAAGTTTGACAAATCTTTCATGGAGGATGGGTTTCTTAGAGATTTTGACAAAGTGTTCATATGTGGTGCTCCTAAACAGATATGGTAGGATAGTTTCTTTCTCAGAAGGAGATTCAGTTGAAACTTTTCTTTTCTTGGAAAATATTCCCTTGAGAGGCATCTAAATAGTAAAAACAAGAATTTTACAATACTAGATAAGCAAGAAAATCATGAAGTAAAGATGATAAGAAATTTTTTTACCTTGAGTAAACTTGAGAAAGAGATGAAGTTGGGAGAGCTCCAAGCAACCCAAGCACCAAGAGAAATTTTCAAGAGAGGAGGAGAAAGGGGTAGTCGGCTACCCCTAGGGTTTTACTCTTGGGGTTTTTAACAAGAGGGTGAAAGATGGTGAAGAATAAGGGACATTGGATCAAGAAGTGAAGGGTTGGGATGAAGTTTAGCTTATTGGGTATAAGTTGCCTTGTGGATATGAACCCATTAACTCCATAGAACCCAATAGGAGTTAGTCAAAAAAACTAAACCCAGAAATCTGCATACGCGCTGGTAGTCGATTCCCTCATATAGGTAGTCGACTCCCTACTGGGTTGAGTCGTTTTCTCATCCCGAGGGGTTTTTGATCCAAGATTGAGTGCGTTTTCTGAACACGAAATGTTTTAAAAGTGCAACGCAAACATTTAAAATCATATAAAGAGATTTTAAAAAATATTAACTTATTAAAATAAATTTAAGCATATATATTTTGCAAAAAAAATTAAGCTGCAAAAGAGATCTTTTGACATTGATCTAAAAAAACGTTGGATCTAGTTTTCTCCTCTTCATTTCCTTAGAGTACCTGAAAAGTAAACGTTTATGGTACTCTTTGGCTTTTGAGTCCGAGGGGTTAGTCTTTAGGAAGCCAAACCCAGTGTGGTTTAGTTCCTTCATGAAAAATGCATTTATAGTTTTTGCTTAAATGAACTTGTTGAACAAAATCTGTAGCGTACCTTTTCTTTCGTTGATCGGACAGGTTCTTCGGTATCCAGATGCTCAAATTTTTTTTGTTAGAATGATGCATCCTAGTATGCTTAACCTGTTTCTTGGTATGATGTGAATCATAACCGAGTCCGGTTCTGCTAGATGAAGCTTTTTGGTTATTTATTATACTATCTAGCTTCCATTTTCCTTTGTTGAAATTCTCAATAATTTTCATTGTAGCGTCGTATTTATTTTTGACAGATACGAGAAGATTATTCAGATTTTCAACCTTTTCATTTACTAATAAAATATCTTTCTACAAAGAATCATTCTTTTCTTTAAGGAGACTATTTTCTTTAATGATTTCTTCTTTTTCTTTAGCATCCTTTTTAATATTTCTAAGTGTTCTTCTATATTCTTTTATGAGCTTTTCATGCATTTTGCATAGCTCCTTATATACTCCCCTATAGACCATGTCTTCATCATCACTTGATGACGAATCATTGTCACTAAATGAGTCATGATGCGAACTTACCTTAGAGAATGTACAGGCCATGAAACACATGTGCGCTGTTTCTCTTCTTTCATCATTATCTTCTACTGGGGATTCATCGGACGAGGAGTCGTCGCTCTGGTCGAAGGCTGCGTAAGCTTCCTTCTTTGGTCGTCGGAATTTGTTTCTTCCATTGTTTCTCTTTTCATTTGTGTCTCTGTTTTTCCCATGATCTCTGGTATCATGATTGTTTCTTTCTAATGGACAGTCTCTCTTGACGTTGTTGGAATCAATGATCTAGGACTTATTGTTTGATGATGACAGACATTTGTGAATGATTTGATGTGTGTGTTAAGTGTTTCAGGAATGGCAAACTTGTGATTCATTCGCGGAGAGGCTTGGTCAATGTGCAAAGGAGAAAGGGGAGAACCTAGCTTGAGTTGACTCATATTGGTTTGGGATTTGATCACATCATTAGAGAGAATTGCAAGATCCTCATTTATCCTGTTCCCATTCATCTCCTACTACATTTGGGATTCTCTAAGTCGCAAGACAATGCTAGCCATCCATCCAAGCCCTAACTGTATTCTTCTATTCATCCTAGCCCTTGATCTTGACCTTGCCGCAAGGGTTTTAAGAGAAGCCGCACTTCATCAGAATAAAAAGAGCCGCACCTCCTCTCTAATTCGTCATCAAGGCCGCACCTTTGACATCTCCCACATATAACAAAAAAAATCAAGAGAGATAGCCACCGCATCTCTATATCCCCAAGAGCCGAATTGAAAAGGGAGGGTTTTTGTTTTAAAAACTATTTTTGAGGAGCCCTTCATCGGGGGTTTGTGTTTGCAGCCGAAAATCACCAGGCTCTTTGAATACTCATTTTTTTGGCTTGAAGGTGGAATTTTTGGCTCCTTGAATTATCAAGAAAACGCACGGTGGAATAAAAAAAGGGGGTAAGTGCTTTCACTTCATTAACTCCTTTTCTTTTTGATTTGGTGTGCAAAATTATTTGGCTGTGCATTTTTGGTGTGCACGAATTCCTGTTGTGTGCAAAATTTCTGTTTGAAAGACCTCTGTTTTTTGGCCGAACCTTGTTTGTGCCGAACTTTGCTTTGTGGGTGCTAAAAGAATTTCAGTGCATGCAAGAATTTTAATGTGTGCCGAATTATTTTTGTGTGTGCAAAAATTATCAGTGTGCGAAATTTCATTGTGACGAATTATTTTTTGTGGGTGTGCAAAAATTACTAGTGTGCAAAATTTCATTGTGCCAAAATTTTGTGTGTACAAAACTCTTGTGTGCTAGACTCTTTATGTGCAGAACAGCATTCGCAAGTTATTCGTGTGGCATCATCAAAGGAAGCTTGATACCGCAAGTTGCAAATCAAAGAACATCTGATTGCCGACCACTTGAGAGAGAGCCACTCGTTGCATCATCAATTGGGAGATCAAGGAGAAGGCCGCAAGACTACAAACGAGTTCCAAAAAGGCCGCAAGTCGTAAGAAGAGTCGTAACTTGAGTTGCACGACTTACGGAGACGACTACATCATGTCAGATACAGATCTGACCTGTGCCTATTGACAGAGACGACTACGATACACAAACTGAGCATTTCTGAACTCTTGTATTATTTTATTTGTGTAGTAGTATCGATCTCTGTAGGGAAAACTTTACCATCTGTGTTACTTTTTGGGGGACCTGACGACTTTGGGAGTCGTCAAGGAGGGAGAGCATCTGACTAGATTGAGAGTGTAGAGCACGTGATGTGCATACGAGCTAGGTGAGAGTAGATTTGGGATCTTGACTCATTGTAGCTGTACATGATTACACATCTATCTAGTATTTGCTTTCGGGGGCTGGAGTAGGTCGTGGGGACGACCGAACCAGGGTATATTTGCGTGTTATCTGTGATTGCTATTTTATTACCCTGTTGTACCTATAACTGCGTGTCTTTTCTTGTGGGTTGCACGAGAATTTTTTTATTAGCCTATTCACCCCTCCTCTAGGCTACGATCCAGATCCAACAAGTGGTATCAGAGCCAGTTTACAGGATCTAGTCTAGTTTTTTAGATGACCATGAATATATCTGATGGTGCTTTTGATGAAGGTCAGTCTATAGCCCGTCCCCCTAAGTTTAACGGTGTAGACTTTGCATATTGGAAGGCTAGGATGAAAATATATTTAGTGTCTGTAGATTATGATGTGTGGGATATTGTTGAAAATGGTTATAGTCTACCCACTATTAAAATTGAAGACATTGTTATGATTAAGCCTAAAGACAAGTGGGATTTAACTGATAAGAAACTTTATATTCTTAATGGTAAAGCTATGAATGCTCTTATATGCTCTCTTGATAAATCTGAGTTTAATCGTATCTCATATTGTCTAACTGCGCAGGAAATCTGGCATACACTGGAGGTGACACACGAGGGAACATCGCAAGTGAAGGAATCCAGACTTGTGTTGCTTTGCACAGAATATGAGAGCTTCTGCATGCTACCAACAGAATCAGTTAAAGACATGTTTGCGAGGTTCACAGACATCGTCTACAAATCCAGTTCCCTCAGTAAGCCATACTCTAGCCATGAACATGTACGAAAGATCTTAAGGGCGCTACCAAGCTCGTTCAGGCCTAAAGTCACCGCTATTCAAGAAGCTAAGGACTTGTCAACAATGAAAGTGGAGGACTTGATAGGCAACCTAATGTCACACGAGCTTGAGTTGCAGAGTATAGAAGCCAGAGAGAAACCTGAAGAGAAGACCAAAGCTTCCACACTATTAGCTCTTCAAGCTAACGATGACGATCTTGATGAAGAGCAAGCCCTAATGGTCAGAAACTTCAGGAGATACATTCAGACTGATCAAGGAAGAGCTGAGATAGGAAAAAGGTTCGTTCGTTCTAATAATTCTAATTTTGTTAGAAATTCCTCTGATCAGAAAGCTATTAATAGAAGCGAATGTTTTAAATGCAGGAAGAAAGGGCACCACATAAAAGATTGCCCACAACAACACACAGCTCAAGTTGCAAAAGGAAAAATGAAAGTGCTGACGTGGGGCATGGATAGCGAAGCTGAGGAGGAGGATGAGGAACTTGAAGCCCACTCCTGCATGGCATTGATGGCCAAACATAATGAGGTAGAATCTCCCACTAAAGCTGAACTTTTAGAAATCTATAAAGGACTGCAATGTAGAATAGATGAGATAGAAGCTGATGTAGATAGTTATAGGAATGATAACTTTGATATGCAACAAACTGAGTATGACATGTCTATAGAAATGAAAAAACTTAAACAAGAGCTTGTTGCATGCAAAGCTACCATTATCATGTTAGAAAAAGAGAAAGCTAGCTTGCCCGAAAAAAACTGATTGTCTTTCATGTCCCTCGTTATTAAAGGATATTAGCATGTATAAGCTAGATAAGATAAAGCTTGAAGTTAAAAATGAATTACTTTCTTAAAAGATTAACATGCTAAATCTTGAACTTAAAGAAAAAATGAGGGATTTTGAAAAGAAAGAAGAGGAAAACAAGCAAGCTTTCATTAGTAAATGCACTTTGCTTGTGAACGAAAATGCTAATTTGAAATCCAAAGTCGCTAGTTTAGAATTGTCATTAAAGAAATTTTCTATTGGAAAACAAAATTTGGACATTATTCTTGGAAATCAACTTTATGGCAATAAGAGGCGAGGACTAGGATATGGTCTTAAAAATGTTGAAAAATCAAAATATAGAAAAGTTCACATTGAAACAACAAAGGTTGGAAATTTTCATGCTAAGTGCTTTACATGTGGATGCGTTGGTCATACTTCATATCATTGCAAATATAGGAACAAAAACATTAAGTTCAAACAAATATGGGTTCCTAAATCTTTGATGACTAACGTGAGTGGACCTTGTTGGATTCCAAGGTCACACACGACACCTCTTTTGTAGGTGGATGGAAATTTGACGAGGAGCGATAAATTGAATGTCTCACTATTATTTTTTGCTCCTTAGTCAAACGGTGACGCGAAGGTATATCTTTCTCTTTGAACTTAATGCATACCTTCATAGCTTTTTGTGTGCGTGACTTTTCTTTGTTTGTATGCTAGTAGTTGCATTACTATGTGTGCATGATTTTTTTTTGAGTGTGATTGCATCTCATGTTTGCTTTAGTACTTGATGCATTTTAAAAAAATTGAAAAAGCAAAAAAAAATTGGAGCTTAATGCATATCTTTCTCTTTGCATCGTTCTAGTGATATAAATGAATGATGATCATATCCTTGTAGAAATTGTAGTATTGTTATCATGGCTACATGCGTATGTCTTATTTCTTAATAGACATATCAAGTTTGATGAATTGATAATATGATTTCTACACCTACTTTCACTTCCACGAATGTTACACTATGTCGTACTTTGGGAGATACTATTTATGAATATTGTTAAGTGAATGTAGGATGATTATTAACTGAAAATATCTAAGGGATATGATATGATTTACCATGAATAAAAATTGAGCACAAAACAAAGGAAATGAATATAAAAAAACATGAAAATTGCTCTGTATGAAAAATGGATACAATTCATGGAAAATACACTACCCACGAGTATCCAACATAAGCTTTATGGGTAAACTTTAGCGTTGGTGTGTTGGACCTGGATCGTAGCCTAGAGGGGGGGTGAATAGGCTAATAAAAATATTCGTGCAACCCACGAACAATCCCACGCAGTTATATGCACAGACAGGGAAATAAAATAATAATCACAGAATACGCACAGATATACCCTGGTTCGGTCGTCCCCACGACCTACTCCAGCCCCCGAAAGCAACTACTAGATAGATATGTAATCAAGTACAGCTACAAAAAGTCAAGATCCCAAATCTACTCTCACCTAGCTCGTACGCACACCACGTGCTCTACACTATCAATCCAGTCAGATGCTCTCCCTCCGTGACGACTCCCAAGTCGTCAGGTCCCCAAAAGTAACACAAACAGGTAAAGTTTCCCCGACGAAGAACTAACACAAATACTACACAATATAATAAACAAGAGAGTTTAGAATGCTCAGATCATGTAGCGGTGTCGTCTTCGTCAATCAGCACTGGTCAGTCAATCAGCACTGGTCAGAACTCGTCTGACGTAGATGTAGATGTCTCTCGGCAACTCAGGTTGCGGTAGTACCCCTCTTCGTAGGTCTCCCCTCTTGTTGAAACTTACGCCTTCCCAAAAACTGAAAGTTGCGGCACTTGGCTCTTCACGATTTCTCAAAGGAAATACAATGATGCGCGTCTTTTAGGAATTTGCAAGATGCAGCTCTTGGAATTTGACTTGGAAGAAATACTTTGCCAAGTCTCCTCTTAATCCTGCGGCCTGCAAAAATCCAACAAAAGATCTAATGAGGCACACTCCCTTTGAAAACAAAATATGCTGGTTTGTTTTAATTCGTGAAGCACTTGGACAATTTTAGGCCAAAGGGAATAAAGGCAACATAAAATGAAGCACACAGAATTTCGGCAGGTGCATGAGTTTGTAAATGAAAGGAGAGCACTAATTAATCAAGTTTCATGAATTGTTTTCTCCAAAAACATAATAGAAGAGAGGTCTAATATTCTGAGCTTTTCACATAGAAAAGGATGATGTGGCTTGATGAATTCGGCCCTTGCACACTAGTTGCCTGTCAATCAAACACAATATGGCCTTAAAAAATATCAAATTACTATTGATCAAACTTCATGCCTGTCAATCAAAGGAACGATGTCTTTCAATTAAAAAATATCATTCTATTGATGCCTGTCAATCAAACACACCAAAGAAATGCGTGTGCTCCTCAGAAAACTTGCGTGTGGCCAAAAGAAATTTCGGCTGTCTCCCTGCAAAAAAAACACAAAGACAATACAATGTGACTGCTGAGCAATTAACGGCACCACAAAAAAAACGGCCCCTGAGATGATTTTTTGATGAGGAGCTTGGGCGTTCGGCTCTTGGGAGAGATGAAAAAGGATTTGTGATGGAGACCAAAACGAAAAGCCTGCAGATCTTGGAGATTTTGTTTGGCTCTCAAGGGTTGCACAGAGATCTTTTAAGGGTTGCGGCTTCTCAAAAATTCGGCCATGTTTTATAGGGTTGCGGCTGTGAGTTCTTTTAAGGGTTTGCAAAGAGATCTTGTTTTTTTAATAATTGATGACCTCACTTAAAGAATTCGGCCTGTCAAAAGAAACACCCCACCAAAAAATTAAAGCCAGGCCTATGTGTGTTTTTGTTGTGTGATGCGTGAGTGCTCCTCTCGTGTTTGGGCCTTGGGAATTTATATATATGAAGGCCGGCTCTCATGACTAGGGTTTTGGCTTGGTACGGAATAGGTTTAGGGGTTTGACTCCAATAAATATAAGTTAACACAAGTTAGGTTCTCCCCTTTCTCCATTGCCCATTCCCCAAATCCTTTCCATGAATTAATCGCATGTTCGCCGTTCCTGAAACACTTAACACCCACGTTAAAATCGTTCACAAATATTTGTCATCATCAAACAATTAATCCTAGATCGTTGTATCCAACAATCTCCGCCTTTTGATGATGACAAACCCATAAAGGATTTGCACAAATAAGTGTACGTGTGTGACATGTGATGAATGATGTAAATGATGTAATGCAATATGATATGTTCAATGAGATGAAATCAAACATTACTAGCATGCTCTATATAACAATATAATTAGCATACTCCCCCTTTTTCCAAGATCCCCATTTTCATGTATTTTCATTGCTCCCCCTTCAATCAATAATACCGTATTTTGAACCAACACTTTTCTCCCCCTTTGTCATCATCAAAAGTGTATTCGTGAATATTAAAACATATCATATGCAAAAAGAGAGCATTATTAACTATAACTAGCATTTGCATGTCGTCATTCTATAATTAGCACTTCAAATCCAACGATAAAGACAATTAGAATTCTACACCATCGTGTAAGTGCAATTATTAAACATAGAAGTACAAAGGGAGATACTTTTACAAATTCAACCGAATCAATCCACCATTTTCCAAATAACTTTATATCACCTAGGATTGATTTTCCCCACCTCATTAAAAATGAGTTCAAGGTATCACACCCCAAAACATAGCCTAAAAGGACTCTTAGATGTGGGGGCGACATTGCTTGACGAGTAAAAACACCAACGCTAAAGATTACCCATAAAGCTTATGTTGGATACTCGTGGGTAGTATATTTGCCATGAATTGTATCCATTTTTCATACGGAGCAATTTTCAATATTTTTTGTCACATTCATTTCCTTTGTTTTGTGCTCAATTTTTATTCATGGCAAATCACATCATATCCCGTAGATTTTTCAGTTAATAATCATCCTACATTCACTTTCCAATATTCATAAATAGTATCTCCAAAAGTACGACATAGTTTAACATTCGTGGAAGTGAAAGTAGGTGTAGAAATCATATTATTAAAGCATTGAACTTGGCATGGCTATTATTGAAATAAAACATACGCATGTAGCCAAAAATAATAATACTACAATTTCTACAAGGATATGATCATCATTCATTTATAGCACTAGAACGATGCAAAGAGGAAGATATGCAATAAGCTCATTTTTTTTTGTTTTTTTTTTCATTTTTTTTGGTTTTATAATGAAATAAACACACTAAAAACAATCAAGCAAACAAAAACAAACACAAAGAAAATCCAAGCACACAAAGATGTTTAGAAAAAAAAATGCTATGAAGGTGTGCATTAAGTTCAAAGAATGAGATATACCTTCGCGTCGCCGTTTGACTAAGGAGCTAAAAAATAATGAGACATCCAATTTATTGCTCCTCGTCAAATTTCATCCACCTACAAAAGAGGTGTCGTGTGTGACCTTGGAATCCAACAAGGTCCACTCACGTTAGTCATCAAAGATTTAGGAACCCATATTTGTTTGAACTTAATGTTTTTGTTCCTATATTTGCAATGATATGAAGTATGACCAACACATCCACATGTAAAGCACTTAGCATGAAAATTTCCAACCTTTGTTGATTCAATGTGAACTTTTCTATATTTTGATTTTTCAACATTTTTAAGACCATATCCTAGTCCTCGCCTATTATTGCCATAAAGTTGATTTCCAAGTATAATGTCCAAATTTTGTTTACCAATGGAAAATCTCTTTAATGACAATTCTAAACTAGCAACTTTGGATTTCAAATGATCATTTTCGTTCATAAGCAAAGTGCATTTACTAATGAAAGCTTGCTTGTTTTCCTCTTCTTTCTTTTCAAAATCCCTCATTTTTTCTTTAAGTTCAAGATTTAGCATGTTAATCTTTTCAGAAAGTAATTCATTTTCAACTTCAAGCTTTATCTTTTCTAGTTTATACATGCTAATATCCTTTAATAAAGAGGGACATGAGAGACAATCAATTTTTTCAGGCAAGCTAGCTTTCTCCTTATTTAACATGTCAATTGTAGTGTTGCATGCAACAATTTCAGTTATTAGTTTTTCAATTTCCTTAGACATGTCATACTCAGATTGTTGCATCTCAAAGTTATCATTCCTATAACCATCCACATCAGCTTCTAGCTCATTAATAGTATTTTGCATTCCTTTCAAGATTTCTAACAATTCAGCTTTAGTGGGAGATCCTACCTCATTGTGTTTGGCCATTAATGCCATGCAGGAGTGAGCTTCATGTTCCTCATCCTCATCCTCAGCTTCGCTATCCATGTCCCACGTCAGCACTTTCGTTTTTCCTTTTGCAACTTGAGCTGTGTGTTGTTGTGGGCAATCTTTAATGTGGTGCCCTTTCTTCCTGCATTTAAAACATTCACTTCTATTAATAGCTTTCTGATCATAGGAATTTCTTCCAAAATTAGAATTATTAGAACGAATGAACCTTTTTCCCATCTCAGCTCTTCCTTGATCAGTCTGAATGTATCTCCTGAAGTTTCTGACCATTAGGGCTTGCTCTTCATCAAGATCGTCGTCGTTAGCTTGAAGAGCTAATGGTGTGGAAGCTTTGGTCTTCTCTTCAGGTTTCTCTCTGGCTTCTATACTCTGCAACTCAAGCTCGTGTGACATCAGGTTGCCTATCAAGTCCTCCACTTTCATTATTGATAAGTCCTTAGCTTCTTGAATAGCGGTGACTTTAGGCCTGAACGAGCTTGGTAGCGCCCTTAAGATCTTTCGTACCTGTTCATGGCTAGAGTATGGCTTACCGAGGGAACTGGATTTGTAGACGATGTCTGTGAACCTCGCAAACATCTCTTTCACAGATTCTGTTGGTAGCATGCGGAAGCTCTCGTATTCTGTGCTCAGCAACGCAAGTCTGGATTCCTTCACTTGCGATGTTCCCTCGTGTGTCACCTCCAGAGTATGCCAAATTTCCTGCGCAGTTAGACAATGTGAGATACGATTAAACTCAGATTTATCAAGAGAGCATATAAGCGCATTCATAGCTTTACCATTAAGAGTATAAAGTTTCTTATCAGCTAAATCCCACTTGTCTTTAGGCTTATTCATAACAGTGTCTTCAATTTTAATGGTGGGTAGACTATAACCATTTTCAACAATATCCCACACATCATAATCTACAGACACTAGATATATTTTCATCCTTGCCTTCCAATATGCAAAGTCTATACCGTTAAACTTAGGGGGACGGGCTATAGACTGACCTTCAGCAAAAGCACAATCAGATATATTCATGGTCATCTAAAAAATCTAGACTAGATCCTCTAAACTGGCTCTGATACCACTTGTTGGACCTGGATCGTAGCCTAGAGGGGGGGTGAATAGACTAATAAAAATATTCGTGCAACCCACGAACAATCCCACGCAGTTATAGGCACAGACAGGGAAATAAAATAACAATCACAGAATACGCACAGATATACCCTGGTTCGGTCGTCCCCACGACCTACTCCAGCCCCCGAAAGCAACTACTAGATAGATATGTAATTAAGTACAGCTACAAAGAGTCAAGATCCCAAATCTACTCTCACCTAGCTCGTACGCACACCACGTGCTCTACACTATCAATCCAGTCAGTTGCTCTCCCTCCGTGACGACTCCCAAGTCGTCAGGTCCCCAAAAGTAACACAAACAGGTAAAGTTTCCCCGACGAAGAACTAACACAAATACTACACAATATAATAAACAAGAGAGTTTAGAATGCTCAGATCATGTAGCGGTGTCGTCTTCGTCAATCAGCACTGGTCAGAACTCGTCTGACGTAGATGTAGATGTCTCTCGGCAACTCAGGTTGCGGTAGTACCCCTCTTCGTAGATCTCCCCTCTTGATGAAACTTGCGCCTTCCCAAAAACTGAAAGTTGCGGCACTTGGCTCTTCACGATTTCTCAAAGGAAATACAATGATGCGCGTCTTTTAGGAATTTGCAAGATGCAGCTCTTGGAATTTGACTTGGAAGAAATACTTTGCCAAGTCTCCTCTTAATCCTGCGGCCTGCAAAAATCCAACAAAAGATCTAATGAGGCACACTCCCTTTGAAAACAAAATATGCTGGTTTGTTTTAATTCGTGAAGCACTTGGACAATTTTAGGCCAAAGGGAATAAAGGCAACATAAAATGAAGCACACAGAATTTCGGCAGGTGCATGAGTTTGTAAATGAAAGGAGAGCACTAATTAATCAAGTTTCATGAATTGTTTTCTCCAAAAACATAATAGAAGAGAGGTCTAATATTCTGAGCTTTTCACAGAGAAAAGGATGATGTGGCTTGATGAATTCGGCCCTTGCACACTAGTTGCCTGTCAATCAAACACAATATGGCCTTAAAAATATCAAATTACTATTGATCAAACTTCATGCCTGTCAATCAAAGGAACGATGTCTTTCAATTAAAAAATATCATTCTATTGATGCCTGTCAATCAAACACACCAAAGAAATGCGTGTGCTCCTCAGAAAACTTGCGTGTGGCCAAAAGAAATTTCGGCTGTCTCCCTGCAAAAAAAACACAAAGACAATACAATGTGACTGCTGAGCAATTAACGGCACCACAAAAAAAAACGGCCCCTGAGATGATTTTTTGATGAGGAGCTTGGGCGTTCGGCTCTTGGGAGAGATGAAAAAGGATTTGTGATGGAGACCAAAACGAAAAGCCTGCAGATCTTGGAGATTTTGTTTGGCTCTCAAGGGTTGCACAGAGATCTTTTAAGGGTTGCGGCTTCTCAAAAATTCGGCCATGTTTTATAGGGTTGCGGCTGTGAGTTCTTTTAAGGGTTTGCAAAGAGATCTTGTTTTTTTAAATAATTGATGACCTCACTTAAAGAATTCGGCCTGTCAAAAGAAACACCCCACCAAAAAATTAAAGCCAGGCCTATGTGTGTTTTTGTTGTGTGATGCGTGAGTGCTCCTCTCGTGTTTGGGCCTTGGGAATTTATATATATGAAGGCCGGCTCTCATGACTAGGGTTTTGGCTTGGTACGGAATAGGTTTAGGGGTTTGACTCCAATAAATATAAGTTAACACAAGTTAGGTTCTCCCCTTTCTCCATTGCCCATTCCCCAAATCCTTTCCATGAATTAATCGCATGTTCGCCGTTCCTGAAACACTTAACACCCACGTTAAAATCGTTCACAAATATTTGTCATCATCAAACAATTAATCCTAGATCGTTGTATCCAACATGGTGTACTTACTCGTCAAGCAATGTCACTCCCACATCTAAGAGTCCTGATAAGCTATGCTCTGGGGTGTGATACCTTGAACTCATCCTTGATGAGGTGGGGAAAGTCAATCATATGATACAAAGTTATTTTGGAAAAATGGTATCAAAGTTATGTTGGATTGATTTGGTTGAATTTGTAAAAGTATCTCCCTTTGTACTTCTATGTTTAATAAGTGCACTTACACGATGGTGTTGAATTCTAATTATTATTATCGTTGGATTTGAAGTGCTAATTATAGAATGACGACATGCAAATGCTAGTTATAGTTAATAATGCTTTCTTTTTGCATGTGGTATGTTTTAATCTTCAAGAATACACTTTTGATGATGACAAAGGGGGAGAAAATATTGGAAGATTTGGTATTAATTTGGTATTAATTAATGGTGCTACTTGGTATTCCTGGTATTCTTGGTATTAATTTGGTATTAATTAATGGTGCTACTTGGTATTCCTGGTATTCTTGGTATTCCGTATTGGCACATGAAAATAGGGGGAGCATGGTAGACAAACTAGTGCTATTGTATTGCATGCTTGTGTGCTTGAACATCATGTATTACTTGTTTGCATACACCCCTCCACTACACTTCACGCACGATGATATTGCTAAAAATCGTTAAGTGCAAATCTCTATTGGTTTGTCATCATCAAAAGGGGGAGATTGTTGGAATCAATGATCTAGGACTTATTGTTTGATGATGACAAACATTTGTGAATGATTTGATGTGTGTGTTAAGTGTTTCAAGAATGGCGAATTTGTGATTCATTCACGGAGAGGCTTGGTCAATGTGCAAAGGAGAAATGGGAGAACCTAGCTTGAGTTGACTCATATTGGTTTGGGATTTGATCACATCATTAGAGAGAATTGCAAGATCCTCATTTATCCTGTTCCAATTCATCTCCTACTACATTTGGGATTCTCTAAGTCGCAAGACAATGCTAGCCATCCATCCAAGCCCTAGCCATATTCTTCTATTCATCCTAGCTCTTGATCTTGACCTTGCCGCAATGGTTTTAAGAGAAGCCGCACTTCATCAAAATAAAAAGAGCCGCACCTCCTCTCTAATTCGTCATCAAGGCCGCACCTTTGACATCTCCCACATATAACAAAAAAACAAGAGAGATAGCCGCCGCATCTCTATATCCCCAAGAGCCGAATTGAAAAGGGAGGGTTTTTGTTTTAAAAACTATTTTTGAGGAGCCCTTCATCGGGGGTTTGTGTTTGCAGCCGAACATCACCAGGGCTCTTTGAATACTCATTTTTTTGGCTTGAAGGTGGAATTTTTGGCTCCTTGAATTATCAAGAAAACGCACGTTGGAATCAAAAAAAGGGGTAAGTGCTTTCACTTCATTAACTCCTTTTCTTTTTGATTTGGTGTGCAAAATTATTTGGCTGTGCATTTTTTGTGTGCACGAATTTCTGTTGTGTGCAAAATTTCTGTTTGAAAGACCTCTGTTTTTTTGGCTGAACCTTGTTTGTACCGAACTTTGCTTTGTGGGTGCTAAAAGAATTTCAGTGCGTGCAAGAATTTTAATGTGTGCCGAATTATTTTTGTGTGTGCAAAAATTATCAGTGTGCGAAATTTCATTGTGCCGAATTATTTTTTGTGTTTGTGCAAAAATTACTAGTGTGCAAAATTTCATTGTGCCGAAATTTTTTGTGTGCAAAACTCTTGTGTGCTAGACTCTTTGTGTGCAGAACAGCGTTCGCAAGTTATTAGTGTGGCATCATCAAAGGAAGCTTGATACCG
This sequence comes from Scilla litardierei, assembly GCA_030789695.1. Classification (NCBI taxonomy): domain Eukaryota; kingdom Viridiplantae; phylum Streptophyta; class Magnoliopsida; order Asparagales; family Asparagaceae; genus Scilla; species Scilla litardierei. The sequence continues at coordinate 31,577,278 of CM061141.1, forward strand.
CAAGTTGCAAATCAAAGAACATCTGATTGCCGACCACTTGAGAGAGAGCCACTCGCTGCATCATCAATTGGGAGATCAAGGAGAAGGCCGGAAGACTACAAACGAGTTCCAAAAAGGCCGCAATTCGTAAGAAGAGCTACAACTTGAGTTGCACGACTTACGGAGACGACTACATCATGTCAGATACAGATCTGACCTGTGCCTATTGACAGAGACGACTACGATACACAAACTGAGCATTTCTGAACTCTTGTATTATTTTATTTGTGTAGTAGTAGCGATCTTTGTAGGGGAAACTTTACCATCTGTGTTACTTTTTGGGGGACCTGACGACTTTGGGATTCGTCACGGAGGGAGAGCATCTGACTATATTGAGAGTGTAGAGCATGTGGTGTGCGTACGAGCTAGGTGAGAGTATATTTGGGATCTTGACTCATTGTAGCTATACAGGATTACACATCTATCTAGTATTTGCTTTCGGGGGCTGGAGTAGGTCGTGGGGACGACCGAACCAGGGTATATCTGTGTGTTATCTATGATTGTTTTTTATTACCATGTTGTACCTATAACTACGTGTGTTTTCTCGTGGGTTGCACGAGAATTTTTTTATTAGCCTATTCACCCCCCCCTCTAGGCTACGATCCAGATCCAACAGACGTGTCCTGGTTTATTGCAACCAAAACAAATGATACCATTAGTGGGTCTAAAAGAGCGTTTACCGTACTTACTTGTGATGAACTCTTTAAAGTTCTTTGAGATGAAGGCGATATGGTCTTCTTTCTTCGTGTAGTCGGAATCTTCTTCTTGGGCTTTAAACGCGAGAGCCTTCTTCTTTGGTTTTTCTTCGATCTTCTTATCTTCTTCAAGCTCAATCTCATATGCCATGAGATTTCCCATTAGTTCTTCAATGGTAAGGTCCTTTACGTTATGAGCTTCTCGAATGGCAGTTGTCTTTCCCTTCCACTCGGGTCGGATGGATCTTAGTATCTTCATTACCTGTTCGTATTCGGAAAGTTTCTTTCCTAATCCTGCAAGCTCATTCGTAATGTTAGTAAAACGAGTATTCACATCGGTGATACTCTCTCCTTCTTCCATTTTAAAAGATTCGAATTTTGAATGTAAAACGTTTATGCAGGATTCCTTTACCTTTTCAGTTCCTTCGTGACTTACCTGAAGAGTGTGCCATATTTGATGTGCTGTCTCACATTGGGAGACTCGATTGAACTCATTTCCTGTTACGGTGCAAAATAGTGTATTCATTGCCTTTGCATTGAAATGTGCTCTCTTCTTGTCGTCGGCTGACCATTTCCCAAATTCAATGTCGGTAGGTGCGATATACGGGACTTTAGTAACTGTCCAAGCTTCAATGTCCAAAGACTCTAGATGAGTCTTCATTCGGATCTTCCAGCTAGCATAGTTAGTTCCGTTGAACAGTGGTGGTCGCATGGTATTCAGCCCTTCAGAATGGAAAGATGTTGACGCCATCACTTTTGTAGCCTTGCTCTGATACCAAGTGTTGGATCGTGTGGATGGCAAACAACACTAGAAGGGGGTTGAATAGTGTTGTATAGATATAAAAAAATTTCGTTCTTTACAAATCAACACAAAACGAATCCTTCTAATGTTGCCTAAGAAACCAAGTAGAGTGATCTACGCTTGGTTCTTAATCAACTCAATGAATCTTCAAATCAAATCAGAGATGAAATACTTCTGGTAGTCGACTCCCTATGAACAGTAGTCTACTCCCAGAGGGAATTTAAGCACAGTTCAGATAGTTAAGCACTTAATGAAGATATATGAAAATTTGCACAGTAGTGTAAATACAAAGCTGATCTTTAGCAATATATTATAGAAGAGTTACAATGATATTAAACAAAGAGTAATTGCAAGTTAAATAAGAAATGCTCGCAAAGATAAACAAACACAGAAATAGCAAACGTAGATGTAAGGATTTTTATCCTGGTTCCCTACAACTTTTGGGTACGTCCAGTCCCCGACCAATCCGGTACGAGATTTCCACTATTGCCTTAGCAAATACAAGCACCTAACTTCACTTGTTAAGATTTCCAACAACCTAGTCTTGACCAGGATTTCCAACCGCAACACCTAGACTTGTCTAGGGTTCCAACAACAACAGAATAAAATCGATATCCAATTCACCACAATAAATTGGTGGAGATTGGCTTTACACCCAGATTCTATAGCCAAATAGTAATAGACAAAATTACGTGTAGTGGCTTGATAGAATAAGATTCTAGATCACACAAAGATACGAATAAAGTCTTTGTGATATAGATCTAATGTTTTTCAAAAATTCTTTAAATAAAAAATTCAAGAACAAATAATACGGATTTGAAAAACAGTTAGCCAAATAAAATGAGAATATGATCTTCAAAAAATAATAACAAAATTGCAAGATCAAGAGTAAAACAGATTTGGCTAAAGAGAGAATGAGAGCTTTAAAACGTTAGAGCGTTTTTACACGAGAGAATTTGAATTCAATAGATGTTATTTTTCTCAAATGAGAATGATCCTATATTTATAGGAGAAATCTGAGAATTCGAAATTCAAATTGCTTTGACTTTTGTCCCGAAAATCATGGGAGAAAATCACTCAAAGATATTTCAAAAATCAAGTCAAAACGTTAAACTTTGACAGCTGGTAGTCGACTCCCAGTGTGTTTCAGGAAATCTTGATTCTCAGCTGGTAGTCGACTCCCTACCTTTGGTAGTCGACTCCCAGAGGAGTTTTTCACGCGACACAACTAGTCAAACAAGTAGCTAACTCCAGGGTGTAGTTGAGTTTCACTACGGAATTACAAAACGACTAGAGAAAGCTCTCAATATCTATTTGAAGATGATTTAAAAGATATTCAAAACGTTTTTGAAATCATTTGTGTGTGTGTGTGTGTGATTGTCTATACGATTTGGCTTTAACAATACACTAAGAAAGACACAACACACTCACTATGGACTAGGACACGTCTTCGGAGGCTTGATCAATTGATGGAGTGGATGTGAGCTTCACTTGAGCTTCTTGTTCTATTTGAGCTTTGATCTTCATCATTGATCTTAGCAACGTTCGTCCTTGTCTTTGAGCGTAGATTGCGATTCTTTGAGTATGTATAAAGCTTTTCATTTGTCACACATCATGTACACTTAATTGTAGTGTAGTTAGTACACTAAGCTTCATTTGATGTGCTCATCATCAAAATCACTTGGGGTGGAATTCAATTTCCATCACTGCCAACTTAAGATCATGCGTGGGATAGTTCTTTTAATGGATTTTCAACTGCCTGGATGCATATGCTACAACTCGACCATGCTGATGTAGCACGCATCCAAGTCCCTTACCAGATGCATCACAGAAGACTTCGAATCTTCCTGATCGGTCTGGAATGATCAAAATAGGTGCAGTCGTCAACCTCTTCTTCTGCTCTTGGAAAGTATCCTCACATGCTTTCGACTAAACAAACACCACATCCTTTCTCGTCAATCGTGTCATGGCTCCTGCGATCTTCGAGAAGTCTTTGATAACCCTCCGATAGTAGCCAGGAAGTCCCATGAAACTTCGAATCTCGGTCACCATTCGGGGGACTGGCCAGTTTTGAACAGCAACTACTTTTTTAGGATCAACTGCAATCCCTTCTCTGGACACTACGTGGCCTAGAAATGCCACCGTGTTCAGCCCGTGTTCAGCCAGAACTCGCACTTGCTAAGTTTGGCATAAATCCGGTGTCTTCTCAGGGTCTCGAGAACCTTCCTAAGATGCTCTGCATGCTCCACCACATTCTTCGAGTAGATGAGAATGTCGTCGATGTAGACTACTACGAACTTGTCCAAGTATTCATACAATACTTGGTTCATGAGACTTATAAATACCGCAGGTGAATTGGTCACACCAAACGGTATTACTAAGTACTCATAATATCCGTATCTGGTCCTGAATGCAGTCTTGGGAACATCTTCGTCTTTTATCTTCACTTGATGGTACCCTGTTCTCAGATCCAGCTTTGAATAGACGCTTGACCCCCCGAGTTGATCAAAAAGATCGTCGATGCGTGGCAGCGGGTACTTGTTCCTCACCGTGACTTTGTTCAGCTCACGGTAGTCGATGCACATACGTAGGGATCCGTCTTTCTTCTTCACCAGCAATATATGAGATTTCTAGGGAGATACACGGGGTCGTATCCATCCCTTCCTCAGAAGCTCATCTAGTTGGGCCCGCAATTCTTCTAGCTCAGATGGTGCTAAACGATATGGTCCCTTGGACATTGGTTGAGCTCCTGGCATTAGTTCAATGGCAAATTTGAGGGTGCGATCCGGAGGCAAACCTGTAAGGTCGTCTGGAAACGCATCATAGAACTCTCGTACCACCTCTGGTATATCAGGTTCAGCTTCCATTGCAGTTGCTACTGCTTCGATCGACCTGGCTTTGTACTCCACTGGGCCTACCGATCTGCTTCCACTAATGAACTCGAACTTTAGATGTTCAGGGATCTCGAAGACTGCTCTCCGTTGACAACAGTCGATGATGGCATGGAAAGTTTCCAACTAATCCATCTCGAATACATCATCAAAGTTTCGGGATATCTATCATCATGAAGTCATCGAACAATGCTCGCCCACATATCACCACTGGGCATTGAGGATACCCACGGTTCGACTTTATCACTCTGCCACCCGTGTTGACGCTCCAACCGGATGCTAAAGGTTTGAAAGGAATGGTGTGGGTACGAACGAATCGACTCGCAAGAAAGCAGTGTGATGCTCCCGAGTCGAACAAGGAGAGGGCGGGTTTCCCAGCTACTAATATGACAACTAGGTTACAAACACTAATCTAAGCAACCAATGCTAATGAAATAAATGAATTACGAACTATGCAAGAAATATACATGTGATCACTTCACCGGTAGCCTCGGCCTCTTCGACGGTCATGGTGTAAGCCTGGCATTTCGGTGGTGGCTGCTGCCTTGTTTGCTGAAACATCCTCTGCTGTGGAGGTAAAGGTGGACGTTGTGGAGCGTTCCAAGCCGAGGCAGCACGAGAAGCTGGAGCACATGACTTGAAATTTGGGCAATCCCTAGTCATGTGTCCTGATGCCCCACAAACCAGACAAAGGCCTAAAAGACTTCGAACTCAGACTTGAAGTGTCCAGGCTTTCCACAAAAGTGGCAGACTGGTTGGGCTTGCTACTGTTACCCTGGTTTCTTAAACTGAGTTTGTTGAATAGAGCGGTGCATCTATGGCTGTTTGCTTGGCCCAACATGGGTCGGCGGGGGCCTTATAGGTGTTGTCAGCCTAAGCTCTTCCTTTGCTTCCTCTTCGACCATCTCATGGTTACGGGCAATGGTCAAAACTGCAGCATGTGTAATTGGTTTAGTAGTAATAATCTTCCTCCGAATCTCAATGTTGAGCCCCTGTTGGAATTGCTGGGCTCGAGTCAATGGATCTTCAACCATCTCCGGGGCAAACCTACTGAGCCTGGAGAACTCGGCGTCATACAGGTCCATAGTCATCGAGCCCTACTTCAGGTTGATGAACTTCTTTCTCATCGTGATCTTTGCCTGTGGCGGGAAGTACTGAGTATTGAATGTTCTGGTGAAGACATCCCACGAAATTGGTAATCCCAAGCGGTCTTCTATTTCCCGCCACCAGTCTCGAGCACCATCAGTCAATTGCCTCTTGGCGGTAGCCACCCATGCTTCTTCTTGAATCTGAGATGCCCTCAGATCATCAGTGATGCTCCTGAGCCATTCTTCTACTTGGAGGTGATTCTCGGTCCCAGCGAAAGTCTTCGGGTTCATCGTTCGAAAGTGGTAAGCACTCGGGTCAGCTTTCGGCTCTCTATGCAAAGCCTGTCCCAAAGCCTGTCCAAGCTGCTGATGAAGGTCATACATGCCCCGCATGCAATCTTCTGCAGACAATGGTGCGGTCGAGAATGCTGTCACGTCTGGACCGTTGTTGGGTCCATTACTAGCATCATTTTGTTGGGACTCCCATTCAGGTGATTGATCCTGGATCCAAAAACACTGTTCTCGCTTCCTGAAGTGTTCCTTTCCATTGCTTGCCTGCGTTTCATAAGGTTTGATCAGTTCCATTGACTATTGTTTTTTATGGCTCATTCTGAACTTCCTGTATTGTTCATGTGGTATTTAGTGAGGACCTGCTTGGGCCACCAAACTTGTAACGACCCACTTTCGGGGCACATTACTGTTTGGATCATGCGCAAATCCTGCTAGGCACCAATGAAGTCAATACAAGCTCTTTTGCAGAAATACGCCAAATACTTATACATGAAAATGTTATACAACCTTATTACAAACCAGCAGCATACAAGAAAGGAAATACAACCGAATACAAACACACACAAGCCACTCTGATACATAAAATAATAACCACTATCACACTCACACTTAGTAACCAGCGTCCTCCGGTCAAACTCTACAGCAAACTCAGCGTCTGCAGTCTCTGGTGCAACTTCTTCAACCTATGAAATATCTGGCGGGCCCACCACAAAAGAAAGGTCGCCAGGATCAGACGTAACTCAAAGTATATCTAGTATGGTATTCAAAACATTAAACAAGCATGGAAAACTAGCATGGACTAGAAGTAAAAGAGCATGGAAATAAAAAGAGATACAACTTTGCACTATTACTACTTTCAAGATTTATCAACAATTGAAAGAAACATTTTTATGGATGACAAAGTTTACGAGAGTATTACTGTGCCTGAACCTAGATAGTGACTTATAAAGCGTAGTACAGTAAGAAACCAAGAGTCCACTTGATACCACGGGTGCGCGTACCCGGGTTAACCCAAATCTGTGCAACAAATACAGTATTGTTTCTGTGATTCATGTCTGAATTTGTCACCGACTGGCGGGTCGGGACAACAACAACAACAAAGATCGGACTGGTCGCTCCCTCACACTTGCTATTATAAGTTACCCCAAACCACAAGTGTCTGTGTTACCATATTTGTAATTTACGAGTCATTTTTAGTTGTCACATTTTTCAGTCAAGCATGACACGTAGTCTGTTAGCGTGCAATTTAGCTTATCTAACTGTTCAAATGAAATAAGCTTGAAAACGAAAAGAAACTAGTTTAAGCATGCATTTATTTTTTGTTTTTAAATCCCATATCTAGTGTATGATGAGTTACCGATTCGCCTTGTAGTGAAAGACGCGTTTTGGTCAGCGGTAGGAGTATCTGGTTCACACATGTTACATGGCAAGTTAGCTACACAAACTAATAGTAATACTAATAACATCTAACCCACTATATTATAACTAAAAATATCAACGTATAAAAATAACTTTATATAATCTTATATTAAAAACTTTACTTAATTGTTTACTAACTTACTAAAATAATTAAACTTATAACTTAACTTTAAAAAAACATAACTTAACCAATATACTTAATACTTAAACTTATATATTAATATATTAAATAACTTTTATAACTACTCACCCTCACTCTCTTTCTCTCCTCTCGTTCTGTCTCTCCCTCTTCTTCTTCTTTTTTTTAGTGCAGGTGAAAGGGCGCACGGCAGGGCTTAGGGCGACGGCGGCCTAGAGGTGGGCGGTGGTGCGTGCAAGGGGCCAGCAGCCCTAGGGGCGGCGCATGTAAGGGGGTCGGCGGTGACGGGTTGCTGGGCGCACGGCGACAGCGGCAGGGGTCAGGGCGACGCGCGCAAGGGGGCTGGCGGCGGCGGCCTGGAGAGATGGGACGGCGGCGGCCAAGGGAGGAGGGGAACGGCCTATGGACGAGCGGAGGGGCTGATCTGAAGTAGGGGAGGAGGAAGAATGGGGGAGTGGGAGGTTGTTGTATGAAATTGGGAAGATTGTGGTATGAATTTCGTGTATTTCAGCTTCAATTTCTCTCTTTTCCCCTTCCAATTTCTGATTCCTGAATTCAATTTCTTTGATTTCGGTTTTGATTTGGTTGATTGGTTGAAGAAGGATGGAGATGACGAAACTGTGAATGGGAGAATAAATTGTAAGAGGAAGCTGATGGATTTCTGCAGGGACGATGCGGGGTGATCCTTGAAAAAGGAAGAGGCAGGGGACATGGTTGATGCTTAGTCAATAGATTAGGGTTTTCATTTATACAGGGGGGAGGAAGAATTTAGCCATGGAAAGGTTTTGAACGTGGAAGAGACGTGTTTTGTTGTAAACTTGATATTAATGAAGGGAGGTTGGGGGTTAATCTTTGACTGAGCAAGTGCATGAACCCAAGAGTTAACGAGGAACTCGCGGGTTGCTGATGCACCATGGCTGGTGGGTGTTGGAAAATAGGTAAGCAATTATAAGGGGGTAGTTAATAACTAACTAAAAATATTAAGCATAATTGGCACTTAGTAAAATAAATTAGCTAAAGTAAATAGTTAAGCAATGGTGAAAAATTCTTAAAACAGAGATGTGCTCGCATCGACGCGTAGAAAAGAAAACACTCGGATAAAAACACTCGAATAAATGTAGTGAATACGTGCAATCAAAGACGCCTAAAAATACAGGTCGTTACACTTTTCCCTCCTCACCGCAGCCGCTCGGTACCGGTAATATGTCGCCACCAATGGCGACGGCGACAACAAATATGCTAACCATATGGTTCTCAAGCAAAAAAATAAAAAAATAAAAAACCCCACCGACTGGCCCAAGCCGCCGACAACCCATCGTCGCCGTCACGGTGGCCCGTGCCGCCACATGCGATGATGTCAATACCCCCACTCTTGTGTGTCGTCATTGCCACAACAGCAGTGCGATGTCGTCGTTGGCAGCTGCGACCGCCGCTAGCTAAAACCCACCAGCCAAAACCACCGGCAGGCTTTAACCCAACAAAAAACAAGTTCTTTTTGTTATGGGCCGATGCGGGTCTCGGCCCCAAGAAATGAGAAAAAAATAGAAAATTCTGGGCGGGTGGGCCAAAGCCCACGGTAAATGCTGCGGGCCTCGGCCCCCAAAAATGAAAAAAAAGGAGAAAATGTCGTGGAAATAAAAGGGGAAAGAGAAAAATAAAAATAGGGGATCCCCACCAAATAGACGGGCTTGAGAAGACCTTCCCCGGAACGTGGAAGGTCAGCTTGGACCGACCTAAATGACATCATTGCCTGCTCATACTCTAGAGGAGCAAGCTAGGTATCCAAGTAAAAGTGAGATGGCCTATCCACAACCATGTATCTTGATAATTATCAGGCCCAATGAGCATTAGCCGGGTTTCTGAGGTTGCGGCTTGGGCAATAGAGGTATGTTTGGGAGTTGAGCTCAGAAGACCGACCTCATCTTTCCTCTTCCTTTTCTCAGCTCTTACAAGTTCAGACAAAGGTCGGTCTATGGTCTTCCTTGATTCCTTAGCAACCTATCTTGAGGGGCCCGCCTTTGACAAACCCCCAAAAGCCTTGATCGAGCTATCTACAACCTTGGACGAGCTCCTTACAATTTGAACAGAGATGTCCCTCCTTAATTGTCGAATAGGGCGATGGTCGGACAAACGAGCTACCTCCTAACTTCTTGAGTCCAAGCCGAAGGAGTCTCGCCAGCTTGGGGTCTAATGAAGTTTGTTGTCCTGCCATATCTCCAAGAATAAAAGGGATTAGAGTGAGCAAACATGAATACAAGATTTAATGATCAACCTTGCTTGCTGCACATATGGTGTTCTTTAGCACCTTATTTGACAACAAGAATGTGATAGACCTTTCGAAGTGTGGCAACGCTAGGAGATAATTGGCCACTCTATTCTCTATCTCGGAGAGGTTCATCTGTTCTGAAATTCCGAAACCCAAACGGCCTCAGTGGGTAAGGAAGTTTGCCTCACCAAGAAGCATAACAAATATATAGTTCTCTTTCCAGCCGTGAAAAGAGCTCGAAAGCCCCAACACAAGATTCTTCTTCCTCTTAGAGGCGATGTAAGACCACACGCCAGACTTATGAAGCTTCAACTGGAAGAAGTGACTAAAAAGTGCTAATGTCAGCTCCACCCCATTAAGCAAATAGAGCACAATGAATCTGACCAAAGCTCATGTGGAATTCGGAGTAAGTTGACAGATGGGGAGCTCAAGAAAGTTAAGAACAATGAGAATGAATGGATGCAGTGGAAAAGAAGGCCAAACGAGAAAGTCTTTGCATATACTCCAACCTCACACTTGTTGGAAAAATAGATTCTCTCTTTATGACGATGGATCCTTATTATCTCTAAGGGAGGTCAGAGATAATTAGCTCCGGTCTTTAAGATCGAAGAAGCATGGGCCACATAGACCAAATTTCTGATCCTCTTAGGCACTGAGGATTCTTCTGAAAAACACCCTATAGGGGGTAAATAGGGTTTATGTCACAAATTAAAAGCACAAGTAATCAGAGTAACACAAATCACAGATTTTTAACAGAATTGGCTCCCCGCCAATTCTCCGACCTCTCCTCAAGGATATAACCTTTTTGAAACCACAAAAAGAACCTGATCACACTTATGTATGGTGACCAAACACTTATTATTATGACCTAAAGATCGTGGTACCCCGACTTCCTAACTAAGCTCGCCGGTGCGCAGACAGCTCGTTGGTATGCAGACAGCTCGCCCCGCCTTTGCATTAGCGACGTTTCAGCTAGGCAAAGAGGGGGCAGCTTGGCGTACTTACCACGTCAGTGCGACTCCAATTCTCCCACCTAAGCCCGCCAAAATCGAAGCCTACGACCACCAACAAGGCTCCAGGTCGCCTCGAGCCCCGCGCGTCAGGCGCCCATTCCCTCGGAGCTCGCCGAACGACTGCCCAGCACAGCCAGATGAGACGAAGGCAGGACGAGCAGGAAAGCACCGCCCGAAGACCCTTTGGCTCATCATACACGACAAACAACCTAGTACATAGGACACCACTGACACTTCCGCTGCTCGACATCCTGATAAAGCACCCCCTGGCCGCTGCGCCCCCGACAGTGGGTGCTTTCGGCTCTGACACCCTGACAAAAGCGCCCCTGGCCATTGTGCCGTCTGACAAAAGCATGGCTGACACGACCAGTCCTGACATCCTTGTCCGAAGCTTCCGCTGACAGATGGGCCATGTCAGCACGCCATGTCAGCACACCATGTCAGCCTCACCGAACCACCCCCATCAGGTATAAATACCACTTTGCCTCCATCGAGGAGGGGGTTGGCCAATTAACTCTCATTCTAGTAATACATGCACAAGGGCAACGGTCTCCCATATCTTTGTTCTTCCACCATAGCTCGCCAAGTAAGGTCGAATCACTCTCAGTCCGACCTGCGTGTCTAGCCCCCGTTTCTAAGTCCTATCTCTAACTTAGGCATCGGAGAGGCTAAGGGTTGGACGCCAACCTGGTCTTTCTGACGAGCTACTACGTGTGCAGGTGAGCTTGCCTTCGTAGGTAGCATTCAGCTCCCAACCCCGGCAGTGCAGTTGGTGGACGGAGTTCTCTCGAAATTGGTCCAATGGCCGGCCTACGTAGCGCACCCAGCCTCGTCACTACCCTCACAACCTGTCCAACTCCCCTAAATTTCACTCCCCTCATATAACCATCGTGCCCTTGGTTCCCCCAACAAACAAATTCATTGTACGCGAGTTCTACTCTGCAATAATTGGCGCCGTCTGTGGGAACGAATGGTCACACACATGTCTAACTCCATACCAGTCGTCTGAAATCTCGACCACGGCAAATCCCCTCTGGATCAAGAATCGCATTCTCACCTGAGGGCTCCCTCGACTAATCTTCCCCCCGAGGCGGTGGCCGAGACTATCCAGGCCTTAGCCCGGGCTGTGCAACAAAGCTTCGAGGCCTTTACTAAGATGATGGAAGGCTTCGCGACGACCAGGGCTGAAGCACCGCCCGGTCCCTTCTAGCCCGCGAACCTAAGACGAAACCTTCATCCCCAGTTCGAAGAAGAAGCGAGATAAAGAGGGCTTGTCGAAGAAATAACGGTCCAGCAAAAACTCCTTGACGAAGAGATGGAGGCCGCACAGAAGCAGAAGCGCGACGAAGAAGCAGCTGCCGACAAAAGGCACCAAGACGACAAAGCCGAGGCCGTCCACCAGGCCCATTTCAATGAAGAAGCCGCTCGTCGACAACTCCGCTTCATCATCGCCGAGCGTGAGAGGATTCGACGGGAGAACCTGGACATCCCCGAAGGGCCGGTCAGGGGCCCATGGCATCGGGATTCCATAGCGCTCCCTCGATCCGATACCAGTTGCACGGGAGGAGCCCTCCCAGTGGCCTCTCCATCGCAAAGCCGAGCACGATGATCGTTGCCGACTAGGTCGGGACCGAAGCAGAACCCCGAAGGGGCAGAGGGAGCATTCTCCCGGACGCCCCGCCTACCCCGAGGAAGCCACGCCCTTGGCGAGGTGGATGACGCCACTGAGAGCCTCGAAGTTTAAGCTCCCTCAGCTGACGACCTACAACGGAGCAGGTGGTTCTCTCGCATATGTGCATCAGTACCGAGGGGTGATGGAGATGCTGGGGGCGGACGACGTATTCCTCTGCCGAGGATTCCAGCAAAGTTTGAGGAACCCCGCCCTGGAGTGGTACCACAGCCTCCCTACCTGATCCATCGAAAGCTTTGGACAATTGTCCCATAAATTCTGCCAGCAGTTCCGTGCCAGGTGAACAAGGAAGAAGCCCACGGACTACCTCTTCACGATCATCCAGAAGGAAGAGGAGACGATCGGGAAGTATTTGCGCCGCTTCCAAGATGAGAAGCTGGGTGTGGTGACCTACGGAGACGAGTTGGTCATGGCGGCCTTCAAGGCGGGATTGACCGACCGGGGCCTTCACAAATCCCTCCTCCGAGACCCGCCTGCCGATTTTGATGCGCTAATCGTTTAGGCGAAGAGATATATGATGAGCGAAGAGGCCCTGGGAGCGAGGAAGGAGGTCGCCTGGGTAGGGGCTCCCCACAGCGAGCATCGGTCCTACCCCAGGTCAAGGTAAGAAGATAGGCCTCGAGGCCACGATCAGCTGGCCCAGCCGAGACGCAACCCGGAGGGGCGACGCCCGCAAGATCGTCCTGGCCCAGTGCAGGAGTTTGCCCCTGCCAGAGAGCCTGTGCGGGTGATCCCGAGGTTGGAGGGACCCCTGCAGGCCCAATACACGCAGCTCAACGCCCCGATGATAGAGGTGTTCGCCGCGGCGACGAGGGTCGGGCTGCTTCCCGACCCGCCTTGAGAATTAAGGTCAGATCCGGTGGAGAGAGATCTCCAGAAGTATTGTCGATGCCACCAGGATCATGATCATGATACCGACAATTGCTTCACATTGAAGAGGGAGATCGAGTGATTGATCGAAGCGGGACACCTCCGAGGCTTCGTCGAGGGCTGGAGGCCGATCCGAGAAGAGAGAGCTCCGCAGGGAGCAAGAAGGCCGGACCTACCCCCAAGCGACGAATTGGAGGAGCCTCGCCCGCCAAAGGCAGTCATGCGCATAGATGTGATATGCATCGGAACGTCCTCAGGGGGCCGTGTCATCATCGGGCAAGAAGGCGTACGCGTGGCAGGTGATGGCGGCAGACCTTGGCGTTGAGGCGAAGCGAAGAAGGGTGGCTCGACCTCCCATTACTTTCACTGATCACGATCTGGAGGGGGTTGAGCTACCGCATGACGATGCCATCGTCATTAAGGCTCAGATCAGGACGGCCATCATTAGCCGCCTCCTGATCGACACCGGAAACTCCTGCGATATTCTGTTCATGTCAACCGTAGAGAGGATGAGGCTGAAGCCGGCGGACTTAAGGCCTTGCACGGGACCCATCGTCAGCTTCACCAGCCACTCAGTCCCCATCGTCGGGGTAATCACCCTGTCAGTGTCACTGGGGGAGGAGCCCAAGGTCGTCACGTGCATGACGCAGTTCGTTGTCGTCGATATTACGTCGGCATACAACGGGATCATAGGGCGACCTTATATAACCGCCATCGAAGCCCTCCCCAGCATGCTGCACCAGATGGTTAAATTTCAGACTCTGTGATGGGTAGGGTAGGTGCGGGGGAGCCAAAAGCTATCCCGGAGTTGCTACGTGGGGTCGACTAAGCACAAGGCCCCGGAGCAAGCCTTATCGGTCGACCTCCTCGACGAACAAAAGGATTACTACGACCATCAACCGACCCCTACGGAGGAGGTCGAAGAAGTACCCGTGGGCGTCGGGGAGGGCAAGGCCGTCTCCATCGGCACGAATCTTACGGTCTCTCTGAGGTCGGACCTCATCAACCTCCTCAGAGAGAACGTGGACATATTTGCATGGTCACCCTTGAACTTGCCCGGAGTCGATCCCGTGGTGATCGCTCATAAGCTAAATGCGGACCCAGAATCTCGACCGGTCCGATAAAAGAAGAGGAGTGCTGGGGGAGAGAAGATGAGGGCGGCCGGTGAAGAGGTGGAGCGGCTTCTCTAGGCCAAGTTCATCAGGCCGGTGAGCTATCCGGAGTGGCTTGCCAACGTCGTCCTGGTAAAGAAGGCCAGTAGGAAGTGGCGTATGTGCGTCGACTTCACGGACCTCAACAAGGTATGTCCGAAGGACATCTTTCCATTACCAAGGATCGACCACCTGGTCAACCAGGCGTCGGGCTATTAGTTGCTGAGCTTTATGGACGCATTCTCGGGCTACAACCAGATCCCGATGGCGAAGGAGGACGAGGAGAAGACGTCCTTCATAACCGACAAGGGCACCTTCTGCTATACAAAGATGTCGTTCGGATTGAAGAACGCCGGGGCAACCTATCAGTGAATGGTAGACAAGTTCTTCAACTCACAGGTCGGGCGGAACCTGGAAGTCTACATCGACGACATACTGGTCATGAGCAAGAAGGTCCCGGACCACCTTGCTGACCTACGGGAGACCTTCCAGAAGGTGCATCGGTATGATCTAAGGCAGAACCCGGCGAAGGGCATCTTCGGCGTGCAATCGGGGAAATTCCTTGGCTTTATGATAACGAAGTGAGGAATTGAAGCGAACCCAGACAAGGTGTCGGCCCTTATCTACATGATGGAGCCTCGAACCATCCGGGACTTACAGCGGCTGAACGGCAGGGTCGTCGCGTTGGGGAGGTTCATGTCGAAGTCCGCGGAGAGATCGCTCCCATTCTTCAGAGTCTTGCGGCAGGCCCTTGCCACGGAGAAAATCGATAGAACAGTGATCCAGTGGGACGACGCCTGTACCCAAGCATTTGCAGAGCTGCGAGCTTACCTACAGAGCCCACCCCTGCTCGCGAAGCCCGAGGAGGGAGAACAGTTGAGACTGTACCTGGCCACCAATAAAGAGGCCGTCATCTCGGTCTTGATCAAGGAAGAAAGGGGCATACAACGACCAGTCTACTATGCAAGCCGGGTGCTCCGGGATGCAGAGACCCGTTATAGCCCCATAGAGAAGGTTGCCTACTGTCTCGTTACGATAGCAAGGAAGCTCCGGCCATACTTCCAAGCTCACACCAGCGCTGTCCACACCAACATGCCGCTCGAAAATAATCTGAAGAGGTTAGATCGATCAGGCAGATGCTCAACTGGAGCGTCGAGCTCAGTGAGTTTGATATAGTATAAAAGGCCCGAACGGCGATCAATGGCCAAGCACTGGCAGATTTCGTGGTAGAGTGCACCATCGGAGATCTTTCCGAAGAACCGCCAAGCGCTCAGCCGACCGCTGTGTGTCAGAGAGAGCTGGAAGTAGTCGAACCCTCGATGCCCACCCAAGAAGAAGTGGGCGAATTATGGACCGTCCACATCGACGGGTCGGCCACGGGGTCTGAAACGGGGTAGGCATCGTCATCCAAACTCCTAACGGATGCCTGCTGGAGTACGCACTACGCTTTAGCTTCCCAGCAACCAACAATGTCACGGAATACGAAGCCGCAGTCAATGGATTGAAGCTGTACCGAGCGATGGGGGCGACGAACGTGCTATTTCTGAGCAACTCACAGCTCGTTGTCCAATAGGTCCAAGGGAGCTTTGAGGCCCGAAAGGAGGTGATGAAATGCTACCTTAAGTGCACCCAGGCCGAGCTCCAGAAATTCAAGAGAGCAGAGGTCCATCACCTACCTTGCTCCAACAATCTTCGGGCCGACGTCCTGTCAAAGCTGACCTCCTCCTCCCCGGCCGAGATTGGGAAGGCCATTTACATCGAGATCCTGCTGACACCCACCAATGAAGAAGACGAGTTGATGTGTGTCAGCCAGACGACGACTTGGATGAGCCCGATAATGAAATACTTGGAGACGGGGCCATGCCCGAGGAGTGACTTGAATCTAAGAAGATCGAGAGGTGGGCCTTATCGTTCGTGCTATTCGACGGAGTGCTGTACAGCAGGCGCCACGCGAGGTTTGACGTCCTGCCTTACCTGAAGTGTCTGGGGCCGGGCAGGCCGAACAAGTTGTCCGCGAGGTGCACGAGGGCCTCTGCGAAAACCACTATGGTGGGTGCACTATCGCCCACAAGATAGTGCGTTAGGGTTACTACTGGCCAACCATGATTCACGACGCGACCCAGTACGTCAAGAAGTGCGGGGAATGCCAAAAGTTTGGTAGACACACTGCGGCACCACCGGCCGACCTGGTGCCCATCCTAAGCCCGGTCCCTTTCCCCAAGTGGGGATGTCCTCGGACCTTTTCCGAAGCCCTCCGGGGGGAGGAAATACCTGGTCGTCGTCATCGACTATTTCACCAAGTGTGTCGAGGCCGAACTTCTGGCGCATATCACGTAGACGGACATGAAGAACTTCATTTGGAAGTCCGTTATCTGTCGCTTTGGGGTACCCCGCTCCATAGTGACGGATAACGCAAGGCAGTTCGATTGCGAGGGCTTCCAGGATTTCTGTTTGGAGTGGGGGATCAAGATTCATTTCGCTTCCGTGGCCCACCCGTAGTGTAATGGGATGGCAGAGGCAGCAAACGAGTGCATATTGGGCCCCCTGAAGAAGAACGTCGGTGATGCTCTCGGATCATGGGTGGACGAACAACTGGGCATTCTCCGGTCATACTGCACAACCCACAAAGCTTCGACCAGAGAAAGCCTGTTCATGCTGGCGTTCGGGTCGGGAGCGGTCGTCCCTGTGGAGGTGGGAGAGGAGACCCTTCGGCTTCGATACTTTGATGAAGATATCAACGTGGAGGGCCTCAGCCTCAACCTCGAGCTCATCGACAAAGTGAGAGATCGAGCTCTGACGAATCTCGTCCGGCACAGCCAAAGGAGAGCCCGGCACTACAACTCTCGGGTAAAGAAACGAAGCTTCAGGATCGACGACCTAGTCCTCAGGGACGCGACCTTCAAACCGGAGATCGCCCGCAGCGGGAAGCTGGCAGCAAAATGGGAGGGGCTTTATGAAATTGTCGACATCGTCGGGCCAGCAACATACATCCTAGCAACCCTGGACGGTGGCAAACTAGCCCACCCGTGGAATGCGGAACATCTGCTGAAATATTATCAATGAATGTGAGTTTTTAATGAAATGCTCCTTTTCTAGCACATTTTCAAATTTTGCCATCTCCACTTGAAAAATTTCAATTCCCCGCGGACACTCTCCACTCGGGGCAAGCTTACGGAGCTTCGCCACCCAAACCGGAGAAGGGCACGGGCCAAGCAACGCGCTCCCTCACCCTGATTCAGAGTGAAAAGTGTATATTTTTACCCCATAACTACCCCCATTTTTCGCTAAGAATTATACTTAATATTGCTCTTTTGAGTGAATTTTCACTTTATGTTTCATTTTAGAGCTTATCCTCATTCTTTGCACAAAATACGGTTTTTATTGTCCTTATTGGCTTCCTATTATTTTTCATGTGCTCCTGATATTATTGTGATCTTATTTTCAATTTTTGAGAATTATTTGAGCAATGGATTATTTTATATGATTATTAGAAGTCAATATTGTGTTTTATTTGTCAATATTTATTTTATATTCATATGGACTAATTTCTTCTTCCTATATTTTTCAGGTACCCCTATGATCTTGGGGATTTTCCAGAATTTTCTGGGATTTTTCTGGGGCTTCTAGGTATTTTTCGTGGATTTAATGGAGGAGAAATGGGGTTAAAAGCCAGAAAATGGATTTACTAGGGGCGCCACGTGGCCCGATCTGGAGGCGCCACGTGGCGTAGATCCGACGCAATTTTTTATTGCGGCTCGCATCTGAGCGGGCCGCCGCTGGACGAAATTTAAAAAATAATAAATTTAAAAAAAAGAAACGAAAGCGGGTCGGCCCAGCGGCCGGCCGCCCCGCAAAGAACGAGGAGTGGGGGGGCACGCGAGCAGCGCGTGCCCCCGCGATTTTTTTGAAGCAGCGCCCGCAGATGATGCGGGCGCTTGGGCGAAAGCGGGCCGGGTCTCTGACCCGGCCCCGTTTTGTTTTGTGCAGCGGCACGTGCATTTGAGTATTCGGGCGGGTCGAGGGCAGTAACCCAACCCGCAAGCCCACTCCCTTGATTTACTTCGGCATGTGCAAAAATTGAAAGGAGTTCGTTTTAGTTCTGTTTTTTTTGTGGTTTTAGGGGGTTTTGGCCCCTTCGTCTTCCCCAAAGATAGGGTTAGGGCTTGGAGGCCATGAGATGATGGAGAAGCTTGGAGAAGGAGCAAATTGGTAGAGGAAAGAATTCATTTAGGATGAAAGCTTGGGTGATACCTTTCTTCCCCCTTTTGTATTTTGATATCTCATCTTTATATTGAACTTGTGATGAATTTGTTTATGAATCTCATCTTGTTTAGTTAAAAAAACAAAAAATTTAAAAAAAATTTTGAATCCAAAATATTCATTCAAAAGTTCTTACAAATAGCATAGATCAAATGAGAAATGATAGTATGAACTTTAAATACAAGAGAACTCCCTCTTGAGAAGATCCCAAGTCCCCCCTTTGATCTTCTCTCTTAAGCTTTCCTTCTTCTCCCTTGATCTCCCAAGCCCTAGAAAATGGTTTTTGAGATGAAAGCAAGCAAGAACAAACCCCAAAACCTAAGAAAAAACAGAGAGTAGGCTGAAAAAACAGCTCCAAAGATCACTAAAAACGCACCCAGCAGTTCGGGTCTGCAATTGGGTCCATAAATGCCCAAAACCCGCTCCAAAACTGCACCAAAGAGCACAAGGGGCATTGCGGGTCGGTGTTTTAGGCTCCCGACCCGCAAAACAACACAGCACATGCTTTGGGGAAATTGCGGGGCGGGGCGGGCGCTGGCACGCGCTTAGCACGTGCCCGCTTTGGGCTGTTTCGATTTTCGGCATTTTTTTTATTTACTGCAAGCAGCGGCCCGCTTAGCGAGCAGGCCGCAGGCCATGGGCCCAAAAACCCTAATTTTTTTGTTTTTTTGTATCTGATAAATTTCAGAATCTCCTCCATTGCTCCAATAAATCTCCAAAAATAGCTCTAAGCTTCAAAAAATCCTGTAAAAATTCCAGAAAATCTGGAAAATTTCCAGGAGTACCTGAAAAATAAGATGAGGCAATATTAGTCCATAGAAATCGTATTTTATGTATAAAAAGAGATTAGGCGTTAATAATCCATGATATCACGAAACGCACGTATCAACGCCAATATTAACATGATATACACATAAAATACCCAGAAATGGGGGGAAAATAAGCAATATAAACCCCGAATCACACCCCCAACAAGCTATTTGCTAGTCCCTAGCAAAACAAGCGATACATTCGGATTAAAATAAAAACATGCACTAAACTCACAATATTATCATGGCATACTCCAAATGTTATTTCCAAGTGATTTCAAAGTCAATATACCCAATGTATGAAAGTAAATAACAAATGACACTCTCCTCAATCCAATTCAAAGAAAAGTGAAGTAATAAGCATCATATCGCATTCTTTGGGATATATCCCAAATGACAAAGTTTCTAACTTTCATGTAAATGGCCAAAACAAAAGAAATTCTTCTAAGTGGTGGTAGATGAGATTGCATCACTCATGTTGCTTATTCTTTCATTTATTCATTTATTTTTCTTTTCTTTTCTTTTTTCCTTCTTTTTTGTATTCTTTTTTTTGGATGTTTATGTTTTGCATTCACGCGATAACGCTATGAAATGCAAACACCGCTCCCTTTTGCATACACGCGATAACGCTACATAGGCAAATGGATGGAATGATCCCCTAAATCTCATCTTTGGCATCCTCCCTAATGTTTCGTGGGGCACCGGCTACTCGATTTGATTAGAAAGAAACATTCACTTATATCAACTCTCTTTCCTCTTTCTCATTCTAAACATGAATTATCAACTCATCCACCCACTCCTTAGGAGGAAAACAAACATAACCAAATGGCCACACCCAATCCAATTAAAAACTAAGTCATTCATCCCAAATCATGCAATCACTTACACCAAACTATTCCCAAATTATTTCAAAGAGTTATCATGACGTATAAAATAGTTTCATACATGGCATATTAGCATTTGACTCCAAATTAGAAAAGAAATGAAACATGCCAATCACACATCGAAGAAGTTGATACCAAAATAATAATCCGAAAAAAATTGTGTGGCATTAAAGCATGTATGGACTACGCATAAAGCTAGCGGCATAGGGACAAGGAGGACAAATATGATATGCAATAAAGAGCAATGGGTGATGGTGAAATGGAGGTATCTCAAAAAAAATTTAAGCTACATAAAAATCCTAACAATCCTACAGATTCTAACACTCTCAAGTTGTGATTCGGGGTTTAAATTGCTTATTCCCCCCCATTTCTGGGTATTTTATGTGTATAACATGTTAATTTTGGCGTTGATACGTGCGTTTTCGTGATATCATGGATTATTAACGTCTAATCTCTTTTTATACATAAAATACGATTTCTATGGACTAATATTAGCTCATCTTATTTTTCAGGTACTCCTGGAAATTTTCCAGATTTTTTGGAATTTTTAGGATTTTTTGAAGTTTAGAGTTATTTTTGGAGATTTATTGGAGCAATGGAGGAGATTCTGGAAAGTATCAGATACAAAAAACAAAAAAATTAGGGTTTTTGGGCCCATGGCCCGCTCGCTGAGTGGGCCGCTGCTTGCAGTAAATAAAAAAACGCCGAAAATCGAAACAGCCCAAAGCGGGCACACGCCTATCGCGTGCACGCGCTTCGCGCGTGCCCGCCCAACTGCTGGGGCGGGCACACGCCTATCGCGTGCACGCGCCTGTGGGTCGGGCGTCCCAGCACCCGACCCGCCCTGCGATTTCCCCACAACGCGCGCTGTGTTGTTTTGCGGGTCGGAAGCCTAAAACCCCGACCCGTAATGCCCCTTGGGCTCCTTGGAGCGGTTTTGGAGCGGGTTTTGGGCATTTATGGACCAAATTGCAGACCCGAACTGCTGGGTGCGTTTTTATTGATCTTTGAGGCTGTTTTTTCAGCATACTCTCTGTTTTTTCTCAGGTTTTGGGGTTTGCTCTTGCTTGCTTTCATCTCAAAAACCATTTGCTAGGGCTTGGGAGATCAAGGGAGAAGGAGGAAAGCTTAAGAGAGAAGATCAAAGGGGGACTTGGGATCTTCTCAAGAGGGAGTTCTCTTGTATTTAAAGTTCATATTATCATTTCTCATTTGATCTTTGCTATTTGTAAGAACTTTTGAATGAATATTTTGGATTCACCCTAAATTCATCACAAGTTTAATACAAAGATGAGATATCAAAATACAAAAGGGGAAGAAAGGTATCACCCAAGCTTTCACCCTAAATGAAGCCTTCCCTCTACCAATTTGCTCCTCCTCCAAACTTCTCCATCATCTCATGGCCTCCAAGCCCTAACCCTAGCTTTGGGGAAGAAGAAGGTGCCAAAACCCCCTAAAAACCACAAAAAAACAGAACTGAAACGAAGCTCCCTTCAATTTTCGCACAGGCCGAAGTAAATCAAGGGAGTGGGCTTGCAGGTCGGGTTTACTGCGCCCGACCCGCCCGAATACTCAAATGCGCGCGCCGCTGCACAAAACAAAACGGGGCCGGGTCAGAGACCCGGCCCTCTTTCGCCCAAGCGCCCGCATCATCTGCTGGGGCTGCTTCAAAAAAATCGCGGGGGGCACGCGCTGCTCGCGTGCCCCCCCCCCCCCCCCCCCCCCCCCGCTTCTCGTTCTTTGTGGGGCGGGCCGGCCGCTGGGCTGGCCCGCTTTCTTTTCTTTTCTTTTTAAATTTATTTTTTTAATTTCGTCCAACGGCGGCCCGCTAAGATGCGGGTCGCAATAAAAAATTGCGACGGATCTGCACCACGTGGCACCCCCAGTAAATCCATTTCTGGCTTTTAACCCCATTTCTCCTCCATTAAATCCACGAAAAATACCTAGAAGCCGCAAAAAAATCCCAAAAAATTCTGGAAAATCTGCAAGACTCCTAGGGGTACCTGAAAAATATAGGAAGAAGAAATTAGTCCATATGAATATAAAATAAATATAATGACATAAAACACAATATTGACTTCCGATAATCATATAAAATAATCTATTGCTCAAATAGTTCTCAAAAATTGAAAATAAGATCACAATAATATTAGGAGAACATGAAAAATAATAGGAAGCCAATAAGGACGATAAAAACCGTATTTTGTGCAAAGAATGAGGATAAGCTCTAAAATGAAACATAAAGTGAAAATTCACCCAAAAGAGCAATATTAAGTATAATCTTAGCACAAATGTGGGTAGTTAGGGGGTATAAATATACACTTTTCACTCCGAATCACCCCCAAA
This sequence comes from Scilla litardierei, assembly GCA_030789695.1. Classification (NCBI taxonomy): domain Eukaryota; kingdom Viridiplantae; phylum Streptophyta; class Magnoliopsida; order Asparagales; family Asparagaceae; genus Scilla; species Scilla litardierei. The sequence continues at coordinate 31,599,931 of CM061141.1, forward strand.
TAAAGACTCCGGGGCAGGATCCATCCTCGCTACCCAAACCGGACTGACAAATGCGGAGTAGGTGACGGCCCAATACCCGTCCGAATATAGAGGTTACGGGATAGGCGACGGCCCCATACCCGCCCTCTCAAAGACTCCGGGGCAAGCTTACGGAGCTTCGCCACCCAAACCGGAGAAGGACACGGGCCGAGCTACGGGCTCGCTCCCCCCCCCCCTCAAGTGAGACTCCAGGGCAGGATCCGTCCTCGTCACCCAAACCAGACTGACAAATGCGGGGTAGGGGACGGCCCAATACCCGTCCGAATATAGAGGTTGCGGGGTAGGCGACGTCCCCATACCCACCCTCTCAAAGACGCGGGGCAAGCTTACGGAGCTTCGCCACCCAATCCGGAGAAGGGCACCGGCCGAGCTACGCGCTTGCTCCCCCCTCAAGTGAAGACTCAGGGGAAAGCATACAGAGCTTTGCCACCCAAACCGGAGAAGGGCACGGGCCGAGCTACGCGCTCGCTCCCCCCTCAAGTGAAGACTCCAGGGCAGGATCCATCCTCGCCTCCCAAACCGGACTGACAAATGGGTGGTAGGCGACGGCCCAATACCCGTCCAAATATAGAGGTTGCGGGGTAGGCGACGGCCCCATACCCGCCTTCTCAAAGACTCCGGGGCAAGCTTACGGAGCTTCGCCACCCAAACCAGAGAAGGGCACAGGCTGAGCTAAGCCCTCGCTCCCCCCTCAAGTGAAAACTCCGGGCAGGATCCGTCCTCGCCACCCAAACCGGACTGACAAATGCGAGGTAGGCGACGGCCCAATTCCCGTCCGAATATAGAGGTTGCGGGGTAGGCGATGGCCCCATACCCGTCCTCTCAAAGACTCCGGGGCAAGCTTACGAAGCTTCGCCACCCAAACCGGAGAAGGGCACGGGCCGGGCTACGCGCTCGCTCCCTACCTTCAGGTGAAGACTCTGGGGCAAGCTTACGGAGCTTCGCCATCCAAACCGGAGAATGGCACGGGCCAAGCTACGCGCTCGCTTCCCCCTCAAGTGAAGACTCCGTGGCAAGCTTACGGAGCTTCGCCGCCCAAACCGGAGAAGTGCACGGACCGAGCTATGCGCTCGCTCCCCCCTCAAGCGAATACCCCGGGCCAGGACCCACCCCGGCACCCAAACCGGGGCAGGCCTCGCACAGGGCTAAAACCTCCGGTCAACTCACGGTCCCGAGAAAGTACGCCCCTGATGCGACTTATCATAATAAAAGGACACTTGGGAAGCCCGCCATTAATGAGGACGCGCCCCCGAGAGGAGCAGGTCTGACGCTTCATGCCTGACACATCGCCTGACGAAAGTGTGTTTGAATGGCTTGACCCTGACAAGCCAGCTCACAGCGCCAGCTCATTGCGCTAGCCTATCAGAAGCTACCGACTCCCCACGTCTATAAATACCCCCCTGTTTCCTTTTGGACGATGGGAGAGGGAAAAGGGCAAATAAGCTTTAGTCTGCTCCCAATGAAGGATGAAAGGGGGCGAGATGCCCCTGTGTTCGGTCTCCCATTACAAACATGGGGTGTTAGGGCCGATCTGCCTTTAGATCCCCCTAGACGTCCTCCCCTCTCAAGAAGAGCCCCCCGATGGCCCAATCGCAGGATAGGCCATCGGTCGACAACTGGCCACGCCTTTTCGGTGAGTTATTCATCTTATAGGTGGATCGCCGAAGAGTTATTCCTCTTACACGCAGAACGGCCCGCCTTCCACTCCTCGGCCTCCCTGGAACAACCTGCGCCCGGGGATCCGCGGCAGACCGTTCCTCCCTTCCAGCGCCCACCTCATGACGACCTCCACCTCTGGGGAGGCTACACCACCCTGACCCCTCCTGCCCCTCCTCTCCCAGTGTTGCTTTCCGAGCCTGGGAAACTCCCAGAACAGATCAAGTAGGAGAGGAGGCAAAGAGTAGTGGCAGAGGAAGAACGGAGACCATCGTCTACAACTGACAGCCGAGCTCGCCCAGGACACCCCAAACCTGAAACCGGAGCTTGGTCGGCGAAAGAGGCTTACAACAAAGTAGAATGGCACGCTAAGGGTATCACGCTCGTTGAATCACTATCAGTAGTCTTGTAAATGCCAATGAAATATCCTTCCATTAAAATCGCCCAATTCCATCCTCTGCGTGGAAAAATCTACTTGTATTCGAACTCCGCCGAACTCCGGGGCAAGCTTGCAGAGCTTTGCCACCCAAACCGGAGAAGGGAACTGGCCGAGCTCCTCGCTCGCTCCCCCACCAGTACGACCTAGTGTCTTTGATTATTATTAGTTGTTTTCGAATTGCGAAAGCGCCCAAAATGCTTCGATTAAACAAAAAAATCCCCATCCATTCAACATGGCTAAAATGTTACAAGTCACAGCTGGGGCCGACCTCACAAAACAAGGCCCCCCTCAGGTCGACCCCGTCGCACATCAAAAACACAAAAGGGGGGGGGGACAAGACTACTCCGGCTTGTCGCCGCCACTCGGGGCACCATCCCTTGTGTCAGTCTCTAGGGTGTTGCCCCCTATGTCTACGAACGCATCCTCATCGTCGTCTGCTTCCCCCTCCCTGTCGGAGGCCGCAAGCTTGTCGAAGTCCATCTCGATCGAAGGATAGAGGCTCCCTGCCCTTTCCTTGATTCTGAGGAGGCATACCTCCCAACCCTCAGCCCGGCCATCCCCCAGGCCCTCAGCTCGACCTTGCTCCAGGCCCTCACGCTTCATATCTGCAAGGGCAGGGAGGACGGTCGACACCTAAAAGCCCCGAAACTCTTCGGTTTTCAAGGCCAGCTCATCCTTCCCGGCCTTCACCTACGCCGCTAGGTCGACTGCCAGCGCGCTCTCTCACGATCTAGCGCGCCCTCCAGCTCCGCTATGCGAGCCATAGTAGTGGCGGCCTTCTTCTCATGGTCCTCCAGGCATGCCTCCAGCTGTTGGACCTTCGACTGCAGCTTGCCGCACTTGCCCCTCTTGAGCGCCAGCCGCTCGTCGGCTTCCTTCTAGAGCTTGGCAAGCTCAGACGCCTTCTTGGCAACGGCGGCCTTGGCCTTGGTCAGAGCGGGTGCATGACGCCTGGCGGCGACCATCATCGCAGTGGCATGCACGACAAAACAGAACGGGACCAACGGGTCAGACTATTCCTTAGCAAAAACGCATTAAATCAAGTCTGGACCGCCAACCTGCATGGTGTGCCACATTGCGGAGGTGTAGAGCCGCTCCTGAACAACATCGGCAAGACTTTCCTTATCCCAGGTAGCTGGCAGTTTTCAGCTAACCTCGCCGCTACCCCCGGCCTCGTCGAATATCGACTCGACGGCCCCGACATGACAGGCATCATATGGAGGGCCTCCGACAGAAGATCCTCGATCTCGGCCTTCTTGGACTTGAAGGTGACGAGTGAGGCCTCACAGCTGGGGTGGCCGGGCTTCTCCAGTACGAATGGCGGGCAGCCATAAGGCCAGCGGTCCTCGCCCCACGACCGGACAATAGGGCCCGACCCACTGGAGCCCCCTAGGGAGCCGGGGTCTGGGTTGGAGCAGCAGCGGCGGTCATCTTCGGGCTCGGTTGACGGGCATCGGAGCCCCTGACCCCTGGTTCGGTTCACCTTATGCCCCCGCCTTCAAGGTTGATAACCGGGGGGTCAACACCGCGTGCGGTCCCCTCAGTGGACCGACGGCTATCCCTCTCTGTCCGATGATCAGAAACGGATGACTTAAGCTTCGTCCTCTTCGAACCGACAGACGCTTGCCCCTTTCTCGCCGTCCCCTCCCCCCTTGTCTCCTCATGAGGCCTCTTCGTGTCGGCCCTCTTCGTTTGCTGGGCCGCCTGCTTCGCGGCCTGCCGCTTCAATTCTTCGAGCGGCACACTTATCGTTCGACCTACAGAAGGAGGAGAGCTTAGAGTGAGCGCATTAGGTGCAACAACCACGAAGCTCGGGTTACCTTCGGGCCAAATATTCCGAATTATCATCTCCTTATCGATGAGCATGCCGTACTCCCGGCCCTCGTCAGGGAACACCTTCAGAATTCTGGCCCGCTCCTCCTCGTCCTCGCTCAGATAGACCCCCTTCTTTGCTTTCGGATTCAGGGCGCCCCAGTTCAATCTCAACGCCAAGTGAGAGGGCGTCGAGATGAACACGAACTGCTCCCTCTACCCTTTAATCTTGCCGGGAAAGCCTAAAGGGTGAGGGGATGACTCTTCTTTGCCGACAAGTAATAGTATGACCTCAGCTTCTTGAGCACAGAGAAGTAGCAGAAGAGGGACAGGCACGGGCTGATGTCATTACTCGCACACAGAATAAGAAAGCCGACGATCGCGCTGATGGAGTTCGGCATCAACTGGAATAGCGACATCTCCAGGAAGTTCAGAATCTCGAGCACTAGCGGATGAAGGGTGAAGCACATCCCCTGCTGGAAGAAAGCTACATATACCCGGACCTCGTAGTCTCTCACGAAGCATACCCTCTCTGACGAGGTTGGCAGGCGGACTGAGTAGGGCTGCTTAATATACCATGCTCGGATGTCAGATATGATGGATGTCTTCGCCAACGACACTGCGCCCAAGATCTCGTCGGGGACGTCTCCGTCCTTGGCGACCGTAACAACGGCCTGGGTGGCGGGCTTCGACGTCAGCGCTATGGGCCCCTTCCCCTTCCTCGGATCCCTCTGGACCTCCAGGGGCGAGCTCGCTGACTGCTCGCCACCCGCAGTCCGACCCTGACTCTTCGACGACATTTCCTCTGCACTCGGCACCGCATCCGAGGTGGAGCTTTCCGCCCCCGCCCGGCTCTGAACCCACTGCCCCACCTCCCCCGACGCCGATGATCGAGTGGAAGACGTCGACGAAGACATTTCTAGAAAGAAAAGAGTTTGTATCTGAACGATTCCGGTGGCTGGGATGACGGTGTCGTGGCGGCGGCCCGATCTCCGACGGCGACTTCAATGGCAACAACGCTGAGAAGCTCCGGCGATTGCGAATACTCATGGAAGTTGGAAAGTGGGAAACCCTCACTCGTCGCCACCCAAGCCTATTTATAGGACACGCTGGACGATTCTGACCGCGGACATCCAGCCATGCGTCGAGCATCCGAGCCTTCTGACGCTTCAACTGACGGCCGCAGTCACATCCACCACATGTCATCCGCATAATAGTCGGCACGCTTCGACATCTTCCCACCTTCATTCGAAATGATTGCTCCAAATCGCGCAGTGGGTTTTTCGAAATTATTCCCGCCTTTTCCCTCACCCAGATCGCGGACCCGTCCAACTGCCTTTAATGCAGACCAAGAACCAATGCCACCAACGGACAGGGCCGGACTACCACACCGGTCATATGCGGGAACATCCTGGCCCACTACCGCAGCGACCTGCACGACGGACCGGACTGACACTTGCCCAGAGCGAACTCTCCCCGCAGTGCAGACGCTGGGACCCAGACTGCAAGCTCACACCCAAACAGGAACCAACCTGTGAAGCTCTGCTACAAGCTGTCCGTGGAAGAGCTGAGACCGGACCTCTGATCACCTCTCCCCTACCATACATATACATTCTGAGGCGACATTTCTTGCTTCCTTACTTGTCGGAAGCTCGTCATCTAGCCCGAATCGAATATACTACATCTCAACATTCTACTCCCCCCGATTCAGAGCTCGTCGACAGAAGAATGCTGGGGGCATTCACATCCTTGCGAGAACACCGTTCGTGCAACCAACAAGGAGAACAAAGAGTAAGAGAGCATTTGAGCATTTCATTTATTTAACTTTTTTACAACACAGAGTCCGTCAAAATACAACGCGACCTCAGGCTCGGCCAATATCTGGCCGTACAAAATTTTCCCTACACTAAAAGCTCCTCGACTCGGTCGCTTCACCCTTGGCAGCTCCCCCCCAGAGCCAGCGTCTCTGCTAGGTCGCCCGTCGGACTACCAACCACTGGCTGATCACCCAAATCCACTTCTTCCCCTGCTAAGGGCGCATCTAGCTTGGGGAACTCAGCCACGAGCGAGGGATGCAAGTTCGCCAGCCGGGCCTTTATCTTCACCATCCCCTCCTCGACTCCTACCTCCCTCGCCTCCTGCACCAACGGGATGAGCACCTTGTCCTGGTAACGGTAGACTGCGGCGTCTATCATACCCTGGTCCACCTTCTCCTGCTGCTCTACCTGCTTCACCAAAATTGCCATCTCCTTTCTCCCCATCTCGATCGCTTTCTTCAAGTTGGCAATCTCCACCTGCTGAAGGTCGATCACCCGTTTCTTGCTGCCCATCTCCACCGAGTGCTTCTTCAAGATGTTAGCTCGCCTACCCTCTTCCTCCAGAAGCTGGTGGGCGAGCGTTTCCTGCTTCGCCTCCAAATACTCGACGAGCTTCGTCTGAGCCTCACGAAGCCTTATGACGTGCCCCAGTTCCGCGTCCTTCTCCTTTAACTCCTCCCGTGCCTCATGGAGCTTGACCCTCGTCCTCTCGAGAGACGCCTGGACCAGGGCCACCGGGGTGTGGTGGTGCAGAGCTGACATCGTAGCCATCGCCCTACTAAGAGCCAAGGCACAGTCAGACGTGCGAACAAGAAGACTAATAGGATGAGGTAAGAGATTCGACCTACCTGCATGGTATGCCAGATTGTGGAACCGTACAGCCGATCTACGCCAACATTGGTCAAGGATTCACAATCCCGTGGCAGCATGTAGTTCTCTGCCAGACGGGCCGCCACTCCGACATCCTCAAACACCGACTCCTCCCTGCCTATCAGGGAGATCGGCTGGTGGACTTCCTCGCATGGAAGGGCCTCGACCTCAGCCCCTGTCGGCTTGAAATGGGCGAGCACCTTCTCACAGCTCGGGTGCACCTCTCTTCCCATCTCCTGCTAGAGAATCCTATAAGGCCACCGATCCACGACGGACTCCCAGCAGGGTTCCCCCACAGTCGGGATTTCCGGAGGAGCCGTGGCGGCCCCACCCTGGTCGGCCGAAGCCTCAGGTGCGGCCTCACCGGGGCAAGGGGGTGTAGCGCTCGACTCTAACGGTCGTCGCCTCTTCTCTGCGCTCACCACCGTCTCTATCCCAGCGCCCCTCTTCCGGGCCGTCTCCCTCGCAGGCCTCCCCTCGTCCACCATGCCTTTGCCTTTGTCCAGGGCGTCGGGCTTCTTCGCAACACGTACCATGGCCGCCCTCAGCACTTCATCCCTCGAGAGCATTGTGTCTTTGCCGGCAAAGAAGAGAAAGATCAGGATAAGCCTACATGAGAAAGCTCGCCAGATCTAGAATACCTTCGGGCCAAAAATGTTGGGCGAGCCGGCCGTCCTGAATCAAGCTCGCCAGCTGCTGGTCTGCCTCGGGAATCTCCTCCAAGATGCGAACACTCGCCAGATATTCTTCCTTCAAGGCCGCCTCCTCATTCACTAGAGGATTCAGTACCCCCAGTTCTGTAGAGGGATGTGCCCTCAGATCATTTGTATTTAATGCAAATGATAATTTAAGCTTAGATAGGGACTGTTTTGCATTTGATGCAAACCGGATTAAATGTGTCGTAAATAGTTTACGACAATATTTAATGAAATAAACGTAAGAAATAGTTCACGGGTAAGACAGAAATGTCACGGTCTACACCCAGGTTCAAACGGCGTCCAAATCAGACGCCAAATGCCCAAGTTACAACCAAAGATCTCAAAGAGGTCTTACCCATGCCCAAACTGGGCACGGGTCAGACCAGATCAGACCAGGCTGACCCAGGCCAGACCACCCAGGTCTGGCCTGGGCACCTGGCCAGCCAGGACTAAGGGCTTAGGGCATGGGTGCCCTGGGCCTGGGCCCGGCGCCCAGAGCCGGCGCCCTGGGCCCGGGCGCCTAGGCGCCCAGGGGCACCCGGCCCTCCTGGCGCCTGGGTGCCTGGCGCCCAGGTCTGGGCCAGGCACCCAGTCAGCCCCCTTTTGAGCAATGGGGCCCACATACTGGGCCATACATCGGGTCCAGAACCATAGGGCAGTGAGCAGTTTTTTGGCAGCTGATTTTGGACGAAAATCAAGCATTGAGCTTAAATTTGGGTGATCAATTGCAGGGTCAAACGGACTCCGATTGACTCGCCGTTTTTTCCTATGCGTTCACCATTGAGCGCCCTTCGATTTGATAGGTTGTATCAATTATGAAGATCAACGGTGAGGGAGTTAAAATTTACGGAAGTTTGGCCTTTGTGAAAGGCAAACTAAATTGAATTTACTAACTCCAAACAATAGTCACACATCGGTTGTGGAGAAAAAGAGAGTGTCAGCCGCCAATGTAAATAGGGGCCTCTCCCTTCCTCCAAACTTATCCCAAGCTTAAGATCTGAGCGTCTCCCAAAAACGTTGGAGCATGCTCAGATCAAAGCTTCAATTAATTTTTCTTCTCCATAACTTTCTGCCTTACTCCTGAAGGGCTCTAGCAAAGCCACGAAGGGGTTCGGATTCGGATCCGAAATCTTGGCAAAGGGTTTCACTCGTGTGAAACTTTCTTCGGTGCGTGGTTGGCTCGACGACACGAGGATTGCTTGCTTCGGGATGCGGAGCGGTTCGAAGAGCGGTTCTAGGAGCGGCTCGGCGTGGGACGGGGAGCGGCTCGGAAGACGGTGCGGTACACCTTGCCTGCCCCAAGGCAAGGTTCCGGGTATGTGTTTTATAAGCATTAGTTTAATTTAATCGCAGTAGGTTAGATCCTTCTTGGGATGGTCAGATCCATCACGAGTTGGCAAAGATCTTGGCTAAGGGTCTTGTACCTTAGAGCTAAGTTAAAATGTTTAACTGCATGTTAATTAGATTAACCTGTTTATTTTTCCGCTGCATATTTGCTTCCGTGTTCCGCCCGACTTAGGACGGGCACGGATTTTAGCCCTGAGGGTCCGCCAAAACACTTCAGTGGTATCAGAGCTTAGGTTTGCGTAACGATCTAGCACTGCGATTTTATTACACATCTAACTGCTTTTAAAATACCTTTTAAAATGTTTTAAAGTTATGAGATAATTTTTAAAATGTTTTTAGATGCCTTTTAAAATGTTTTAAAATTTATGTGATATTTTTTAAAGATGATTTTAAAAGCCTAAAATTTTTATGCGATAAATATTTTAAGTAGCATGCAAATTTTGTGATCTTTTAAAACAAGTTTTTTATTTTTATGAGTGAAAATAAAATGTTTTAAAAATCGTATTTTTAAATTTAAATGTTAAATTTAAGTATGCATGCTAAAATTGTTTATTTGATAAACATTATTCTATGTAATTGTTAAATAGTTGTACACTCTTTTTTGCGATAAAATTAGTGTTACTTTATGTTAATGGCTATGCATATGTTGTCACTTATTTGATAACACAAGACAACCCCCTTAGGTTAGCCATTAACAACTCGTTAAAAATTCATGAGATAAATTCTAATGACATGCTATGTTTTAATAAAACATTAACAACACTTTAAGACCTAATTCCTGATTAGGGTAGTCCCTTCAATGAAAATGTTAATTCTAATTGTTATGTAATTAATTCTCATTAAAGGACTTCGCTTTTAGCGTTGTTAATAAATTTATTAAAATCCTAATAACGATTAGGATAACACGCGAACCTTATAGTTGATAAGGATTTAATAAAAGTTATTAAATAAATCCTAAAAATTTGAATTTAAGGATTTAACTAGTTATATGATTAATTAGTTGTTAATAAAAGCCTTTTAGTCTATGGCAAGCATATAAAAATGACAAGCTTCATTCAATGGACCATGATCCAGTCAATGTGCTTAGCTAAGTTTGTTGGATCACCCTAGCTAGTCTAAGGGATAAGTGATCCTGGCTTAGTCAATTCCCTCGCTGTGTTCTGCTGGACCGCAATGACACGATTCATGACTATATGACACCATGGACTATATCTAAGTCAAATACGTTAATAATCTTCTTCAAGATTAGTCGTAGCCCTCATTGTTTTCGGGGTTGGCAACTATATGACCCGTGTTTCAGTTGATGAGCTACACTCAAGTTGTGACATGGCAATCTTATAGAAACTAATTTCTTAAACACATATGATGTAGTCTAAGACCTGACCCAAACCGACGTGTCGTGAATACACCGAGCGTCGGGGCAAGTCAGGCTAGACGTGAAAACAAGAGTCCGACTAGACTGGTCATTATGATTTCGATGAGCACACTCATGATCACAAATGGCTAAGGGTAAAAACCAATAAGAGAGTCATATCTGGTATGATCGATAAAGAGTCATCTTCCGATTACAGAGTCAAGCAATTTGTCGTGCATACACCGAGGTTGTTAGGGCCAGGGTTATTGGACCTCTTACCCATTAATTTAATTTGATAAAATCGTTCATTATTAAATTTAGAACGATCGCAAATTAGTGGGATGGTATAGATAGATAAAAGCCAATCTACCTATATTTAATATTGAACATATGCTAAACTAGGGCAAGATTAAGTTTACAAATGGAATCAAAATATAATATTTAATGAAATAAGTTAACTAGTCAAATATGTTGATTAATTGAATATCAAGTTAAATTCTAATTGATAGAATTAAACTATATTCTCGTTGACATTAAAATGACCTTCTAAAGAACAGACTTAAGAAATATGATTTCATTAAGTTCTGAGCCCAACAAATAAATTCACGCTACATGTCACTCGCCTCTATATGGGGCAGCTTGAACATATAGAATATTCGAAGTATGTTTCTCCCTACAACTTGTTGAGATACACTCAAGGTTGTATGGAAAAACAAATTTGATCCGCAAAGTTCGAGAATTCGATCAAACTGTTTGAGTCGAATACGAGTGCATGAACGGTACAAGGCTATGTATCCCAACCGGATCTTGAGACAAGCAACTTGTTGAGCTACACTCAAGGTTGTAGAGCTCAGGCGTTTGGATACATGAGATGCTTGCATAGCTATTCATTTATGTTGGGCTATTTAATATCTAAATGTGATTTAGAAAAGGAAGAAGGCACTCTGAAAAGTCAATCGAGTTAAATAGTTTAATTTACCATTAGTGAAGGTATAAGTAGGAGGGAATGAAAATGTGACATGTTTTGATGTTACGATTTCATAATTATTGTTATACAAAATGTGTTATGACGAATGTCGTCACATTGCTTCTGAAGCAATGAGTAATATGTATAACGATAATATATATATTAAATGTTAATATATAAATACACAAGATAGTAGCATACTTATATGGAAAAATAGACTAGGCCGTATCGAGAGACTAAGCTTCACAAGTCACATAAAGAGAGGTCTGACCTCTCTATTATGAAGTCTACAGATATTTGTTAATCTTATTCTCTTAGATACAATGGGCGAAACTCCTTCTGTAAGACAGTGGGAGAATGAGTTGTCGAACTTAGTCTCGTACATACTGATGTACCCAAGTTTAGATTAACCAAAATAAGTTATTCTTATATTTTATTAAGACACGTGTTCTTGATGAAACACAAGTCTGATAAAATAAAGAACGAAATGACAAAAGTATTAAAACTGATTCGATTAGATCGAATGGTCAAATACTTAGCTATATAAAACCTTACGTAATTAAAATAAAATATGATTTTCTCTAAGTTCAAGTCTGTTAACACATTGATGTGTTAAAAGGTATGAATCACACTTAGTTAGACTTGGTGCGATCCATAGTAAGTGACTCTGAGTTAAGACCTCCCTCTGGGTTAAGTCCCAGATAGTAATGCCTAGGTTTTGATAATGATGAGGACATTATCAATAAGATATTCATTAAATCAATCGTAAGGAAGTTGTATAATTACTTGAATCTCGTGAGACGAAGAGTCGAGTTAGACATCATAATTGATGATGACTTAGTCAACTTCTAGGATGAAATTCGGAGTAATAACCCCGATTTATAACTCGATGCAGTCAGAATAGGTCCGTGTGCGTAAATAAATTTTGGAATTTAGTTTACGTGCCCAAGGAAAATGTTTCCTCACTTTTTTCAAGTAAATCTTTAAGTTAAAAGATTGGTGCAGAAAGAAAATAGTGAAGTACAATCATGTTGGTCGAGAACGGTTTTCATCCTAATTCCTATAAAGGAATTATGACAAAACCGTTTTCGCCAGCATATATGCACAAATCTACTCAGACCAAACTCGATGTAAACGCTCATGTTGACCATGAAAATTGGAGCATTCACTTATAAGTTCGTTTTTCTAAATATGATTTAGAAGAACCAACTTACATGAATTAGCCAGAAAGTTTTCAAGGTCAGCGGGAGCGTATAAATTACATGTGAGGCATCAAAGGGATGGAACATATATTTAGACAAAGGAATCAAAAAGTTTGATACTTTATCAGAAATAGATATGAGCCATTTGAAATGACCAGTAACAAATTTAAATTATTATCATAAGGTATGATGAACTGGATAAGATCCAGGGAAATAAAATATTATGGATTCCGATAGACCAAGAGAATTATTTGAATAAGATTCAAATGGTTGGTCTAACATGAACATAGAAACCCCTTAAGTCTATACTGTAGACGGTTTTAACAGATCCACTCACAAAGACTCCACTACATGAAATCGGGAAAACTTATGTGTAAAAACGGTATGAGATATCGTGATAAACGGGCCTGAGTGCAAGTGGGAGATGTTGAGTGATGATGCCCTCGAGGCAATCTATCTCTGTGTGAATAGCACAAAAATCTTGTTCGAAATAACAGTAAGCTGTTTGGTATAGTTTTATCTAAGTTAATCAATAATGTAGTAAACATTAGATATTAACTTAGGTAAAATCCCGAGACTTTATGCAAGGTCAAACATGTATCGAGATGAGTATCTCGATCATGGAGAAATGTTTGACCATCTGTAGCATACGTCTAAAAGGGTTCGTGGTCGTAGATGTTTTGAGACAAGGATATCGAAACATCGGATATACCATTGTGTCTTAGTCTTCACCGTTTAGCGGTGGTGATGATCTCATGATCGTTTGACTTGGCGAAGTTGAAGACGAGACACATGTGCTCATTAGAGAATGAGTTCACTGAATGATCCACAAGATTATCATATGGTTATATTGACCAATCTGTCAATGATAACTCTTAGTGATGATATGCAAGTTGGTATTTTGACTTGAGTTCATTTTACGAACCTGTCCGTGAACGGTGCCACTTAGATCACTGACCTAGCTTCGAGGCTAGGCCTGTCGAAAGGTTTTTGATTGGGTGTCACTTGAAGTGTACGAGGAGAGTAATGACCAAGAGAGGATTCGTCTCTCCCGGTCAATGTGAATTAGTGTCGTAGAGTTAGTTCAGTCTTTAGTAAAATCTCTGATCAGACTAGGTTGGAAGAAGTCCAACATTAGTTGACTAAAGATCGATAGAAACTAACCAAATTCAAGTTATTAGGATCGATAGAAACTAACCAAAAATGGAGATATGGAGTTTATGGAACACATGAATTTTTATAGCACAAACAATTTGTATGATGCAGAGTACGATATTGCACACAAACATATGACGGAGAAGCTCAAGATCGTTGGTTTTAATCAGACTGATTGTGAAACTTTCTTTCAGGCCTGGAGGAGGTTCACAGACATAATATCGAGCTATCCGTAGTATGGGTTAACAAAGAAAGAGCTTATGGAGTCCTTCCTAGGTGGACTACGACCACAGCTACAGGAATTCTTGGGAGTCATGACGCCGACAGAGGCGTGGAATTACACGGAGTCTTTACAAGAGAATGAAGAAACCATGAAAGGGACTTCAGAATGCGATTCAACGGAGCCTTCAAGCCTTGATCAAGGGGAGCAAAGCGTAGACATACCATTGCAACACTTGAAAGAGGAAGTTCAATTGCTCATTCAGACACAGGAGGCTACATCCCATCAATTCCAAGAGAATTTCCTTGCTCGGAGTCGGCAGATTCAGAAATCCATTGAAAATCTTACTCTGGTTGTCACTTGCTTATAAGAAAATAATTCTTTTGAAATTCAATTTTCAGAATCTAATGTGAGTTTATCTTCTATTGCAGGTATACCGAGCGAGCCATGCCATGATAAAGTCACGAATCAGAACATTGACATGGCAGGAAGTGTGTGCAAAAGAGAGGACGAGCTAGCAATTTTGGATGAATAGGAGGAGGAAAGAGCGAGGAACATAGGTTTAAAGATTATCATTATGGAGCCAGAACCATCCCCCCTCCAGTTTTTTCCCAAAATCATTTACCCCTCTCCCCAATGACTGAGCATCATACCGAGAGTAGTGCATATCCTTCAGGGGTAGTCGTCAACATGCTTTAATATATCTCACCTATTTTGATGACTACATATGGAATATTTTTGTTGAAAGGAATTTTAAACTAATTTGGACTGACATAACTCATCTCTTGCAGGACATTGGTATACAACTTATAGAGATGCTTGGAGTTGTGTACCTGGGGTCCAATTTAGCTAATGGAGGAAGAATACTTGCCGAGCAGCGCAAGGAACAGATTGAACAACTTCCTCCACCATTAAAGATTCGGGATCCTCCATTTGATCACGGTGTGTTCTTTCTAGTAGCGTAGATTTTTATATGCTTTCTAGGATGCTTGATTTGAATAAACTCGTACCCTCTTCGACATTGAGGACAATGTCCATCTTTAGTTGGGGGGTGTGTGTGAGACCTTAGGATTTTTTTTTTCAAAAACAAGGCAAAAGAAAAGAATAAATCACCCAATCTCATCTTTTAAAACTCCTTTACATGCCACAAAGACGGATGATTATGCATTAATTGAATTCTAAAAATTGTTTATGTCTTGAATGAATTATTTTTCCATCATGAATTACCGTTAATATGCTATTCATGAAAATTTTCAATTGCCATGATTAAGATCTCGAATAGTTTGAATTTATTTCATGCATGCTATGGTGATGGAAAAGCTTAAGTATATACGATTTATTAGAATAGTCTTCAAGTTGAAGAGGAATTTGGCCATTGCTACTAATGTTTATGTTCGAAAATATGGGTGTTGAGTTGCTTACAAAAAAGAGAGAAATGAGGAAACAACAAAAAAAATGAAATGAATAAGTGTGTCACTAAATAAAAAACTTGGTTGGCTCGAGTAGTACAGTCTGATGCGATTTGAAGCGAGTTTTTGAACCTGTTAACACAATAAACCCGCAATGCCTATTATATAAGGTATTTCTAGGGGTTTTAAGCGTATTCGGGCGTATTGGAGGCTCTAGGAGCTGTATTTTGCCACCAAATTTAGAGGCCTGGGGACAGAGGCTAGATATACTATCTGAAGGAGATTTGGGGCTATTTGGAAAGAATTGGTGACATTTTTCCTATCTCTAGCCTTGTATTTTGCGTATTTGGCTTAGAATTGAAGTATTATTCACGCATTTTGATGTTTTTATGATGTATTTGTCTATGAATACTGATTATAATCTCTCCATGCATGGTTAATATTCATATGTGTTGGTGTTGATGTAGTTAGGGTGTCGTAATCATTGATTTTGATGTCTTTTCGCCCTATTTTCATTGTAAAATCGCGTATTTTGCTAGTTTCTACACGTATTGCTCAGTATTATCGTTGTTGATGTACTTGTATCAGATATAATCTCTGAAAATTTGTTCGTGGCGTGACCCTTGCGGGCACATACGCTTATTTTCTCATGAAACTAGCACTCTATTCGATATTTAAGGAACTTTTCGATGTACGTTTATCGTTAAATTTTCCGACGTTCTCGTGCCCTGACCTGACGAAACGTTGAGTTATAGAAAAGATATTGATAATCATTGATCACACACACCCTTACGAAATCAATACCGACACATACTCTCCATATTAGTACCCCATTTCAAATTCACCGTAGTTATCGTAGGATTTTCTTGTATTCTTTGAAACCCTTGATACCATATCGATATACTTGATAGGTGGTTGTTTATTACCGTATTATTACTCTTTACAAACTGAAATTCGTGGTTTGCAGTTCAGTTGCCCGGTAGATTCGATACCTGGACTCATCAGGATTATTACTTGTACGATCTCCTGCGCTTGGGAGTAGTGCTCACATCATTTGAGACGAGGCAAGTTTTTGGCATCGTTGTCGGGGACAACAGTACTTGCGATTTACGATTTCAATTCGTCTGGAGGAACATTCGGTGAGATCCTTCCATCTTATAGTTTAGGATTTTTTTATTAGTTTTTTTCTTTTGTTTTCTCTTTATAAAAAAATTTCAAAAAAAATGGAGGATATGGAGTTTATGGAACACATGAATTTTTATCGCACAAAAAATTTGTATGATGCAGAGTACGATATTGCACACAAACATATGACGGAGAAGCTCAAGATCGTTAGTTTTAATCAGACTGATTGTGAAACTTTCTTTCGGGCCTGGAGGAGGTTCACAGACATAATATCGAGCTATCCGCAGCATGGGTTTACAAAGAAAGAGCTTATGGAGTCCTTCCTAGGTGGACTACGACCACAGCTGCAGGAACTCTTGGGAGTCATGACGCCGACAGAGGCGTGGAATTACATGGAGTCTTTACAAGAGAATGAAGAAACCATGAAAGCGACTTCAGAATGCGATTCAACGGAGCCTTCAAGCCTTGATCAAGGGGATCAAAGCGTAGACATACCATTGCAACACTTGAAAGAGGAAGTTCAATTACTCATTCAGACACAGGAGGCTACATCCCATCAATTCCAAGAGAATTTCCTTACTCGGAGTCGGCAGATTCAGAAATCCATTGAAAATCTTACTCTGGATGCCACTTGCTTAGAAGAAAATAATTCTTTTGAAATTCAATTTCCAGAATCTAATGTGAGTTTATCTTCTATTGCAGGTATACCGAGCGAGCCATGCCATGATGAAGTCACGAATCAGAACATTGACATGGCAGGAAGTGTGTGTGCAAAAGAGAGGATGAGCTAGCAATTTTGGATGAACAGGAGGAGGAAATAGTAAGGAACATGGGTTTAAAGATTATCATTATGGAGCCAGAACCATCCCCCCTCCAGTTTTTTCCCAAAATCATTTACCCCTCACCCCAATGACTGAGCATCATACTGAGAGTAGTGCATATCCTTCAGGGAGTAGTCGTCAACATGCTTTAATATATCTCACCTATTTTGATGACTACATATGGAATATTTTTGTTGAAAGGAATTTTAAACTAATTTGGACTGACATAACTCATCTCTTGTAGGACATTGGTATACAGCTTATAGAGATGCTTGGAGTTGTGTTGCTGTGGTCCAATTTAGCTAATGGATGAAGAATACTTGCCGAGGAGCGCAAGGAACATGTTGAACAATTTCCTCCACCATTAAAGATTCGGGATCCGCCATTTGATCACGGTGTGTTCTTTCCAGTAGCGTAGATTTTTATATGCTTTCTAGGATGCTTGATTTAAATAAACTCGTACCCTCTTCAACATTAAGGACAATGTCCATCTTTAGTTGGGGGGGTGTGTGTGTGACCTTAGGATTTTTTTTTCAAAAAACAAGGCAAAAGAAAAGAATAAATCACCCAATCTCATCTTTTAAAACTCCTTTACATGCCACAAAGACAGATGACTATGCATTAATTGAATTCTAAAAATTGTTTATGGCTTGAATGAATTATTTTTCCATCATGAATTACCGTTAATATGTTATTCATGAAAATTTTCAATTGCCATGATTAATATCTCGAATAGTTTGAATTTATTTCATGCATGCTATGGTGATGAAAAAGGTTAAGTATACACGATTTATTAGAATAGTCTTCAAGTTGAAGAGGAATTTGGCCATTGCTACTAATGTTTAAGTTCGAAAATATGGGTGTTGAGTTGCTTACAAAAAAAGAGAAAGAAATGAGGAAACAACAAAAAATGAAATGAATAAGTGTGTCACTAAATAAATAACTTGGTTGGCTCGAGTAGTACAGTCTGAGGGGTCCTTTTTGGCCTAATGCCCTATTATCGTCTGATTTGGGAGCCATTGACTGGAAACTCACTCATTTGATGGAGCGATCCAAGTTATACATTTTTCCGCAAATGTTGCTTTATGCGCATTACGCGGAACTAATAAAAGAAAAGAGAAAAAAGAAAAGAAGAAAAAGAAATGGTGAATAAACTAAGCAACTTCAATACCCTTGATTTGAACGATCGTTTTGAGATGCCAATTCCTTGGAAACAAGAAAACTAGAATATAATGACGTGTTATACTTTCGCTTGCGCAAAACGATGCTTGCATGTTATTTATTCAAATTAAATTAGATATAATATCTTGTGATTGATCTTATTCATGAATTGCGTATATTGATGGTCTAAATCATGTTGGACAACATATTATTGAGCCATGCCATAAGCAATTGATAGAATTTATTATTTCGCTAATCATCCGTATTCATCGCTCTTTTTGCTAGGGACTAGCAAATCGCTAGTTGGGGGTGTGATTCGGGTTGAATATTGCATATTTAACCCCCTATTTAGTCCTATTTTGTGCTCATATGATACTTAATTGGTCTCTAATACGTTCGTATTTTGTATACCATCATTTATTAGAGAAATCACTTGATTTAAGCACAAAACAGTAATAAACTGAGTATTTCTGCACTTTTTTATATTTTTCATGGCTTGGTCTCAATCTCACGATTCCAAAGACTATTTATTTGTATTTTTCTGAGATCTGTGCTAATTACTGTGAATTTTTGAATGCAGAATACCATTTTAAAAGGAGAAATACGCACGAAAATACGAAAATACGCGTGGAATACGTTTTCGTATACACCCGCTTCGCCAGCGCTAGGCCACGTGGCTCCATCGAATCCGTTCACGCTAGCATCCAACGGCTTTGACGATGCGAATGAAGCGGCGACGTGGCTCTATCTTGACCTTTGATTGTCGATCCAACGGACGATACGATCCCCGCATTTGAGCTGGTAAGGGGAGACGTGGCCCGATATTAGCCGCTGATCGGAGATCCGACGGCCTACAAAATCGAGCGAAGTACACGAGCGGAGCGGGCGAAGGCGGGATTTCTTTGGGCTACGTGGCTTCATCAGGCCCGCAGAGCGACGATCCGACGGCCAGGAACAATCCCACGTTTTGAAATGAGAATGATGGCGAATACGGTCGACGTGGAGCATACTAGGCTGTTGGATTCGAAACGAACGGGCGGATGATCTCCGATTCGAAATCGGATGAGGGCGCCGATCGAACGAAGCGGGGCGGATCCGCTGCCACGTGTCGACCCCCATTTAATCCCGCGTTGATCGGAAGGTGATGGTTTGATCCGACCGTGATTTTGGGTTTGGATGCGATTTGGAGCAGGGTTTTGAACCCGTTAACACAATAAACCCGCAATGCCTATTATATAAGGTATTTCTAGGGGTTTTGAGCGTATTCGGGCGTATTAGAGGCTCTATGAGCCGTATTTCGCCACCAAATTTGGAGGCCCTAGGGACAGAGGCTAGATCTACTATCTGAAGGAGATTTGGGGCTATTTGGAGAGAATTGGTGACATTTTTCCTATCTTTAGCCTTGTATTTTGCGCATTTGGCTTAGAGTTGAAGTATTATTCACGTATTTTGATGCTTTTATGATGTATTTGTCTATGAATACTGATTATAATCTCTCCATGCGTGGTTAATCTTCATATTTGTTGGTGTTGATGTAGTTAGGGTGTCGTAATCATTGATTTTGATGTCTTTTCGTCCTATTTTCATTGTAAAAGCGCGTATTTTGCTAGTTTCTACACGTATTGCTCAGTATTATCGTTGTTGATGTACTTGTATCAGATATAATCTCTGAAAATTTGTTCGTGGCGTGACCCTTGTGGGCACATATATACGCTTATTTTCTCATGAAACTAGCACTCTATTCGATATTTAAGGCACTTTTCGATGTATGTTTATCGTTAAATTTGCCGACGTTCTCGTGCCCTGACCGGACGAAACGTTGAGTTATAGAAAAGATATTGATAATAATTGATCACACACACCCTAACGAAATCAATACCGACACATACTCTCCATATTAGTACCCCATTTCAAATTCACCGTAGTTATCGTAGGATTTTCTTGTATTCTTTGAAACCCTTGATACCATATTGATATACTTGATAGGTGGTTGTTTATTACCGTATTATTACTCTTTACAAACTGAAATTCGTGGTTTGCAGGTCAGTTGTCCCGTGGATTCGATACTTGGACTCACCAGGATTATTACTTGTACGATCTCCTGCGCTTGGGAGTAGTGCTCACATCATTTGAGACGAGGCAAGTTTTTGACCCAGGTTCGATCGACGTCTAAATCGGACGCCAAATGCCCAAGTTACAGCCAAAACAGCTCAAAGGTGTCTTACCCATGCCCAAACTGGGCATGGGTCAGACCAGATCAGACCAGGCTGACCCAAGCCAGACCACCCAGGTCTGGCCTGGGCGCCTGGCCAGCCAGGGCCCAGGGCGCCAGGCGCCCTGGGTGGGCGCTCTAGGCCCGGGCCCGCGCCCGGGACCAGGCACCTGGGCGCCTGGGCGCCTACGCCCAGGTCTGGGCCAGGCGCCCAGTCAGCCCCCTTTTGAGCAGTGTGGCCCACATGCTGGGCCCCACATCGGGGCAGAACCCTAGGGCAGTGAGCAGTTTTTTACGGCTGATTTTGGAAGAAAATCAAGCCTTGAGCTGAACTTTGGGCGATCAATTAGAGGGTCAAACGGACTCCGATTAACTCGCCGTTTTTTCCTATGCGTTCACCTTTGAACGCCCTTTGATTTGATAGGTTGTATCATTCATGAAGCTCAACGGTGAGGGAGTTAAAATTCACGGAAGTTTGGCCTTTGTGAAAGGCAAATTAAATTGAATTTACTAACTCCAAACAATAGTCCCACATCGGTTGTGGAGAAAAGGGGAGTGTCAGTCGCCTATATAAATAGGGGCCTCCCCCTTTCTCCAAACTTGTCCCAAGCTCAAGATCTGAGCGTCTCCCAAAAACGTTGGAGGATGCTCGGATCAAAGCTTAAATTAATGCCTCTTCTCCCTAAATTTATGCCTTACTTCTGAAGGGCTCTAGCAAAGTCACGAATGGGTTCGGATTCGGATCCGAAATCTTGGCGAAGGCTTTCACTCGCGTGAAACTTTCTTCGACGCGTGGTTGGCTCGGCGACACGAGGATTGCTCGCCTCGGGATGCGGAGCGGTTCGAGGAGCGGCTCGTGGGATGGGGATCGGCTCGAAAGACGGTGCGGTACACCTTGCTGCCCCAGGGCAAGGTTCCAGGTATGCGTTTTATAAGCATTAGTTTAATTTAATCGCAGTAGGTTAGATCCTTCTTGGGATGGTCAGATCCATCCCGAGTCGGCAAAGATCTTGGCTAAGGGTCTTGTACCTTAGGGCTAAGTTAAAATGTTTAATTGCATGTTAATTAGATTAATCTGTTTATTTTTCTGCTACATATTTGCTTCCGTGTTCCGTCCGACTTAGGACGGACACAGATTTTAGCCCTGAGGGTCAGCCAAAACCCTTCAAGTTCGACATTAGTACCATGTCGGTCGGCATCAGGACGAAAACGAATCTCTCCCTCCATCGTTTCTCGTCGGCTGGCACTCCTCGGATGAGAGACCGCCCCGCCTTCTCATACACAAGGTAATGCATCCGTTCCCCCCTCACCTCGAAGAAGTGGCAGAAGAGAGCCGAGGATGGACTTCGGTCGCTGGCAAGGCAGAGGGTGACGAAGCCAATCATCAAACCCAGGGAGCTCGGCACCAGCGCAAAGAGCAGAAGCTCGAGGAAGTTCAACAGATGAAAGAGTTAAGCATTGAGGGGAAATCGGAGGCCGAGCTCAAAAGTCCGAACGTAGACCCCGACCTCGTTATCCCCTGGGCCACATATCCTCTCACCAGCTCCAGGGAAGCGCACCTCGCAGGGGGGGCCGATGTACTTAGCCCGGATTTCCTTGATATTGATCTGGTCGATCTTGCATCGAATGATCGCCCGATCTTCGGCACCCTCCACAGGAATGATCTCTCCCTCCACAACGTCTCTTCCAGTTCCTCTTCCTTTACTACTACTTCCTCCCTTGCCGCGCCACCACCCCCGCCAACCTCGAAAGGAGAAGCCATCCGAAAGAAGGTCAAGAGATTACCTGACCAAAAGAAGGATCAGGCTAACTGCTCTGGCAACGGCTGTTGACGGTAGTGGCGATCAGAAGACAGGAGGAGCACCCGGAGAAGATTGAAATCGGAAGAAAACTCTCATCAATCCTCCCGCTCCCTATTTATATCGGGCTAGGAGACATCTCGACCGTTAAAGTACCGCCACGCGTCATCGATCTGAGCAATCTGATGCCTCATCTGCCCCCCACGGTCCCGTCCGCCACGTATCGCACCATGAGTGGCAGGGATGCCTTGTTTTTCCCCGACCCATCAAATCATAATGATGGCGGCAAAACGGAGGGCGGGAATTTCAAAATAGCTGCTGCTACTTCCGGCTTCTGCAAGAAGGGCACCCTGCCCCTTCGGGGCAGAGGGGAGAGATGATGCGTCATCCAAACTAAACTGGGCCGGGCCCTCACCTTAAGCTCGAATGACGAGGGCAATTGTTACGACCTAAAGATCGTGGTACCCCGACTTCCTAACTAAGCTCGTCGGTGTGCAGACAGCTCGCCCTGCCTTCGCAGGAGCAACGTTTCGGCTAGGCGAAGAGGGGGCAGCTCGGCGTCCTTACCACGTCGGTGCGACTTCGATTCTCCCACCTAAGCCCACCAAAGTCGAAGCCTACGACCACCAACAAGGCCCCAGTTCGCCTCGAGCCCCGTGCATCGGGTGCCCATTCCCTCGGAGCTCGCCGAACGACCGCCCAGCGCAGCCAGATGAGACGAAGGCGGGACATGCGGGAGAGCACCATCCGGAGACCCTTTGGCTCATCGGACACGACAAACAACCTAGTACAAAGGACACCACTGACACTTCTGTCGCTAGACATCCTGATAAAGCACCCCCTAGCCGCTGCGCCCCCTGACCGTGGGTGCTTTCGACTCTGACACCCAGAAAAAAGCGCCCCCGGCCGTTGCACCGTCTGACAAAATCATGGCTGACACGACCAGTCCTGACATCCTCGTCCGAGGCTTCCGCTGACAGATGAACCAGCTCAGTATGCCATGTCAGCACGCCATGTCAGCATCACCGAACCACCCCCAGCAGGTATAAATACCCCTTTGCCTCCATCGAGGAGGGGGTTGGCCCATTAACTCTCATTCTAGTAATACACGCACAAGGGCAACGGTCTCCCATATCTTTGTTCTTCCACCATAGCTCATCACGTAAGGTCGACTCACTCTCAGTCTGACCTGCGTGTCTAGCCCCCATTTCTAAGTCCTATCTCTAACTTAGGCATCGGAGAGGCTAAGGGTTGGACCCCAACCCGGCCTTTCTGACGAGCTGCTACGTGTGCATTTGAGCTTGCCTTCATAGGTAGCATTCAGTTCCCACCCTCGGCAGTGCAGTTGGTCGACGGAGTTCTCTCGGAATTGGTCCAATGGTCGGCCTACGTAGCGCGCCCAACCTCGTCACTACCCTCACAACCGGTCCAACTCCCCTAAATTTCACTCCCATCATATAACCATCGTGCCATTGGTTCCCCCAACAAACAAATTCATTGTACGCGAGTTCTACCCCGCAACACTTATATTACATGATCACTCTTACATGTGGTGGTCGAACCGTTACACTAACTAGTTAAAGAATATACGCTCAATGATAGCATTTGTATGAAGCTATGTATAAAATATAATCGCACAACAAAATAATGTGAACCAATCTTAAACTAAAGTTATAAATCAGAAAGATATCACCTTGACATAGGCCGCAAGATCGTGATCGTGTTGGTGAAAGGGTTCATCAATCGGAGTTTTGTAGCTCAAGACATCGTGCTTGCAAGTTCTGGAGTTGAAACTGCAAATCTGAATTTTGCAGGGACTTTTCTACAAAACTGCTGAATTCTTGTTGTTTGCTTCAATGGAAGATGTAGCCACTTGCTAGATTAATAAGGAGATGGAACCGGTCATACACTTGATTGATAAGAGCTTTGGATGATGAAGGATGCGGCCTCTCTTATCTTATTTTTCCTCTTTCTTAATTTTTCCATGTAAATGGGGCGGGTTTATAGAATGTTGAAACTCAAGTCCTACTAGCACATGAACTCTTGTAGTTGTAGTCCACATGAATTTTTGTGCACATAAGCTCTTGTATTTGCATGCATTTGAACTCTTATATTTTTGTTGTATATGAACTCTTGAATCCAAATAACACTATTGGAGAAATTCCATTTCCACATGCCCATGAACTCTTTGATTGCACATGAATTCTTGAGTTTGTGTTTGACTTGAATTCTTATTCTCCCATGATTTCATGAGTTGTACTCTTAATTCAAATTCTTCACAGAATAATCTTCATGTTCAACTAGAACTCGTAAATCCATAAAAAATTCTAAGATTATCCGTTTTGACCAAGTTAAATAATCAATTCTATGCATCTGGACTACTGGAACGGCCATGCCACTGTTGATGCTGATTTGGCACTGGCGTGTCACATTATCGGTAATTTCCCAGTACATTGCATGATCGTGCCAAATACTCGGTTGATTTGGCACGATCGTGCCAAATCTTGTTTTGCTTCGTTTTAACTCATTTTGACCTGAAACTCAATCAAAAAATATATTAGAGCCACACTCTTTGTTTGGCATCATCAAAATTATAGTTTTGACCTCGTTAGTGAGCTAACTAGGCCAACATTTTCATCCACAGATCAGAAGATTAGAGATGAGCTGGGGGCCTCAATGGCTAAGCATCTCCCTTTGTCGAGGGTATGCCTGGGCCCATGGGTTTGGCGATCTCTGGCGTTTCATCTGTGCGTAGTCCAAGAGACTTCATCTGTACGCTCGATGGAGGGCTTAGTCGACGCCGCCTCTGAACGTCGAGAACTGAGCGGAACTGCGGCAACGAGGTTGTCGTGATTTTCCATCTCAGAACAGTCCATCTCAGTCATCAATCCAATCACTTCAGAATTTGTGGAAGTAGAAGATGAAGAATGCATAAAAGAGAGGACTATCTTCTAATAATGATGGCAAACACAGACGAAGAAGAAGTGTGCAGAGGTCAAAGAGAAGGAACAGAAATTCTTCAAACAGCAAAGAAATGGTCGTCTTCAATCTTCGTCCTCTATTTATACAAGATGACGCTTCCCTTGGAACAAGATCAGCCGTCCAATCTAAGACGCGTGTCCGCATTGCAGAGCTCCGAAGCTCTGAATTTTGTGTTCCATTGGCAGGAGAATTCTAGTGTTTCGTGCGCTCTGACGGTCAACATTAAATGCGTCGTCTCGACTGGCGTGCCAATCTAATCTCCGCGTATCACATCACACGAACTCGACCGACACGTCCGTTGGGCTCGGGAGATGAGGGCCATTAATACGGCCATGTGCCAAGCCCAGTGACCATTTGGTTATTTGTCTCGAGCCGGCAACCCAGCTTAGACCCTATAGCTTCGGCCCAGTAGCCCAGTAGCCCTAACGTGCGGGCAATCATCTCATCATTCAAGGCGACAGACCGATTGACCGTTGGGCTTGTTCAGTTAATGCGGCGAATAGGATTGAGAATGTGAGTGGACCCTCTTAACTGAAAGGCCCAACGATTAGTCAAGCTATCGCTCTGAATAAAAAGATGATCGGCCACACGTGATGGACTTTGGTCACTTGGGCTGAAGTCGCGGGCTTTGTTAGTCTTGTCGGTTTGAGATAAATAACTCTCTGGGCTGGCTCAGGGTTGTATCAATAACTACACATGGACAATTATAATTCAACAAAAGTGTACGCTCATTCCTGGTTTTATGTTGAGGATGAATCGCAAATAATTGATTATTAAAATGAGTAGCAAACGAGGGAGTCTGAATCCAGCCATGCATTCACAACTCCAACATAGGGAGAATTGTACATTTCCAAGCCGTTGTAAGGATATATAAATGTATTAGGATGAAATTTATGGCACCATCCCTCAACATTCACTCCTTCCTTCGTTTTTAATGGCGAGTACCGTTCAGAGTCGGTGATGCAGCTCTCTCCGATGCCACCGCCGATAAATTGGCCGCGCTGGCAGCCGGTACGCTCAACTCGATGCTCGTCTCGCTCGACTCGTACGCTAGGTTGTCGATCTCGAACAGGTCCGAGCTCGGCTCGCTCTGCAGGCTATAACGCTGCGGCCGCCTTCTGCTCGAATTCGGCAATCTAGTGTTGTCGTTCGAGCTGTAATAGCTAATTACAGAATCCTCGTCGACCTTGATGGCGTTTTTCTTGGAGCAAGAGCAGCGGAAGACATCGAGAAAACTCCCGCATCGAGCAGCGGAGAGCTGCTGCTGCGCGTGGCGCCTGTCGCGTAGCAGCACGCTGTGGCTGTGGGCGCTTGCTTCGGAACAAGTGCTTGAGCGTGATCGTGTGGTCTTCGAGCACTTGTCCTTCTTCCCCTCGGAGCATGCTGTTAGCTGGTAAGAGTAATCTTGAACGTCTAAGGTGCCGCTGAAGTACTTCTCGGCCCTGAAGACGTCAAGCTCACGGCTTTCGTCCAACGATCTTTTTGGCGGCGGCGGCGGCGGCGGCTTCGTTTGGAACGACGGCCGCCTCGAGCTCGGGTTTGCGAGCTCATTGGAGAAGCTCTGCCTGATGTAGGCTAGATATGAAGAGAAGGAATCGTCTATCATGTTGTTGTTGGAATTGGTCGCAGATGCCATCTTGATTATTTCTTGGAGACTATTTTTGTGAATTTATCATTCAGGGTACTCCCCGGTGATTGGAACAATCGGAGAGGGAGCAAAGAGAACCGTCTCAAAAAATAAAGGCAAAATCTGTTGGGGGAAAAAAACTAAGAGAGAGGAAATGGGTTTGAGAGCTTTGAGTTATATTTTGAGAAGGTATGAGTGGCTATAAAACAAAGAAAGAAATCAGGCAAGACAAATTTAGCTTGATGGAAGGGGAGAAGACAATTATTAGGCAGACGAAGAAGATAGAAACAGCCACGCGATAAGATATCATTGTTCACAAAAATGATCCATCTGTGAAGACGTTGGCTCGATTCGGCGCAGGAGAAGCAGTCATATGTCAGCCGAGTTATCTTGTACAGAGGTAACTCGACTGTGCTCGGATCCGACCTATCTGAATCTGCACAAGTCAGATACGAGGTAGCTGGGCATGTGGCTTCTACAGCGCATCGCAGTTGGTTGTTTGGTCGTCAGTTCGAGTCTGACGGTTGATCGCTCAGTATTAGGTCGGTCGGTCGTAATGCGGTTAAAGTCCGTGTTCGGTCAATCGGTCGTATGAAGGCTCGAAGGATGAATGCACGTACGCGAGGTTCGGCACTTGGGTCGTTCGACACAGAAGGAATGTCGATCGGTCGAATGGAGCCCATTGGGATGCCGCCCATTAGGATGCGGCGGAGGCCCACTAGGACGCGACAACATTAAGTGCATAGAGCGGTGATTGGATTGGATGCCATAATTGTCGGTATCCGAATCCTAAGAATTGTTAGGACCCTACGAGGCTACACACACACTAGAGTGGGTGTGAATAGTGTAATGGCAAGCAAAATGATTAATTAAAAGTTACTAAAATTACAACAAAATAAGCAGCGGAAATTAAACAGAGTGCTCAACAACAACAATGCAAACACAAGGATTTTATCCTATTTCCCCAAAACTTGGGTACGTCCAGCCACACCAATATTCATTATGATTCCCACAAAAAGAAGTGAATACAATCTCACACAGAGATACCTCACACATAGGATTTAGGATTAACACAAAGAGATATCTTTTCTCTCTCACAGAGAGACATCACACAGAGGATTTAAGATTCCCACAAAGAGATATCGTTTCTCTCACACAGAGAGACATCACACAGAGGATTTATGATTCCCACAAAGAGATATCCTTACTCTCATACAGAGAGACCTCACACAGAGGATTTGTTCTCTCAAACAGAAAGAACCAAACTCTCACAAGGAGAGTAACTCCCACAAAGAGAGTAACTAATCCTCACAAAGAGAATTATGAGTAACACAAAGATGAAACAAAATAACACTTACCTATGCCTTGATATGATCTTACCAATATGAAGAAGAAGGCATGCAAGTAAAACTCAAGTGCTTGAGATGAGGCTTTGATTGCACTTGATGATCTTTCTCTCTTCTAGGAATGAATCCTAACACTTCTCACTTGAGTGTATGAAATGAAGTGAAGAAAGATGTTCTCCAAGAAAAGGAATGAGATTGAAATCCCTTAGAGAAATTCCTGGAGCTTAGATGCTATATCATAAGATTGAAGCTCTTATGAGGGAATGTGAGAGATTAGGAGGGCTATTGATTCACAAAGATATTCAATATTAACCAAGATTTCTAAATGAACTAAGCCAACTCCTATATATAGGAAGCCAAGAAAAGCCCATAAAACCAGCCAAAACCCCAAAGGGAAGAAATCTACAATGGCTAGATTTTGGCAGTTTACGGCAAGACAGTCGACTGATGAACAAATAATAGTCGACTGTTCAACGACTAGAAAAATCCCAACGGCTATAATCAGAGCCAGGACAGTCGACTATATAAGACTACACAGGCGACTGTACAACAGACAGTCGATTGTATAACCTTCATCAGGCGACTGCTGCAGTGATGGAAATAAAACAGAGAGAGATGCATTTTTCGCGCTTACGCCTTTCAGACGATTGATGGCCATTTCACAGGCGACCGTAAATATACAGGCAACTGTAAAAATTTCATCAGTCAACTGTCTTGCAAATTGGGATGATGCCCAGAAAATGCAAGATGCGCACAGTCGACTGTCTACCAATTCGCAGGCGATTGTAGAAACACAAGCGACTGTAAATTGAACATTAGTCGACTGTTGCGAAAAGCTCAAGAAGAGTCAATAAAATGTTGACTTGAGCAGTGCACCACAGTCGACTGTAGAAGGCTCTACAGGCGACTGGAATCACCCAATCGACTGTAAAACCTTCATCAGGCTACCGTTGGAGAGCCAGAGTCTCCAATTGAGTCTTTGGGCTAGGTGAACCTATTGTGTTGGATTCTATGATAATCCTAAGGCTCATTAAGATGGTGAAATGCATATGTAAGAGAGTAAGACCATCTATCAAGGCATTACAATAATCTTAGACTCAAAAAGAGAAATGCAAGTGATAGAAATTACATGGATTACATATTGCATCTCCTAGAGTCTAAGTCTTCAAGCTCACGATACCTTGATGCTCCCCATCATCTCCAAGCTTTGGCACTCCTTGATGAGTTTCCATTCATCAATCTCCAAGCTTTGGCAATGCTCCTCTAGATGTCCATCTCCTAGAGTCTAAGTCTTCAAGCTCACGATACCTTGATGCTCCCCATCATCTCCAAGCTTTGGCACTCCTTGATGAGTTTCCCTTCATCAATCTCCAAGCTTTGGCAATGCTCCTCTAGATGTCCATCCATCATCATGCTCCAAGCTTTGGCTTCATTAGATGATCTTCATGACTTCATCCAAGCTTGAGCACACCATCACTCTTAGAGGTCTTTAAGATAACCCTTGTAATATCCTCCAAGCATTATGCTTTGTCTTATCAACATATAATCATTAAGATAAACTGATACTAAAACATAAGATTGATTAGCACATTAACATAATGTATTGATCATCATCAAAACAACGTTAGTCTTGAACCCAAGAAGTACATCATGTGTTATATAAGAACCGCACACACATATACATATATATACATATCTATTATATAAAACACAACTGTTTTTGAATCTTAGGGCTGACTATGACAAGATAAAGAGTTGTTGGGATTTGATCATGGAGAATAGAAGGTTGAGATGAGTTCTGAGAAAGTTTTTATAGGGAATCCATTTGGTTGGAAAACTCAATATTTTGAAATTTGTATGGAAAAACGCAAGTGTCAAGATTTTGAGGGGATAGAATCATAACTTTTGGGGGGGAATTTGTTGAGAAAACGAAAACTTTTGAAAACCGCGCCATCTCTCTCTTCTCAAAATTTAAATGCACATTGGTTAAGAAAATGTGTGCGGTGACTCGCGGCACGAAGGCACCTGCGACGAATCTAAAAGTTTGTTCGTTTAAATTTTGGAGGAACAAAGATTTTGTAGAAATATCTTAAATGAACCGTGCCCGAGTACATGAGTGCCGAAGGCGTCGAATCTAAATTTTTGTTTGTTTAAATTTTGGAGGGAGAAATAATTTTTGGGGAGAACAAAGATTTTGAAGAGATATCTTAAATGAACCGGGTCCAATGGCCCATGTTATGTCTAGTACATATACATGTATGTTTTTGTGTGTGTGTAAACACACACACATACATATGCATACATACATATATACAGTTATATTTACATAAATACATCTACACATAGAAACTATTCAGATAGGCCAAACATGCAGATCTGATCAAGTTGAACTAAAAATTGTGTAATTTAAATAGGAAATCTTTTTCGTTAGATGTGATTTAACAAATCTAAATTACACAGAGATAAAATTTCAAGTGATTTGAATATATTTTACACATACATAGAGCAGTCATAAATTGGTCGATTTTATGGCGATTATCAAACATTGATTTTACAACTTACTTGATACGTAGGTAAAATGTGTTCAAATCATCTGAAATTTTATTTACAAGCAATTTAGATAAGTTAGATCACATCCAATGGAATGGATTTTCTATTTAAATTACTTAATTTTTAAATTTAACTTAGATGGATTCTAGTCTACATACATACATAGCGTTAAAAAGTACATACTCTCCTTTTTTTCTCGCGATTGGATCCGTTTATTTTGATCTTCATATAGTGAAAATATCACATTAATGTTACGACACTTTCGGCTGCCTAGCTTGTGTATCGATGAAGGTTGACCTCAGGTGAAGGTCGCTCCAGGTCTCCCGCTTGTGACCTACCTTAAATGTCTTCTGGCGCAGGTCTCCCGCAGGCGACCTACCTTAAATGCTCTGACATGACCTAGCCCATAAATATCTCTGACAGGGCCTAGCCTATAAATATCTCTGACAGCCATTAATGCTCGAGGTTAAACGACGAACTGACAGGCACCCATCACGTCCCACATTAATTCTCCAGTGAAGCTCCAGCTGGCTCCAGCTAAGCGAAAAGGACAACTGATTGGACGGTGGCCAACCGCATTCTCCACTATAAATACCCTCCATTCATCCATGGAGAGAGGGGGCTGGTAGGTCTATAGGTAAATTCCTTCCACTAAAACTCTAGCTGAACGAACGTTGGCCCGATCTCCTTATAGATCGGCCTCGTCCCTTTGAGCCATTTCTGAAGTTCCCATGCTGATTTGAGCATTGGAGGGGATTAGGTCAGGCCCCAGTCCGACCCTCCCTGACAAGCTGTTTGTAGCACAGGGAGCTAAAGACAAGTCTCCTGGAGCTCTTCTGAAAGTCGCCGAAAGATTGATAGCTCGGCCTGCCCACTGCCTGCTAAAGGCCCAAAGGTCGCCCGGCTCCCAAGGTCGTCACCGTAGCTAGTCACTGGAGGTCGTCGCCATAGCTCGTCACTGGAGGTTGTCGCTGTAGCTCGTCACTGGAGGTCGTCACTGTAGCTCATCGCCCTAGGCCCGAAGCTCTTCCGGCCCAGCGAGAGCTCCTAGCCCGGCCAAAGCGGCGACCTAGGCATCTTCATCACAAATCCCTCTCCGTGATGGGTAAACCCCCTCTAATCATTGTACCCTTGATTCCCTAATATACAAATTCTTTGTTAGGCAGATTTGACCCGCAACAATTGGTACCGTCTGTGGAAACGAAGGGTTACACCATGTTAGGCTTCACATCGGTGAACGTCGTCCCTCCGACGGCCTACCTTAACTATCTCCTGCAAAGGTCATCATCGGTGAAGGCTGTCCCTCCGACGGCCTACCTTAATTATCTCATGCGAAGGTCGTCCTTGGTGAAGGTCATCTCTCAGGCGGCCAATCTTAAATATCTCCACACATGTCAAGGTCGGCTATACGTTCGAGAGGTCGAGCTCCCATGGGACGACCTAGAAGATGAAGTCACATGTTTTTGCTCTATCTCCGACCTGCGTCGTTACATTTCGACTTACACACTCTTCGATTTTTCTCTTGTGTGCGAGAAATCACAGGTCGAGATCGGGTCGACTATGCGCCCTAGGTCAAGATCGGCCTGATCCTTGGAGGCGAGCTGCCTCGCCATAAACCACACCTCCGGGGTAGGTTTTCGAGTCGCACGCCTGAAAGGGCTCCAAGGGCTGGAGACGAGCTACGAACCTCGACCCCTCCCTACTAAAGATCCGGGGCAGGCCACGTGCTGTACCCACGAAAGGCGCCAGGGGCATAGGACCCCCAGGGGTGCTGGAAGGTCCACGACCCATAGACACCCTTTCGAAGCCCTCCCGGGTAAGTCGCGACCTGACTACCCGTAGCAGGTCGGGCCTCGCTACGCAAACAGGAGAAGAGAGCGAGCTACCTCGCAGCAAAGATCTGGGGCATGCTTTCGAGCTGCACCCCCGAAAGGTTACCAAGGGCTTGGGGCAGGCTGCGTAACTCGACCCTTCCCTGACAGAGACCCAGGGCAGGCTCCGAAACCGCGCCCCCGAAAGGGCACCCTCAGGTGAAGATTGTCATCGGTGAAGGTCATCCTCCCTCGGCAGGTCACCCATGGGTCAGGGGCAAGTTTTCGGACAGTGCCCCCGTCCAACCCGGGTTTTATTATATCTCCAACATATGTCGACGTATCGACTTACGTACTTTTTGTGCTTCAGAGATAAGAGAAACCCCAGGTCAAGATCGGCATGATCACTAGGGGTGGGCTACTTTACCATGCTTACACTCCGGGGCAAGCGTACGAGCTGCGCCCCCGATAGGTCACCCAGGCTTACGAAGCTCGCTACCAAACAAAAGGTACGACGAGATTCTCTAAGAATTTGCTAACGTGTCTACTCAATATTCAGTGTCTCCTCTGGCCGAAGATCATCCACACCGAATGTTGGAGGCAATTGTTACAACACTTTTGGCTGTCTAGCTTGTGTATCGATGAAGGTCGGCCTCAGGTGAAGGTCGCTCCAGGTCTCACATAGGCGACCTACCTTAAATGTCTCCTGGCGCAGGTCTCCCGGAGGCGACCTACCTTAAATGTCTCTGGGCGCAGGTCTCCCGCAGGTGACCTACCTTAAATGTCTCTTGGCGCAGGTCTCCCACAGGCGATGTAACGACCCGCTCCCGGGGGCCCGTTACTTATTTGATTTATTTGCAGGTTCCGCAGTTTACCAGTGAAATCAGCATAGTCACAACGCAGAGATGTACCAACAACACTCAAACCAGCTTACAGACATTATTACAGTCCAAATTAAAGTACAACAACCAGCACTCTCTCGCACCGATACATGAAAGGAAAAGTACGGAAAGGAAATACAGAATGGAAATACATCTCACAACACACACCAATACAGATAACTAAAACTCCGCGGCTTCTGGGTCGTACGAAGGCTCCTCGTACTCTGGAGCGATCTCCTCGATCAGGTCGTCGTCTGTCGGTGCCACAAGTGGAACCGAAGGTAAGTCACAAAGATTCTAAACAAAGAAAAGAAGTACTGTACAAGTATGACAAGCAGAGGTAAAGTAAGTACGGTGTAGTGTCTGTACAAGTGCAGAAAGTAAAGTGTATGACTGTAAAGAAGTAACCGTGCAAGCTCCACTAGAACTACGTGACTCAAGTCGGAGAGTACAATATGTGACCGTTCAGTTCGTCTCTTGCCTGGGTGCTACCCAGACGAATGCCGGTACCCAGGCAGCAGTATGGTTTGCCGAAACGCAGGCAGCAGGACAGGGCGCCGAAACACAGGCGACAGGACAGGTAGACCAAACTCTAGTCACTCCCGTACTCTCGCAAACTATGAGTTACCCCAAAACCCGGTGATGTGTCAAGTACAAGTTCTTTACATGATCGTTCCATGAAATGTTCCAAGTCAAGTCCAACACAAGAAAAGTGGCGTATGTTTCCGTGCTTCGAGCACGTGGTAGTGCGATGCTACAAGTTCGTACGAGCACAGTGGCTAGATTTCTAAGGTTAGAAACTATCGTGACTTACCAAAATTAATACCGTGGTAGTAAGCCGGAAGAGGATCTAGGGCTTCCTCAGAAGTTGGTGCACAAGAATTTGTACCTGCAAAACAAGAATACTTGGTTAATGAATACGCTCATTTTCTATTTAAATAATTGATCGTTTTGGTTTTCTAAACTGGTCGAAACGTTGTCGAAAATCGTTCTAAATTTTTCTATAGCCTAGATATGATGAAAATAATTTTATCGTAGGAGGAAATAATTTTCTGAAGCTTACATTAATTTTTATAATTTTTAAAAGTTCAAAATAGATTTAAAACTAATTTTTAATTAAGTAACGTATTTATTCAACAATTTATTCTGGATACAATCTACATCGGAATGTTGCAAGTGAGCTGTCAAAATGACCGTCTCGGAGAGTACTTTAACATATATTTTTCTCACAAATTAGTGTACGTAAAAATAACAAGTTACGGATTTTTAATCGAAAATAACGTATTTAACTTTTAGGGTTAAAAATTAATTCTGAAAAAACTAGGCATCAGATTGAGATGAAACTAGTGCCATTGGGTCCAGAATGTCATTTCTGATTTTCTGGAGCCATCCGCACATTTTTCTGGCCCCTGTATTTTAAGTTATGGGTTTAAAACCTCTTAACCCTATTATTAATTAATTTAAAAATTGAAAATACGAACTTCCCCGTATTTACGGTTGTGCCACCGCGTTTTTACCGCTGTTCTTCGCTTCATCCTCACGTCGACGGGGGGTGGGGGCTCTCGTAAGTCGACGGCGGCGGCGGTCGGCGAGGTGGGGCGAGGCCGGAGCTGTGGTCGACGGCGACGTCGGGAGATCACGGCGGGAGAGGCGGTGAGCGGAGGCACGGCGACGGAGACAGGGGCTCGGAGCGGAGACGGCGACGTCCTCAGGCGGCGTTCACGGTGGCGGAGTGCTGCTGCCTCGTCGGAGAACGGCGGGGTGAATGGAGCAGTGGTTGACGGAGGCGGTGGTTCGTCAGGCGGTAGAACAGAGGAGCTCGGGGGTGACGAAGTGGCGACCTCTCGCTGGAGGGTGGAGCAGGCGAGCTCCGGTGACGTTCGTCGGACGCGGGTGGGGAGGCGCTCTCGTCGCCGGAGGAGGCGGAGGCGAGCTTCGGGGCGGAGCTCTGTTTTGAGCGGGAAACAGAGGAGAAGGGAGTGGCGGTTTGGGGGAGCCGCTGGCGGCGTCGGGCGGTGCTTCCAGCGTACGGCGGCGAGGAGAGAGGGAGCGGGGGCTGAGCGTTGGTTCGGGGCGTTCGGACGTCGAGATGGGCGGCGGTGCTCCGCCGGAGGCGAGGGTTTGCCCAGGGGAGAGGGTGAAAGAGAGAGAGAGAGAGAGAGAGAGAGAGAGAGAGAGAGAGAGAGAGAGAGAGAGAGAGAGATAACTGTGTGCTGTGTGGGTTATCGGAGAGAGAGGGATGGGTTAGAGAATTAAGCTGAGGTTTAAATAGGTTAATAGGATTAATTCATTCAATACTTAGTCAACAAATTTAATTGGGTTAGGCAGGATTAGGTGTTAGCTTTAGACTAAGTTAGGAAAAATGTGAACGTCCAACTTCCCATGTGTTAGTCATGGTTAGGGTAGGTAGGGATTAAGGGTAATTAGTAATTAAGTAAAAAGATAAAACGTAATTAAGAGATAAATACAAAATTACGATTTTGCCCCTACTAGTAAATGTGTCCGAAAAATTACGAAAACATACCCACGGGATCGTGTCGTCGCGAGGATGGCGAATACGAAGTCCGTTTCAGGGTTTGGGCTACGGAAATACTAGTTTTTGGCCAAAACGTTTAGAAAGCGGGTTTGTGGGTTCTCTACTGAAATGATATCCGAAAATTACGAAATTAATGTGGGAGGCCCTAAATGATCATAGGATACTACTGCAGGAGTTTGAAAATGTTTTGAAAGTGTTTGAATAGAAAATAAATTCGTCGAATCAAAACGGTAATTTTGGAAGATGAATTTTAACAGAAATGTTTTGGCCATTTGAGGAAATATGAAATTGCTGAAATACAATATGATAAGTCTAGTGCTCTAAAATATTTTTATAAGAATTTTTGAAAGCAGTTTTGTTAGAAAATTCTTGACTAACATTTATAATGTAAAATTTATTCTTAAAAATACGTATAAATACGTAAATTGAACTGTTGAAAATTACTGGTCGTTACATTCTACCCTCCTTAAAATAATTCCGTCCTCGGAATTTAAAAATCTCTTTTGTTTAAAAATTTCTTTTGAAAATAATTGATGTTATGAAGAAGCTCAAGCAAATAAATGATAGAAGAGATAGTAATATAATAAATTAGGTTGTAAATAACATGAAATATAATGCGATATCATAGCATCAAGAAAACAAGAGATGTTACATATGAATACATATTATTGACATCACTATAGCTTCCGTAACTATTCCTGAGACCAGTATCATTACAATAGTTACTCTGACTTCTCAGGTCGCCTAAAATTAACATAAGATAATAACATCACATGAAAATGAGGGCTATTATGATGACAACCTCTGTTCGAACTTGGAACCTGAGGTGATAAGCCAGTAGCAAGCTATAAAAACAGAAGACCATAAAGTTTATTCGTGCTACTGGTAACTAACGGGGTCTAGCCACAGATGTTGTTCATAATATAGCACGTATCGACTAATCCACGGGTACCAACACCATCAATTTCCATAATGCCCAACCACATGCTAACGTCCAAATCACCGCCCAAAGGTAAGTACAAGGCCAACACTCTAAGTCAGTATTCACTGCTAGCATTCCTTCCGTCAATCTCCATACTATCCCACAATAAGGCAGGATCCAAGCTCTCATCCAGAGCCAAGCACAAGGCCTACATCCAACTTCAACACCCAAGGCCAATATCATGCCGATAATCATCGCCATTACTCCTTCCGTAGACCAATACTTGACATTCGCAACACCCAACATCACCCAACAAATGAACAACCAAAAACACGCTTTCCCGCACACCAAAAGGATTAGACGCAAGAGGAAGCCTAAACGGGATCTCAACCGGGGTGATACCCAGGGCAGAGAGCTCAAGAGAAGCCCAAGGATCACGGCTTCCCAAGATCTCAGCCAAGCGGCGGTAGCGAGGGTGGCGACGAGGGTTGTCGCCAAGGCCAAAAATCCCAAAACATATCGTCGGAGGGCCATCGGTGGTTGCGGGTCCACGGCGGCAAGGGCTGCGGCTGGTTGACGATCCATGGCAGGGACTTCCGATGGAGTGGAGCAGAAGCTGGCGGGGCTTCGGGTGAGATGGCGAGCTCGCTTGGGGAAGAGGCCGGGAAGAGGAGGGGCGATGTCTGAGCGAAAAGGGAACCACGGGGTGGCTTGGGAAGGAAGGAGAAGAGGGGTTAAAAAGAGAAGGGGGGCACCGAAAGTCGTCGGTGTTAGGCGGGAACGGGGATCGAGGTGGGGAAGCGGACAAAGGAAATAAATAGGGGACGCCGAAAGTCATGGGTAGGTAGTATAGGGTAGGCGGGAATGGGGCTCGAGGCAAGGATGAGGACAAAGGCAATAATGAGGGGAGGTGGTAGGTTGGAAGGAATTCCAACACGTGGAAAAATCGGGTACAAGATGGGAGCAGGGTTAGAAAAGAAATACGAGTTTCAAAAACATAACAGCCTATACGTGCACACTACGTTTGGCTCGTCTCAAAATCTCCAGCATCATCCTCGAGTACTTCGGAACGTCCTTCGATCTGCTTCTGCTGAGGAGCTCGAACTTCTGATGATCGAAAAATTCGAACGCTACCCTCTTTAAAATAAACGTGGCTAGGGTTCAAGCAAACTAGAAATAGAAAGATTCTAAGAATGTCAATTGAAAGGTCATCAGGCTTAAAGGGGGTTGGTAGTGAGTAAGATCGATGACGTCACATAATCATGATTCACGTCCTTGCGGTCCAGCGGACACGGCCAGGGAAGTGACTAAGCCAGGATCACTTATGCCCAGTCTAGCTAGGTTGATCCAACAGACTTTAGCCAAGCACATTGACCGGTATCATGGTCCATTGAAGGAAGATTATCATTCATATGAGTGCCACCGACACAGAAGGATTTTTTTTAAAACAACTAACTAATCTTATTTTGATTTTGATAATGGCTTTTATTAAGGCTAGGTAGATCAACTCCATTGGGGCTCTCCGAAGGGTCTCCATCCGTCCTTCGAGTGTCAAACCTGCATTCATAGAAAAATGTCAGCTTAGTCGAGTATCGTACACGATACATCCTGGTTTTACTATACTGTTCACGAGGTATTTTGCACGGACCTGCGTGGGCCACCAAACTTGTAACGACCCGCTCCCGGGGGCCCGTTACTTATTTGATTTATTTGCAGGTTCCGCAGTTTACCAGTGAAATCAGCATAGTCACAACGCAGAGATGTACCAACAACACTCAAACCAGCTTACAGACATTATTACAGTCCAAATTAAAGTACAACAACCAGCACTCTCTCGCACCGATACATGAAAGGAAAAGTACGGAAAGGAAATACAGAATGGAAATACATCTCACAACACACACCAATACAGATAACTAAAACTCCGCGGCTTCTGGGTCGTACGAAGGCTCCTCGTACTCTGGAGCGATCTCCTCGATCAGGTCGTCGTCTGTCGGTGCCACAAGTGGAACCGAAGGTAAGTCACAAAGATTCTAAACAAAGAAAAGAAGTACTGTACAAGTATGACAAGCAGAGGTAAAGTAAGTACGGTGTAGTGTCTGTACAAGTGCAGAAAGTAAAGTGTATGACTGTAAAGAAGTAACCGTGCAAGCTCCACTAGAACTACGTGACTCAAGTCGGAGAGTACAATATGTGACCGTTCAGTTCGTCTCTTGCCTGGGTGCTACCCAGACGAATGCCGGTACCCAGGCAGCAGTATGGTTTGCCGAAACGCAGGCAGCAGGACAGGGCGCCGAAACACAGGCGACAGGACAGGTAGACCAAACTCTAGTCACTCCCGTACTCTCGCAAACTATGAGTTACCCCAAAACCCGGTGATGTGTCAAGTACAAGTTCTTTACATGATCGTTCCATGAAATGTTCCAAGTCAAGTCCAACACAAGAAAAGTGGCGTATGTTTCCGTGCTTCGAGCACGTGGTAGTGCGATGCTACAAGTTCGTACGAGCACAGTGGCTAGATTTCTAAGGTTAGAAACTATCGTGACTTACCAAAATTAATACCGTGGTAGTAAGCCGGAAGAGGATCTAGGGCTTCCTCAGAAGTTGGTGCACAAGAATTTGTACCTGCAAAACAAGAATACTTGGTTAATGAATACGCTCATTTTCTATTTAAATAATTGATCGTTTTGGTTTTCTAAACTGGTCGAAACGTTGTCGAAAATCGTTCTAAATTTTTCTATAGCCTAGATATGATGAAAATAATTTTATCGTAGGAGGAAATAATTTTCTGAAGCTTACATTAATTTTTATAATTTTTAAAAGTTCAAAATAGATTTAAAACTAATTTTTAATTAAGTAACGTATTTATTCAACAATTTATTCTGGATACAATCTACATCGGAATGTTGCAAGTGAGCTGTCAAAATGACCGTCTCGGAGAGTACTTTAACATATATTTTTCTCACAAATTAGTGTACGTAAAAATAACAAGTTACGGATTTTTAATCGAAAATAACGTATTTAACTTTTAGGGTTAAAAATTAATTCTGAAAAAACTAGGCATCAGATTGAGATGAAACTAGTGCCATTGGGTCCAGAATGTCATTTCTGATTTTCTGGAGCCATCCGCACATTTTTCTGGCCCCTGTATTTTAAGTTATGGGTTTAAAACCTCTTAACCCTATTATTAATTAATTTAAAAATTGAAAATACGAACTTCCCCGTATTTACGGTTGTGCCACCGCGTTTTTACCGCTGTTCTTCGCTTCATCCTCACGTCGACGGGGGGTGGGGGCTCTCGTAAGTCGACGGCGGCGGCGGTCGGCGAGGTGGGGCGAGGCCGGAGCTGTGGTCGACGGCGACGTCGGGAGCTCACGGCGGGAGAGGCGGTGAGCGGAGGCACGGCGACGGAGACAGGGGCTCGGAGCGGAGACGGCGACGTCCTCAGGCGGCGTTCACGGTGGCGGAGTGCTGCTGCCTCGTCGGAGAACGGCGGGGTGAATGGAGCAGTGGTTGACGGAGGCGGTGGTTCGTCAGGCGGTAGAACAGAGGAGCTCGGGGGTGACGAAGTGGCGACCTCTCGCTGGAGGGTGGAGCAGGCGAGCTCCGGTGACGTTCGTCGGACGCGGGTGGGGAGGCGCTCTCGTCGCCGGAGGAGGCGGAGGCGAGCTTCGGGGCGGAGCTCTGTTTTGAGCGGGAAACAGAGGAGAAGGGAGTGGCGGTTTGGGGGAGCCGCTGGCGGCGTCGGGCGGTGCTTCCAGCGTACGGCGGCGAGGAGAGAGGGAGCGGGGGCTGAGCGTTGGTTCGGGGCGTTCGGACGTCGAGATGGGCGGCGGTGCTCCGCCGGAGGCGAGGGTTTGCCCAGGGGAGAGGGTGAAAGAGAGAGAGAGAGAGAGAGAGAGAGAGAGAGAGAGAGAGAGAGATAACTGTGTGCTGTGTGGGTTATCGGAGAGAGAGGGATGGGTTAGAGAATTAAGCTGAGGTTTAAATAGGTTAATAGGATTAATTCATTCAATACTTAGTCAACAAATTTAATTGGGTTAGGCAGGATTAGGTGTTAGCTTTAGACTAAGTTAGGAAAAATGTGAACGTCCAACTTCCCATGTGTTAGTCATGGTTAGGGTAGGTAGGGATTAAGGGTAATTAGTAATTAAG
Source organism: Scilla litardierei (assembly GCA_030789695.1). Lineage (NCBI taxonomy): Eukaryota > Viridiplantae > Streptophyta > Magnoliopsida > Asparagales > Asparagaceae > Scilla > Scilla litardierei. Next base: position 31,640,844 of record CM061141.1, read on the forward strand.
TAAAAAGATAAAACGTAATTAAGAGATAAATACAAAATTACGATTTTGCCCCTACTAGTAAATGTGTCCGAAAAATTACGAAAACATACCCACGGGATCGTGTCGTCGCGAGGATGGCGAATACGAAGTCCGTTTCAGGGTTTGGGCTACGGAAATACTAGTTTTTGGCCAAAACGTTTAGAAAGCGGGTTTGTGGGTTCTCTACTGAAATGATATCCGAAAATTACGAAATTAATGTGGGAGGCCCTAAATGATCATAGGATACTACTGCAGGAGTTTGAAAATGTTTTGAAAGTGTTTGAATAGAAAATAAATTCGTCGAATCAAAACGGTAATTTTGGAAGATGAATTTTAACAGAAATGTTTTGGCCATTTGAGGAAATATGAAATTGCTGAAATACAATATGATAAGTCTAGTGCTCTAAAATATTTTTATAAGAATTTTTGAAAGCAGTTTTGTTAGAAAATTCTTGACTAACATTTATAATGTAAAATTTATTCTTAAAAATACGTATAAATACGTAAATTGAACTGTTGAAAATTACTGGTCGTTACAGGCGACCTACCCTAAATGTCTCCTGGCTGGTCTCCCGCATGTGACCTACCTTAAATGTCTTCTGTCGCAGGTCTCCCACAGGCGATATACCTTAAATGTCTCCTGGCGCAGGTCTCCCGTAGGCGACCTACCTTAAAGGTTTCCTGGCACAGGTCTCCCGCAGGCGACCTACCTTAAATATCTCTGACAGGGCCTAGCACATAATTATCTCTGACAGGGCCTAGCCCATAAATATCTCTGGCAGCCATTAATGCTCGAGGTTAAACGACGAACTGACAGACACCCATCGCGTCCCCCATTAATGCTCTAGCTAAGCTCCAGCTGGCTCCAGCTAAGCGGGAAGGGACAACTGGTTGGACGGTGACCAACCGACATTCTCCCCTATACATACCCCCCTCCATCCATGGAGAGAGGGGGCTGGTAGGTCTACAGTTAAATTCCTTCCATTAAAACTCTAGCTGGCCGAACATTGGCCCGATCTCCTTGCAGATCGACCTCGTCCCTTTGAGCCATTTCCAAAATCCCCATGCTGATTTGAGCATCGGAGGGGATTAGGTCGGACCCAGGTATGACCCTCCCTGATGAGCTGTTCGTAGCACAGGGAGCTAAAGACAGGTCTCCTGGAGTTCTTCTGAAGGTCGTCGGAAGATCGATAGCTCGACCAGCCCACTGCCTGCTCAAGGCCCAAAGGTCACGCGGCTCCCAAGGTCATCACTGTAGCTCGTCACTAAATGTCGTCGTTGTAGCTCGTCATTGGAGGTCGTCGCCGTAGCCTGTCACTGGAGGTCGTCAACGTAGCTCGTCGACCAAGGCCCGAAGCTCTTCCAGCCCAGCGAGAGCTCCTAGCCCGGCCAAAGCGGCGACCTAGGCATCTTCATCACAAAATCCCTCTCCGCGATGGGTAAACCTCCTCTAATCATTGTACCCTTGATTCCCTAATATACAAATTCATTGTTAGGCAAATGTGACCCGCAACAACTAGTAAACTTAAGGAGGTTTGATCATTCATCTACATGTTGCAAAAATTTCTATTAATGTTGTTGCGGTTCAGATCCGCACACAATGAGATTTATTTGAAGTGGGAATCACGGGTACAATGAGTACACGTGTTTGGTTAATAGATAGGTTAGCACGACTCGAAACTCGCTTCAGATGTGAAGGATCCAAGGTCGTCTGGAGGTCGCCGAAGATCGTCGAATGTAGCCGTCTCCCGGTAACTGAGGCAAGCTTTCTGCGAGAATAGCAACTCGTCAGAAAGGCAGGGCTGGCTGTCCGTCCTTAGCCTCTCCGATGCTTAAGTAAGTATATGACTTGAAATGTATGCGTCGGGCATGCTTGGAGATCTTAAGACAGATCGGCGAATCGTGGCGAGCTTATGAGGAAGGCACAGATACGTGGAAGATATCTGACCTTTAATATGAGAATAAGTTAGAGGTTTTAACTGACCAACCCTCTCTATGGAGGCATGTGAGGTATTTATGGGGCTGAGAGGTGTTTGTTCGCCATCTTGTCGCTGTCAAATCAACCCTGCGGGCACTCGAGTGGTGAAGCGATAGGTTGGCGAGCTATATAAGGGATATTTTCCACATTAATGGTGTCAGATGGTGTCAGATGCATTAATGATAGGGGTGTGCACGGGTACAGGGTACCCAGATACCCAATTGGAACCTACCCTAACGGGTAGGTTCTGGGTAGATAGTTATCGGTTCCGGGTAGGAAAATTTGGAACCGATGGGTATCGGGTCCGGTTCCGGTTCCGGTTCCTGTCTATAGAAAACGGGTACCCAGAACTGGAACCAATATTATATATATATAAATTTTTATATATTATAATATTAAGGATCAAAATATATAAGAGTGATCCACCCTCGCTGTATCTAATTTGAAATTATAAAATTGGTGATTACAACTTGCATCCTGAAGTTTTGAGCAACGTGTAAGTTCATTAAACAATGCATTTGAATCAAAGATCATATTGTTCTCTTATGCGTTCAAAAGAGCAGTAGAGGTAAACGTGAATCATTCTTCCATATGTCTAGCTTTATCTAGTAGAAATGACTGGTCAGTATGCATTTATCACTGAAGAAAGAGACTAGAGACAATATTTTACTTCCAGATTGATTTTTATTCGTGCGTATTTGAGGTAATTGTCATGCACAGATCATTTGGAAATCATTGTTCGTAATGCCTCACAAATTAGATTTTTTTTACAGGGTACCCGGAACCTACCCGGAACCATATGGTCCGGGTAGGGTCCGGGTATAGGGTTCAACTGGGTAGGTTCCGGGTCCAAATTTTAGGAACCGGTCCCTTACCGGGTAGGGTCCGGGTAACATGAAAAAAATAGGGTACTCGGACCCGCACACCCCTAATTAATGAGACGTGAGGGGCCGCCATCAGTTCTCGCCCTTAACCTCTGGCATTAATGGAGGGGAGGGAGCCTACGTCACCATGTCAGAGATATTTATGCTTGGCCGCCCTCGGGGGGAGAGCCAAGTTCGGCGATCAAGCTCGGCTCCTCCGGACGGTGCTTCCTATTGGAGGGTATACGAGCTTATCCTCGGCATGTCGAGCTTTACGGTCGGACGGACGAGCTTCTCTGGTTGACCTTGGAGGCGAGCTAGTGGCGGGGAGAGGCGAGCTTTACAGGATTGATGTGATCTTCTGCTTGGGCTAGTGTCCCATCCGGGGGGTCGGTTAGGTGTTTGCTTGGGCCAACAGTGCATACGGGCCTTATTTTCATGGGCCGACCTAAAGGTCGTAACAAATGTAAAATCATTAAATTAGTGGTGGGTGTGTGAACAAGTAAAACCTTTTACGTTCACTAGATATCTACTAATTGTGTTTTAAAATATGAAGATCAAAATGACTTGATCTGATAATCTTGAGAGGCTAGACTTTTTAATGCATGCTAATAAAAGATTTCATCCTAGCTGATGCATGAATTCTTCATTTATACATGTGTGTATAGAATAATAGGAGTCATTGGACATGTGGCTAAGACTAATGTGTGTCTCGAAAAGTTGACCCGTTCTTATTTTTGTATGATCAAAATAATTTATTTTGATCATCATATTATGGAAAATTAGAATCGTTTATTTTGATTTTTATATTTTAAAATCCAAAACCACCAAATATTGGTTGATCCCAATTAGTTTTGCCATCTACCCAATGCAAAATTAAAAGTTTCGCATGAATATCGGTTTTTGTGACAATTGGATGAACACGTAAGACCACTTTGAGTTCATCAATATGTGATGTTTTGAGATTTTAGACTATGAAAAACAAGATAAACAGTTCCAATTGTCTAAAAAATAGTGTAGATTACTGGTTTTGAGGGTGACATATGCATCTTAGTCGCATATGTCATATGTTTTCCAGTACGTATGTGTGAATGATATATATGTGATAACAGCACTGTTAGCCCGTTTGTCAAAAAAAATTGAAAGTTTTTTTGAGTTTTGGAATACACATCATGGATATTCACCACATCAATCATCAACTGAATCCAATGTTGTTTGTTCCTTGATTTACGGCTTGTTACACATTCAACGGGTTCAGAAGAATGTAACTATTACAGTGGGTGGATCGAGCGTCAAATACGCTTGGGATACACCCATGTGTTTTTCTGTTTTTAGAATGTGTATAACCCCAAAAAAATTGAATTTTTTAATAAATCCATGAGCCTAACATCACATAAGAAATATGCACTAAAATGCGTTCACTGTGAGTTTTAGATTAACTCATTTGCATAATTATTACGGAGACAGACTAGAAATACTTTACAAGCATAGATGCATAGATACAGCAACCCACCAACACACGTACATGATCGCTCATTCATATATGCATAGAATGAAGGGTATCAGATAGTACATAAGAGATCTCTTTCAACTACAATAACCTGACACATTTGTCAACACATTGGATAAAAAGTAGAGGAGGAGTGCTAACTGCACCACATAAAATGCGGTGCAGACACTTATTTTTCCGAAACAGGAAAAAGAAACCATCTAACAGTTCCATCCAAACAACAATGTCACTCCCATTGCTTTTTTTTGAACAAAAACGTACAAAGCCCAAAAACCAAACCACAAAAGAAAGCCCAAAACTCGACGGCCGACTGATCTGCTGACTGGGCTGGACGACGTGACGACATCGACTGCCCGACTTTGCGTAGTAGATATTGAATGATGTGTGCAATTTATGGCAAAAAGATGTAGGCTTAAATCGGGAAATGTCAAAATTAATGAAATATATGTCGTTTAGTTAATGACAGGGATCGGTCTTAAATAAGATTTGTGTGAAAGCGAGCTGAAAAACGAGTGGCACGTCGAGGAGGCACGGGCACCGCTCGATTTCTTTGTTGGTAGGTCCCAATAAATCCTGATGGTCCTCCACCCACTTGCTCGCCTATGTCACTATATTCGTTACCACTTAATTATAAGTCGCAGGCCAATATTGTTATTGGTTTGTTATGTGCAAAATAAATAAAAATAAATATTTAAAGTCCTCTCTCAGTTGTGTGATCCATCCGGCGATGTATTATGTACTGTTCACTAGAAATATCCCGTGCACAGAGCCAAGAACCCTCTACGAACAGGATGGTGTGCACACGTGCAAACGTAAAAGAGTAAGAAATGTTGGTGTATGTGTCGATATCGTTGTGTGGTAATAGGATAAATGCAAAAACCTTGAAGGTTATATATGGAAAAATCCCCTAATGCAAACATATAAATAAGATAGCTTTGGGGGGTGATTTTTTTTTCTTGGGAGGAGAAGGGAATGTCAACCAAGGGCAGAGCCAGGAATTGTTTCAATCCTGGTCTATTGATCACATATAAAAGGGATGTGGATTAGGTTAGGGGTATGTGATTTTGACAGTTGGTGGGTTACAATGCATAATGGCAAGTGTTTTGAACAGATTTTGCGTGGAAAGGAGCGATTTTTGTGATAATTGGGATTTTTCATTTCCTTTTCTTTTGGTTAATATTCATTCGTTATGGATCTTTTTGGCACAAGTTATTCTTGGCTTTTCGGGCATAGGTACAGATGTAAATACTAATTTAATGTTCTGTTAAATAACAGTGTGTTATTATGTGTTGAAGGAGAAGGAGAAGTAGAGCTAAGGTTATGTTTGATTGCAAGAAAATATGTCGAAATCTTGAACTCAATTCTATGAAAGTGACTTCTTTAGATCGCAATTCGGATATAGTTAAAATTATTCATTATATCCATTTAACCAAAAACAACAGTAACATTGTTATTGGTCAATAGGTTGATATGTAATATAAATATCAATTAGTTAGAAAAGATTACACATTGGCCATTAATCATATGAATTTAATAGTATATACACTAAATTAGTTAGGATTTTGACTAAAACGGTTACATCTTAATCATCGTTAATTGTGAATAAAAATACAAACTTCTCTATAAAAAATCGACCCTAGGACCTTCAGCTTATGAAACAAATGCTTTACCAACCGAACTGCTTGATGGTGTTGATGAGAATGGAAAAAATTTTATTAATGGAAATTTTTATCAAATTATGGATTAATGAATAGAGGAAAAAGAACAGATAATAGCCCGCCTAGCTGGAGTCAAACCCACGACTTTTGACTTTAAAAACAAACGCACGGATAAGTGGACTACTTTGCTTGACGTTCTAGGAATTTCCAGTAGCGTTTTATAAATTTGTTACCCGGGCTATAGCCCACCTTAGCACAAACATAGCTCCGCCCTTGATGGCAACCATATAAATAAGAGACCTTGGGGTTGATTTTTTGGGTTGTGGATGATGCAGATGTCCCATGTGGCATCTCATGTGGCGATGTGATATTGCCACATGTGACAAACATGCAACATGGGACAAAACTCCTCTATTGTATAATAGATATCTAACAAGAAAGTCCAGAAAAGAACTCACGTGAGCATGGCCGACCATGAGCCATGCAAACATTAATATACATCCTAACCCAAAAAAACATAATGTTGATGCACAGATTCTCGCAGGTTTCAGATCAGACGTTGGGGGCGAGTAATCCCGTAACGGAAAGCCCCGAAATGACGGGTTTGTCAGGTTGATGGGGGAGAAGTACCTCGCTAACACCTGAACTAGACAGAAAACTCGTCTGCCTCGCTGGAGTGGGTGTCCTCTAAGCAGACGCCGATGCTTAAGTTAGATTCAAGCAGAGGAAGAATGGGCTCTGGCTAGAGGCAGCTATACATACACCATTATCCGTTTCAAACTCCTCATTCCAAACCGTCACACCCATCCTCATCTTCTCTTCCTTCACATTCTCTTCTTCAAGCTACACTCTCCTCCCACCTAAATCACTACCCTATTCGCCTCTTCCTCATCCTATTCTTCAAATTAACCCACTCATCTCCCATCCAATTGTATCCTCCTCATACTCTTCTTCAAACCATCCCCAGCCCACCATCTTCCTTGTCCTCCTCATACTACTACTCATCCTCCTCCTCCCCCAAATCGTCGCCTTTATATCGTCTCTGTCTGAATAGCATTTAAGCATACACATGTTGCATTTCGAAGGGAAAACATTACTGTGGACTCTTTTCAAGTAAGTTAATAAATATTGGGACCAAATCATAAATAATATGATTATATAGACCAATTTAAAAAATAAAAGTTTGTGAGTGTGGATATATCTTTAAAACACCTACGTTTATATATTTGACCAAATAATTTGTACTGTCATTTAATTCATTTTAACACTTAATTTACATTGTCTGTATGACCTATATTATGATTTAGTTCTTCCTTTCTTTTTTGTTTAATACACTGCTGGTCCCTCTCTATCCCTTTTAAGAAGCAATCTTAATGAATACAGTTTAACGCTGAATTCATTGATATCTTAAGAAATAATCTTAATGAACAGACCTCTCTATCCCTTTTTTTGGAAATTTGGGTATGTTTGCAGAGTTGAAATATTAATTTCCGAAAATTTAAGTTTTGTGAACTGAGCAAAAAATTAAGTGGCATGTGAACTAAGCAAAACGGTATGTTTGCATTCCTTTTATTATTATTTGTTACTTATTATACTATTTTGCATGTTGAATATTATTCAACCACCATCTCTTTATGGCCCAAAGGATAAGTCCCTACTATATTTAACACGCACTTCTGGGTTCAATCTCAATTGCAGTTGTTTTTAGTACTTATTATTTGTTCTTTATTATCATTTTTTTCCATGTTGTGTATTGTTTAACGCTTACTTGTTTATTATGATTTTTTGTAAACATATGCTATGACTTGGTACGAGAGGAAAAGCGATGAAGTGGGAAACAAGAGCAAAAACATTTTTTTCCAGGTTGGATATTATTTAACGTTTATTTTTTATTAAGGCCATTTACATTTAATTTTTTGTAGCATGTTTTGCTATTTTAAATTTTTTTTAAATATCATGGTTACATCACTGTTTGCATGAGACTGAAAATCTGAAACCAGTAAAATTATAGTTTTTATGGGGTTTTCAGACTAGCCTTATATGTAAATATTGGGCCATTTACCGACCGAAGCCCATTTATCAACGGAAAAATGTTTACAAAATATAAAAATTTCAACGTGTTCCCCGCGACCGCCAAATTTTTTTTGGAACCCGATTCGTTAAGCTCCCGCCACTTCCAGCTGTTACCGAAAAACATCCCCACAATCTAATCCCAAAATTCGTCTCTTTTTACACTAAAAACATAGGAATAAAAGTCAGATCTTTTCTCCAACTTTTCTTCTCCTTCGATCCGATTCTATCCGCAACGGATGGACATGTCCGTTATCGCTTCGAAGCTGGGGCTCACCTCTAACAGACCCTTGATCCGCAGGGCCGAGGAGCTCCGCCGCCTCTCCGACGTCCACTTCGATTCATCCATCATCGGCGTCGTAAGCAAACCTCTTTCATTCTCTCTCTTGACCCCATCGAAATTCTCGATTATTAATTTCTAATATATATCCATTTGGGACATTCAGGGGGATGTCTGCAAGGCTATTATCTGTTTAGAGATCGCCGCTGACAGGTAATTAGATCATCTATTGCTTTGTTGATGTGTGCGTTGAAATCATAATCCCTAATCTTTTTTGCGAATTAATGTAAGTTTATTGCAAAAGTTGACAAGGTCTTTGTTTTAGGGGGAAATACATCTAAATATTTGGTTCTTGTTTTTGATTCATAGGATGCAGGCGATGTTCGATAGGCAGAGTGCGATACGCATGACTGTGATGTCGGAAAAGGCTTACATGAGACCTTTCAATGCAATGCAGAATGGAATATGAATCAAGTAGGTGTTATTGATTTTTTTTTCCTGTTTACTTTGATTGCTGGTTGCAGTATTCATACGTAAAATTTTAAGTAGTTCATGAATTGGATTTCTTTTGAACATGGCAAGCATGGATGTTAGGGAGCTTGCAATTCAGTTTGGTTGTGTTAGGCTCATCTCCTTTGTACAAAGGGGGTTGTCATTATAAGATCTCTCAATCCGACAATTATGTGATTCATTAGCCCTGTAAATTGTTCTTTATTGTTTTCAAAGTACCATATTTTTCCCCAATTAAATACATAATTTTAATAAGTTTCTACTGAAATTGATTGGTCATATCTTGCATTGCATTACTCGAGCATGACTGGATTCAGGCTATTAACTTCATATTTTAAACATGATATCAGAGACTGTAAAGTGCCACCTTTGATTTCTCTAATTTGTTAGGCATTGATAGGATATTCGGATGACTGCTTTCTTGTAGTAGTGTAACTGCTCGATGCAATGCATCTGTGGTCTTTCGGGCTTCAACAATATCTACTCTTCAGCAATCGGGTTGACATTTCTTGAGAATTAGATGCACTTATGTTACGGTACTGTGGTTGCTAGATAATATTGCCCTTCATGTAAGGATACTTTTGATGAAGCCTAGTTAGCTACATAGCACGGACACCTCAACCTTGAAGCCGTGTTGTCTTGGACACACATTAGACACTCGTGTCGGATAAGTGTATTGAACACGATACTGTTGGGATCTGGGTCACCTTTTGGGTAATACCAACCCTCGCAGAAATTCCAAGATCGTGGAGACAACGAACAAGGCAGAGTGGCATTTCGCTACAAAATACGCAACCAAGTAAAATAAAATGCAATAACCACAAAAGAGCAACACACCTTGCACACCGGAGTTTTATACTGGTTCCACCCAAATATGGTGTACGTCCAGTTGGAGAGATTCACTACTGCTTCGGCAAATTCGGATTACAACCTAGAGAAACCTCACAACCCAAGCCCCAAAACCCATTGGTTTGCCTCCTGTTTATTCTACAAGGAGCCACGAACCTTACATAAAACAGCGCTCAAAACGCTCTGCGATCCCTCACTGCACCTTGAGTTGCTTCTGAAGCTGCTCGATGATATTTGAAGGCATCACCGCATCCTCTTTTATAAGCTCCAAATCTTCACGGGAAACAAATAGGAAGAAGTTTTTGTCGCTTTCTTGGTTAGGTGGCCAAAGGGAGATCAACATTGGCTTGCCCGGTTGGTGGCCAAAGAAGGGGAGGTCAAATATGGTGTACCCGGTTGGTGGCCTTTGTTTTGTAGCAATAATTCAACACTCCACCTTGATACAAAACATACCACATAACCCCCCAAACCAAAACCTCCACCTTCAGACAAACCACAGTTCCATGAGGTCAGGACACTTGGCTAGTGAGCTTCGCTCTAAGCATCACCAACTAACCGAGTGTCCAACGAACCCATTTCCAATGATGAGTCTCCGAACACTGCTGAATCTCCATGAATCCATACCTGAAGCAAAACATGCAGTGATCTCTCCCAATGCCATCTCGTGGCACCCTAGCACCTCTTCAAGGAAAACAAGTTTGAGCGTTGCTCAAACTTCGACACCGACCTTTCTTCTGCCGGGTTCTCATTCTTGTGAATCTCCTTGGAATATGCTTTGTCGACCCTTGCACATCGCCACCCTGAGTTTGCGTCCAAACTCGATGCATTCATCGTAATCTTATCTGCCATAAGATCTCCACGCGTCTGCAATGCATAAACTAAATTCCCGTAATCATCAAAACGAGCTGGGGCCTTTACGGTGCGTCGCCCCACTCTCTAGCAATAGAGTCGTCCACCATAGCCCTAGTCTCTCCACCTCGACTAGAACTTCCACCACTGTCGCTGCATGTAGTAGTCTCCACTTGTGGACTCTCTCCTTCAACCGCCTCGCCTTTACCTTTATCTGTGTCAATATATGGATTTGGAAAAAATACATCCACCTCGTTCGAGGCCTTTTCGGTATTTTCTGTAGCCTTCTTTTGCTGCATTGTCGACTCTTCAAATGTAACATGTCGACTAACCAGGACCTTCTTCTCTTTTGGACTCCACAGTTTATAACCTTCAACGCCATCCATGTATCCCAGCAAGATACACTTCTTCCCATTCGCGCTGATCTTGTCACTTCCATTGTGAACCTGTACTGGACATCCAAATATTCGAAGATGATATAACTCTACTGGCTTACCTTTCCAGACCTCCTCTGGGATTTTATCGTCGATAGCTGAAGATGGAATTCTGTTCACCAAATATACATCGGTTGACATAGCTTCAGCCCAGAATCCATTTGACAATCCCGATGTAAACCTGAGACACCTCGCCTTCTCAAGAAGTGTCCTATTCATCCGCTCGACAACTCCATTTGACTGCGAATTGCCTGGTGTAGTGAAGTGACGCCTTACTCTTTGCTCCAGGCAGAATTTTGTGAATATTGCAGAAGTAAACTCGCCACCATTGTCGGATCTCAGCACTTTTAGCTTCTTTACTGTTTGAGTCTCCACAAGGGTCTTTCACGCCTTGAACTTCTCAAATGCCTCCGACTTTTCCTTCATCACATACACCCATACTTTTCTAGAGAAATCATCAATAAATGATATGAAATAACGCGCCATACCTAGAGAGTGAATTGGCGCAGGACCCCAAACATCGGTGTGAACATAATCGAGAATGCCTCCCGTGTTATGCTTCCATGTGTCGAAGCTAACCTTTGTCTGCTTGTCATAGACACAATCCTTGCAGAACTCCAGCTCCTTGAAGTTCACCCCATTGATCAAACCACGCTTCCTTAAAGCTTCCAAGCTTTTCTCCGCGACATGTCCTAGTCTGAGATGCCACAGCCTGGTCGAATCAATCTCATGCGAGCTCTTAACGTCAATACTGGAGTCGCCAATGATTGTCGTCCCCTTCAACAGATATATGCCATTTATCTTTTCGCCTCTCATCACAACTATCGATCCCTTCGATATCTTCAGCGCATTCCTCTCGATCGTGACCTTGCAACCCATGGAATCCAATGCCCCCACGGAAACTAGTGACTTTCTCAAAGCTGGAACGTGCCACACATTGGTGAGTATACGCACCACGCCATCGAACATCTTGATTCTTACCGAACCAACTCCAATAGCTTTGCACTCTTCATCATTGCCCATAAAGACTGATCCATCCTGCTTAGTGTTGTAGGTATAAAACAATCTCTATTTGGAGTTATATGAAACGACGCACCTGAGTCCATGATCCAGTCATGGTTCGCAACTTCTAAAGAAGTTGCAGTGAAGAGATCGTAGGTCTCCTCGCTCCTCGCGTCTTCCTTTTGCACAGTTGCAACTGATGATGATGCGTGTGCCTCCTTGTCGTCGGTCCTTCTATCCGGGCATTCTCTTTTCCAATGTCCATGCTTCTTGCAAATATGACACTTCGTGTCTCTGGTCCTTGATCTCGATCTTGATCTCCCGTTGTAGTTGCCTTTTCTGTTGCTTCGCTCTGAAGTAAACATCACCTGGCTGTCTGAAGCTCCTTCGCTCAAGCCAATGTTTGCCATGCGATCTCGCTACTCCTCGCTGTAGAGCCCCGTTTTCACATCTTCAAGAATGAGAGTATCTCTGTGGTTGTTGGCTCAAATTAACCCATGTGGGCTGCCCAACCCAAGGGGGTTGGTGGGGGGTTGGTGCCCCCTCCCCCTCCATTCCTATAAAAGAGAGGGCATGTTTTGGTTATATAGTATCGAAGAAGTGTTGATCCAATTGAGCTTTTATCGAAGCATTGGGAGAGTTGTATGAGATCCTATTGGAAGTTTCATAGGATCATTGTGAGCGATCTTTGAGTGAGCCATTTGTTAAGATTTCGTTGTAGTGGTTGAGTATTTTATTTGAAATCAGAGAAGTGTTCTCTTGGTCGTTTAGGCGACCTAAATCTTTTGTTTGCTCTCTATTTGTTCTTCGTGCTAGATACTTCGGCGATCCGACTGCTTCCGCACGGCGCACAACAATTGGTATCAGAGCTTTGGCGACGAAGATCTAGACGAAGAAGATGGGCAAAGATGGCGACGATGCTTCTACTTCAATGGCGCAATCTTCAACAATGCGAACTATCGTATCCAGTACGAAGTTCGAAATTGAGAAGTTTGATGGGCGTATCAACTTCGGCATGTGGAGATGCGAAGTACTTGACATCTTGAACCAACTTAGTCAAGATCAAGTACTAAATGAGAGGCCGACTACGACGTCGGACTCGGAGTGGAGGATGATGAACCGGACCGCTTGCGGCACGATTCGGCTCTACTTGACAAAGGGGAAGAAATAACCTTTCATGGAGGAGACGAATGCGAAAGTGTTATGGGATGCGCTTAGTGAGAAGTACATGAAGAAGAACATTCAGAATCGCCTACACCTAAAGAAGAAGCCTTTTGGTCTCAAGATGGAGGAAGGAGTTTTAGTTGAAGAACACCTCGACTACCACAACAAACTCCTCACAGATTTGAGGAATATCGACGTCATGGTGGAAGATGAGGACAAGGCGATGATTCTCCTCAACTCCCTGCATGAAGACTATGAACACATCGTTTCGATCTTAACCTATGGTAAAGAATCTATCACCTTCAATGAAGTTTCTAATGCTCTTACAAGCAATGAATTTAGAAAGAAGGATGATGAGAAGATGAGGGGCCAAAGGTCCGAAGCGCTTACCGTGGTTCAAGGTCGGAGCAATGAAAGAGGTGGAGGCCACAAAGGAAACCATAGAACCGAGGCGAGGGACAATAGTAGAGCTCCGCACACAAACATCGAGAGGGATCAATGTGCCTTTTGCAAGGAAAGAGGACATTGGGCGAGAGAGTGCCCAAAGGCCAATAAGAAGAAGGATGCTACCGCCAACATCGTCAAAAGCGAGGAGGTGGATGAGTGGGTCCTAGTTGGTGCGACGGAAGGGGTGATGAAGGGGGGATGGGTGCTCGACTCGGGTTGCTCGTTCCATATGACACCCCACAAAGAGTACTTTACTACTTTTCATGAAGGTTGTAAGCATAAAGTCCTTCTTGGAGACGATTGAGCATGCACGACGGCGGGCGTTGACACGGTCCGTATAAAGATGAGTGATGGTGTCACACGGGACATATGTGATGTTCATTATATGACAGATGTGAAGTATAATTTGATATCGCTTGGTTCACTTGAAGCTAAGGGTTGCAAAGTGACTATGGAGGACGGCACTTTGAAGGTGACACGAGCAGCAATGATCCTGATGAAGGGGAAGCGTGAAGGCAACCTCTATTACTTGGATGGTACGGTGATGATGAAGACGACGAGAGTTCCAGATGAGCGAGATACCGACTCAAGCTCGCACGCAACAAAGACATCATTGAATGATCTCCAGAGAGGTGGTGCTAATAGAGGTGATGGTTCAAGTCAGTATGGTGGAGATAGCTTATCCCCACAACTTGCATAGCGGATGGATTCCATCAAAGTTTGGAGACCAAGGTATGAGAGATGCCAACCTGCAAGAAAGGTCTCGTTTGCTTTCTTTGTCAGGTGTGATGAGTCTCCAACCTTATTCGGTGAGGTAGAGCACAATGGCGATCTATGTGGACGAATGAAAGATTGGTGTGATGAGATGGAATCAATGACGACTGATGAAGCTAAGGATCGGGTGGAGCTACTTTGCACTAGTGATTGTTCGACGGACGAGCTTATGAAGGTCGATATCGGAGTAAAGTTCGAGTATGGCTTGGACTTATATGTTGAAAATATGAGATGACTTTGGTGGCCCCTTCTGGGGCAACGAGGCTCTGCGAAGCCATATGAGCCTTTCGAGGCAAGATGACGGGAACACGAGATGATTCTCACCGAGGAAGAGCGTTGACGGTCGATTGTGTGACATAGACCTAATATCTTGCCAAGGTGGAGATTTGTGGTTGTTGGCTCAAATTAACCCATGTGGGCTGCCCAACCCAAGGGGGTTGGTGGTGGGTTGGTGCACCAACCCAAGGGGGGTTGGTGCACCAACCCACTCCCCCTCCATTCCTATAAAAGAGAGGGCATGTTTTGGTTATATAGTATCGAAGAAGTGTTGATCCAATTGAGCTTCTATCGAAGCATTGGGAGAGTTGTATGAGATCCTATTGGAAGTTCCATAGGATCATTGTGAGTGATCTTTGAGTGAGCCAGTTGTTAGGATTTCTTTGTAGTGATTGAGTATTTTATTTGAAATCAGAGAAGTGTTCCCTTGGTCGTTTAGGCGACCTAAATCTTTTGTTTGCTCTCTATTTGTTCTTCGTGCTAGATACTTCGGCGATCCGACTGCTTCCGCACGGCGCACAACAATCTCGACTGTAGAGCATGGTGTTGATGAACGTCATGTACATCTCTGGTAACGACAGGAGCATGATCATAGCTTCATGCTCCGCCTCCACAGTCAGACCAACCGCCATCATCTTCATCACTAAGCCGTTGAAGGTATCAATGTGATCCTTCAATGAGGTCTCATATCGCATCTTGAAAGTAAAGAATGTCTTCAGTAAGATAAGCCGATTGGTGAGCGAATTCTTCAGGTACAGCTTCTTGAGCTTCTCCCATAATTACTTGGCCGTAGTCTCTTCGGACATTTGGTAGATTACCTCGTCCGATAAGCGGAGCTGGATGGTTGTCATCGCCGAGTCCTCCATCTCCATCTTCTCCCTTTCCGAGATATCTGCATGTAGAGTCGCCGTGTCGTACACCACCCGGTGTACGCGGTCCTTTCGCAAGATAGCCTTCATCGTGTACTGCCATATCTCGAAGTTGCCCTTGCCATCGAATCTTTCGATTTTGTAGTGCGAGCCTCCCACCGTCGCATGCGATCGCCCCACATACGAGTCTGAATTGGTTGTGTCTCCTTTTGTAGAAGAGTCCTCCGCCATCGCCTTGGACTTGTCTCACGAGCCTTGATGCTCTGATACCAATTGTTGGGATCTGGGTCACCTTTTGGGTAATACCAACCCTCGCAGAAATTTCAAGATCGTGGGGACAACGAACAAGGCAGAGTGGCCTTTCGCTACAAAATACGCAACCAAGTAAAATAAAATGCAATAACCACAAAAGAGCAACACACCTTGCACACCGGAGTTTTATACTGGTTCCACCCAAATATGGCGTACGTCCAGTTGGAGAGATTCACTACTGCTTCAGCAAATTCGGATTATAACCTAGAGAAACCTCACAACCCAAGCCCCAAAATCCCCTTGGTTTGCCTCCTGTTTATTCTACATGGAGCCGCGAACCTTACATAAAACAGCGTTCAAAACGCTCTGGGATCTCTCACTGCACCTTGAGTTGCTTCTGAAGCTGCTCGATGATATTTGAAGGCATCACCGCATCCCCTTTTATAAGCTCCAAATCTTCACGGGAAACCAATAGGAAGAAGGTTTTGTCGCTTTCTTGGTTAGGTGGCCAAAGGGAGATCAACATTGGCTTGCCCGGTTGGCGGCCAAAGAAGGGGAGGTCAAATATGGTGTACCCGGTTGGTGGCCTTTGTTTTGTAGCAATAATTCAACATATACTTCTATTTTCAGTATATATTTTTAAAGATTTTTCTCAAGTGTTGCCATGTTGTGTCGTATCGTCCCTGTGTCGGTATGTCCTTATTCATGCAACATAGCTAGTTAGACATCCGCACTATCAGGGTATGTTCCTTTGTGACTCCATTCACTCGTCGCTTCCTGGTTACATTATATGTTATAGACTACCTTCGGCACGCATACAGTTATGCTATTGTATATTGATATGCTTAATTCTTATTTATCAATGTTATCTTGAATTGTTTCTATTCCAGATACAAGGATCGCTTTCTTTCTGCCTTGCCAGCATCCCGGAGGGCAAACACTGATTTCAATTGACCTGTATTTACTGCTGTTGCATTCTATTTGTGTGCTACGAGGCACAAGGTAAGTACCGAGGTCCTCATCTTTCTTTGGTTGATTTCCAACATTCAGAACTTTGCTTTTTTCTTAAGCATTTATTTCAATCTCTAAGCCAAAAGCAGACAAGCTGAAGTTGATTGAGCTCTGTGGTACATCTGAGTCCGAACTTGCAACTGTAAGGATAATCTAAATACGTCTTACACCTGATAATGTAATTTTATGTTCCACTAAACTTATGTCCTCGTTCTTTCCTGCTGCAGGTCTCCACTTCTATGGATGACTTGTGCTTTGATGTCTCTGGGATTTCAAAAGAGAAGACAGATTCAAGGGCTGTTAAAGTTCACCGATGTACATTTCTCTTCCAGGGAGTGGGCTGCCTTGTTAAATTTTTATTCTGTCTTCTCATCATTTCTTACCCGGGGTTTGTGACAAATTCTAGATTTTTAATGGTTTACTGATTCTATCATGTACTATTCTATAAAGACATAACTGTTTTATGCACTTCCCGGAAAAAGGAGACGCGAAGATGATGCTGACGACGATGATGTAGCTGAAGATTCCATAGATGATGGAGACGGACTTGAGGTAATTGTGCGATGTAGGAATTTCTCTACGTATCCAGCATAAATGTCAATGCAGCATTGCAACAAGATGCTATCAAAACCTGAGCTCTCTTATAATCTGCATATTTTTTTTATGAATGTGATAATAATTCCTTTAAAAATTTAAAGATTCCTTCAAACTTGTCTATGCAACATGCCATACAGACCTAAATATTTTCAAGTCTAATGCCAACATCATCTAATATTTGAGGTTGGTATTCAGTCTGACAAACAAATTCAATACTATGTACTTGTGGAAAATCCTTCTCATATATTAACTAGGACTAAGGGAAACACTAAAATTTTCTATATATACTATTTTTTTCCAAAGAACAAACTGTGGGCATAACACATTATATTGTTGTGGCATAACACCAATGACTTACACACACATGTGCAAACTAAAGGTATGCTTTTGCTTTTCATTTGTTGAAGTCAGGAACATTATACTGGCTTCGTATCTTTTGTCACAGAAAGATGACTTTCTATTCATTAATTTAGGTATTACCATTGCATATACTATTCTCATTGCAGCTACCAATCTACAAGAGGAAAAAGCAAAGGGAAAAAAAGGCATATGAGGAGTGGAAATCCACCGTCATCTCCCCTAACAACCAAAACAAAACAGGCTGAATTTCGAGAAGAAACCCCTACGACAATCTCCTCGCAAGCTTCATCAGCATTGGGAACTTCCGGCACGCAGAGCTGAAGGGTTCATTGTGCTTCACTGGACTTGATATTGGAGATGACATACTTTCACGTTGTTCTTCGTATGTTATGTTCAAGAGATGCTACTCCTTAAAAGGTTTATGATGGAATGTTTGAACAGCAGTCTTCAAAGCAATTTGAAGGGAAGTTTCATCTTTGTCAAGAGAGTTGGAAAGGAACAGCTTTAATCTTCACGTACAGAAATTTTTTGATGCGGATGAAGAGATTGGTTATAATTAACGACTAAATATTGCGGATTTGCAGATTTGCCACGTTTTAGATCAAGAAATTGCTAGATTTTATATCTGCTATTCTCGTATATTATATGATACCAATTATTCTCTTTTTCATTATCAAAAAATGCCGCTTGGTAAATTAACTGTGTTGTTAAATAGTTCATTCTCCACTCTATATGAAGAGTGGAGTCTAAGCTGGTTTTTAACAATTTGGTTAACAAAATAAATAGTATATGGTTCTTAAGATATTTTGATATTTAATGTGTGTATACCAACGTCAATTGTTGTGATTATTGAAATATTAGATGAATGTGAGTTTTTTTGGTTGACATATTAAGAAATTTCTTAAACTACCAGCTCATATATATGTTATTCATATAATATTTATTGTATTTTTTGGCTGCAGCTAGCCAACAAAAACGCCATCCCCCCTGTTCAACTCCTCAGCAAGCTTTTTTTTATACATCTGAAAGCAGGAATCGAATTATCGATCTCTCATAAGAGAGACAGCGAATACCAGTAAGCTAACTTTTATAAGAGACGACGAATACCACTGAGCTAACTGGCTCTGGTTCAGCCCGCTTGTTTGGTAGCACCGAATTGGAACATACAAACGAGAGCAGCCCTCTGTTTCCCGGCTCAGAGAACCAACGGACAAGATTTGTTTGTAAAACGCTTGTTCTTCAATCCGACGGCCAGGTGAACACAGTGGCGGCATCAGCTAGACCAACCCGCAGAACATTCATCCCTCCTAGGGTTAGGGTTTTAAAATATCTGCCGCTGGCCACAAGATCCGCGGGCCCAAGTTCTTCCACCACTGGGTTACCGTTACTCTCGGTCAACAGAACCATTAAAATGCAACGGTTACCCTCGAATCGTCTTTGCATCAAAAATTCGGTCATTGCACGGCAATTGCCTCGGGTGACTACACCGCGGGTGAACCGACTCATCGCAAGGGGCGTGCTATAAATACCGATTTGGTCCGGCGCCGTATTTCCTCTCTCCCCCATCCTCGTTGGCTAAAACCCTTTCTAAAGCCCGCTTTTCTCTCTCTCTTTGTACTCTCTTGATCGGGGAAATAAATTAGGGTTAGGGTTTTGGAATAAAGATGGTGGCGGACAAAGGGAAGAAGGCCAAGGTTTCAGAGAGAGAGGGCGACGAGGAGAACGATCACATTGACGGAGAGCTCGTCCTCTCCATCGAGAAATTGCAGGAGATCCAAGACGAACTTGAGAAGGTATTCGATTCCCCCATGTCTCTAATCTCCACTTATATGTGCAAATTGATCTGGAGCTGCCTTGAAGATTTTGAAATGAATAAAAAAGAATTGTCTTTTATGCTTTGCACCTGGTTAGCTAAATACTGCTGATGCAAATTACGAATTTTTGAGAATTACAACCAAAGACGTGATTTTTATATACCTTTAATATCTTAACATTCGTGTTATTTTTTTGGCACGTACACTTCAATACGCTTACACCATGTGAGATTTGTCAACCAGTTGATTTTTTGTGTTCTAGTAGCGGCGTTTTCTATTAATGTGTTGAGATCCATTATTTATGCGCGTAAGGTAACATCAGGATATGGGTATAAAAACAAAATATTTAATTGGTTGTCAGAATTTTTGAGAAGGTAATATATTGTGTTAGTTTATACTTTGAAGGAGGCTATAGTTGTATTTTCTTCGATTGATTTGGATATTCATGAACAATTTGATGTTCGAATATCTCAAAGTTAAGTGCCATTTTCCTATAAATTAGCATTTTTCTTGAAGACGTTCATTACTTGATGTAACATTATAGTTTTATATAGGAAATCAATTAATAGAAGAGGCAGAGTTACTTCTGAAAATTTTACTGAAAATTGCATGGATACAAAGCTTTTCTTCATACATTGCTACTTTGATTAATTTTTAGGACACGGGCCTTCTATGAATATGACCTTAGAGCCATCTGTATGGTATTCACTTACTCCAGTTATTTGGATTTAGAACATGAGTATGCATGAGGGATATTCTAAATGTAATATGCTTCTCATGTGAATCTTCCAGAACTTGGTCAATGCAGAGTTGCACGTATGCACAACTGAAAAGAAAATCTTTGTTTATGGTTGCTCTGTTCAACCTTGGAATATGAGGAGAAAAAGGAAAACCGGCTTCCTCAATGTTCATCGTTGAGTACTATATAGTTCATATTGACATCTGAATGAATCTAGGTTCTGTATGCGTCACTATGTAGCCTGTTATATTGTTTGGGTGACCCGATTATTTTCAAGGACAAAAATTGGAGGGAGCATGCATTGGCACAATATAACATATATTTAATTTTTTTCATAATTAACTATTCAGAGTTAACATACATTAAATTTTTTAACAATTAACCCCCCCAACCCAAAAAAAAACCCCAGAGCACACCAGAAAAAGACTTTTTAGTACAACCATGGAAACAAAACATGTGTATAATATTGATGTAGCACAAGAAAGGGATATTATTTGGTTTGAGTCTTTTATCAAGATAGTTGCTAGTTAGTTGAATGGGCTCTTAGTTACATCCGTCATTGGAATTGCAACTGGTTCAATTCAGTTATAACCATTAGTCTTCATGAGTCAGTAATATAAGGTTGTCATTTAGTAGTCTCTATAGAGGCCGACCGTAAAAAGTATCCGAGGAAATAATGGAAAAGTTTTATTTCTTGTGGGGGCGAATGTGGACAGCAAAAAAATCTGAACATTCATAAAATCTTCGATTCATATTGTTGCAAGTTAGATGTAGGTTGCATAAAATTTGCAAATAAGCTCTTAATCTTTATAATATGTAATAGTTAAATTTTAATGACTGTTAATCACTTAATCAGTTTATTCCTATAATGGATGTGCTGGGGTTGAGGGTACAAAGATAAGATTGAAGAGAAGGGAATGGAGAAAGGGAACAACCCAAGGATGAATGAGGGGACTTGGTTGCCTCATAATCAATCATGATTGGCCTAATGGTGCTAATTACTGCCATTGTCATCGACCTAGTTTTATATTTTGTCATTTTGTCACGGCATGCGAAGTTGTTGAAGATCAACCAATATTTGCTTAGGATGGGTCTATAGTTACTAATTTCATAGAGTAGATATTCTAAAATAAGATTCCAAATTGTTTTTAAAATTTTACTTATTGCAAGCTAGCCTTTCTGCATTGCTAGGAAAAAGTTTGTGCAATAACTTAAGAGTTTGTAAAACTGATGTTAATGCTCTTGTATCAGTACTAATTGAATCTTAATTAATGATATGCCTTTTGTAGATTATATATGAAATTGTTTTCTGCATATCAGATAGTTATACCTGATGGAAATGTTCTTCCGTAAGATATATTCCAGTTCCAAACAAACTGAAAAATGAACATAGGTTATCTAATATATTTAAAGGGAGATGGACAGTCCAGCCATGATGCCAGCTGGTCACCCATCTCCCAGTTTTCCTTTTTTTGTGCTACCTCCATAGGTTATCTAATATATTTAAAGGGAGAGGGACAGGCCAGCCATGATGCCAGCCGGTCACCCATCTCCTATTTTCCTTTTTTGTGCTACCTCCTTTTGTTTGTGGGGCCCACAAAAAAAAAATCAGAAAGCCAAAAAAACAACCACGTGCAGTTGCACTTGTAGAGAGACTAGTGTTATTAATTTGAAACTTGCAAATTCTATAATAATATGGTCATGCAAGCACAACCAAACACACTCACTAATATGACGTCGGCTGTGTCTTGTTCAGCATTCAGGTGTATTCTTGTTGGCAACTAGGATTTATCTGAATACCTTTAGGATTAAGAGCATTGTGCCAGTAATTAGAAGCTTAAAATGTTTCTTGGTGGTGTATTCCTGGCGTTTTCTTTTTCCTTTCATCACTAACATGATACACACTCAATAGGTCAATGAAGAAGCAAGTGACAAGGTTTTGGAGGTGGAGCAAAAATATAATGAGATTCGCAGGCCTGTCTACAAGAGACGGAATGAGATTATACAATCTATTCCAGACTTTTGGTTAACAGCAGTAGGTTTTTTAATTGTTTCTATGTAACGACACTGTTTTTATCAGTTTTGCCTCTTTAAACTCACTTATGCAAGTGGTATATCTATCTTTGCAGTTTTTGAGTCATCCTGCCCTTGGGGATCTCTTGACTGAGGAAGACCAAAAGGTCTGCCAAAATACATACATTATAAAGTTACAGATGCGAAAAATGTTTTAGCTTTAAATAATTCAGTGACCTTAGCTTAGCCGATTTGACAGCTAGGCTTGAATACACAATCGCCTGATGTTTCTTTTCCCCCCTCATTTTGGACCCATAATTGCTTTCTTGCTGCTTTATAAATCATCTCTTGTTTGTGTAGATATTCAAGTACCTGCTCTCTTTAGATGTGGATGATTCAAAAGATGTGAAGTCAGGCTATAGCATTACATTTGTGAGTTCTGTTGATGCTTTGTTGATGTTTTATTTACTGACTTTTGTTAGTTATATGGTTGTCATGGTCTAGCACTTAATATGGCCTCAATCTTATAATGTTCAGAATTTCTCTCCAAACCCTTATTTTGAAGACACAAAGCTTAGAAAGACATACAGCTTCCTTGACGAAGGAACAACTAACATAACAGGGACACCAATTAAGTGGAAGGAGGGCATGGTAAGGATGTTATGGCCTAGAATATCCACAATACCACTAATGGTTTCTTTTGATATCATTGTTAAACTAATGATATTCTTTCTATTGCTGAAGGACGTTGCTAATGGCGTTGATCAAGAGAAGAAGGGGTCAAAACGACCCTTAAATGAAGAAAGGCTAGTTCTTAATTGCTTAGTGTGTTCTTTTCGCAATTTCAATATCAATGTATTTAATTTATTTAGCCAATTAATTAATTTCACTTAACTGGAACATTAGTTCCAAAGTTTTGTTATTAACTGCAGTGTAATTTTCTAGAGCTTTGGCATTATCTATTAACTTTCAAGGCAAGATATACCGTTTAGAGTGATGGTGTCATGATGTTAACTTGCATGTCATGTCATGGTGTAGCAACCTACAATATGATCAAGATCAACATGCTGATTGATTTAGACTGACAACCTGTCTAGTTGATCCATGTTCCATTTCTGAAATCTGACTACCTATTGATTTAGTCACCTACATTTTGGTTTTGGTTTTGGTCTTGTTCATTGGTGTGGATTGTTTTAAGCTCATTTTAGTTTCAAAATTGATATAATTGACTATATTGCAACTTTAGCATCTATATGCAAGCATCTAATTTACTATGTTTGTCTTTCGTTATTTGGTATGATGTGGTCCAATCATATTATTATCAATAAGAGAATGCTAGGAAGCAAGTTGTTTTGATGTGCTTCCTAGTTTTATCTATTTATATTTTATAGCATTAACACAAAGGAGCTTTTTGGGTCTAGTATCTGTTGCGACTAGCGGACTGCTTAGAATTGAATGGTGAGGAGTTGCCTTTGGGGCATGAAGAATTGTGCTTCATAGCATTTATGAACATTGTTTCGTGGATTATCGGACACATTGTTCTTCCTAACAATTCTGGAAAGGAATACCCACAGTCAGTTTTACTTTGTTAGAACCAGTGTACAATATGGAGTATCAGGTAACACAAGCGTAATGGAATCATTTAAATACAAACCGCACAAGATAAAATTTAGAATTTTATTAAGGTCCAGTAACATAATCCTATCTTTCTAATTTCCAAGTCAAATTATTTTTGAGTCCCCAAAAGTTACATTTTACTGGTTATAGATTCAGTGACTCAAACCATTTCTGATGGGTAGACTGATTCTGCAATATCAGAAAGGGACATATCCATTGTCATCATGTGCTTGTCAGTTGAAAATAGCTTGTATAAGGCAACTCATAGCCATTGGTATAGATTAGGAACAAGGCGAGATTTTCATATCAGTCCAAAGATGTATCTGTTTCAGAAAATCTGCAGTAGTCTGCTATCAGCTTTATTGCAACTTCGATCAAATCTATTTTTACTCTTCCACTTACTATGTATCAATGTGATAATAACTCATTCATTCAGGTATACCTTTTTGTTTCTTTTCTATTCTTGTGCCGGAAGGTTTTGTGTTAAAATTGGATATTTTGAATCCTGAAAGATTTTCCAAATTGCTTAATCTATGTATATCTGTTTGTGGCTTTAAATTGAATTTGAATTACTGAAAATTAGGTAACCAGATGAGCTTATTACATTAGGTCACTTTGAATTACATTTTCTTTGTCGAAGAAGTATCGGTGCAGCATGAAATTTGACGAGTATGAATTATGAAATGTAACTTCTGGTGACAGCTAATTTGTTTGAGTCAACTAAGCATTCATGCAGTTAAGAGAACCAAGTGCTGGTGCAAATTGTAGTTGGTCTTACGTTGTGAGTTTTTGTTTCCTGCATAAATATTTTTGGGCGTTAGTTGTAGCATTGGTATTTAATTATTCAGTTGGTCTTATGTTGTGATTGTTGCTTCCTTCCAAATATGATCAGGGATTTCCTGTTATTCATGCATGCTTGAAACATTTTAGCATCTAACACACACTATTTGTTGTGTAGCACTCAGCTATGTTACATGGATTATGGTTCTCATTTTACTTTTTCGTCTTATTTGTGGATGCAGTTTCTTTAGCTGGTTCAGTGAGACGCAGCAGAAAAATCTTTTGGAAGGAATGGCTGATGAGGTAATTGTGGATTTGCATTCTAGAAAAGAAGGAACCCCCCCCCCCCAAAAAAAAAAAAACAAAACAAAACAAAACAAAACAAAACAAAAAACAACAAAAAAACAAAAAACAAAACAAAAGGAAAAACGAAAAAAACAAAAACAAAACAAAACAAAACAAAAAATGAAGGTATATCTAATTTTGTGTTTAAATCTTATTTCAGAAACATTTCACATTCACGGTCTTCTTATTAATGAACACTCCTTGTTTGATGAATTGAACCGAAGAAAGCTGCATTCCGGGAATTAACCGGTTTATTGTTATCCTCTTAGATTAAATATGCCCATATGCTTCTGAAATCTTATGTTAGCATAAAAAATGGGCTGCACTTTGCAGAGGTTTCTGCAGCATGATACTGCCTTTAGCTCATTACGTTTCATTTTTAATTTTAATTCTGAAATGTTTCAATTTCATGGTTTTACTATTAATGACCATTGCTTGTAAGGAAAGCTGCAGTCGAGGGATGAACCAATTTTTTATTATCTGCCTAAATTAAATGAGAGTTCATGTGCTTCTGAAATCTGATGGAGCAAAAAACGTTTGCACTTTGAAGAAGTTTGTGCAACTTGCTACTACTTTTATCTTATATTATTATTATTCTTTGCTTGAGTGGTTCCCATTTTGATTTTTATTGATTGGTTTAAACTTTAGTCTGGCTGTTATTGTCAATTACTGTCTCTTGGAGGTGTCAACCCTAATCTGATGTTTTTTTTAAAATATGGATTTGAACATGTAAATACAGGTGGCAGATATAATAAAAGAAGATTTATGGCCCAATCCATTAAGGTATTTCAACAATGTGAGTATTCTTGTCCCTTTATCTTTGTTTTTGTTCCTCACAGACTTGTTTACCGGTTGGCTAAGGGAAACAGTTACTGTAGAGTGTTAGGTATGTTGGTCTATCTCCATCTTAGAATTTGGAACGCATAGAATGGATCTTGTTCTTGCTTTGTAGCAACAGATGGTGGATCAACTGTTATTCATCAGTATTGTTCGGCTCATTCACCCGATAAAGCATGTTCTACTGCTTTTTATCAAAAGATTGTTTGGAAGGTTAGGCAGATTAAGCTCCTTGGCAGATTTAATATCGTGCCAAGTGAGGCTTCTTTCTTCTCTATGGATATCAATGTCATCTAGGGGTGATATTGGTTTGGGGCAATATTGAAGGGATGCAGTTATGCTTGATTGAGTACCGACCTGGTAGCATATCAGTGTGTCATGAAATGACAACACTCTTGAACTCTACTCAAGAATATTTTAATAAAACCAAACCCAATCAACTGTTTAGGCTCAAATAGCATGTCGGGCTTACGTCATATATATGTTCATTTGCTAGGATTTCAACTAGATATGAATGTTTTTCTACGTTGCATGAACATCACTCACAAACCAAGTTTGGAAACAGCTTCGGATGCCTTAACCCTAAACGTTACTTTGTAAAGTTAAAACATAACTGAGATTTTTGGGACAAACAGGAAGAATCACATATATTTCAACTTGGAACCAACAACGGACAAAATACGTGTGCAAACTTTGGACGCATTAATTGGGTTAAACCATCCGTGCACCACACCTAATATACTTGGCCCACATCAAGTTGGGTTTTGTTGAGTTTTCAGGCAGGCTCAATTTTTGGGCCACTCCTAATATCATCTTATATCTTTTCCTAAAAATATAACTTTAAGTTTGAGACCTTGTTGGTGCAGGAAGCTGACGAGGAGGACTTTGATGTAGATGAGGAGGATGAAGAGGTAAGTTTTGACGTGTCCACAAAATTGATAATGACTAGTTTGTATTTTGCACCTAATACCTGGAATTCCTCTTTGGGAAGATGTATGTTTGAGTAATCAGATGAGTTATGTATTAACTTTTTTTTTCTCTATACAACCATATTGTGATTCTCTCCTTGAATTTAGTCTTTAACTCCTGTAAGAAAGAAAGTAATCTGAGCACGTGGAAGATCAAAGAGTATTGCTATAGTTTTGAGAACATGTCGGGAGTGCTAGAATTTTATGAAGATACGATTAAAACTGTGGGCATTATTTGAATAGTGCGGTTAGCAGTGTCCCAAAAGAGCTAAATGATCTGTGCTACATATGTTTCTGCACAATATACACTAGTATTTTTTTAGTTTTAGTTCTTAGGAAGTTCATAAAATAGAGCTAATGTAAAACTGGAAACGTGTTTGCGCCTATGAGAATTCGGTGGAAGCAAGGTTTTGTGGGTATTGGCTGTACCTAATTCTCATTCATACATATGCATGACTATGTACTTCGGCTAGCTTGTTACATAGATATTGGCGCTGCAAGTAGCAGGAACTACAAAATTCTCATTGACGTATCAGCCTTCCTGACTTCTGAATTTAGTTTTCTTATGCTCGTCTAGAAATCAGTTATCTATGGTGAAAACGAGTGAAGCTTTCTATCTACTAGCCCTTGAGTTACTCTTTGTGCATGTTATTCTTGTATTTATGCGGGATGCTTAATCATACCTATTCTTGGTCGACTTAACTGTTTCAAATTGATGTATATGTTAGAAAAGTTATATTCAGTAGCAATCTTTCGATTATTTAAATGACCTGCAATCTGTCGTGTTGGCAGAAGGGCAGTGATGAAGATGATGAAGATGAACAGGATGATGACGAAGAAGATGAAGAATGAGGGAATGTCACTTCTCGACGGCTGTCTTCTCTGGCCCCATTGTTGATCCATGGACTAATTCAAATTCTGGTAGAGGACACGGAGTCGAAGATGGGTTGTTTGCTTCAGTTTTTTTTTCCTACTTTCTTTCTTGAGGAAAGGGTTTTAATCAGAAACTATATTTATACTAGGGTTACATTGCAGATCTTTGGAGGTCTTGGCGGTCTTGTAGATCACTTTCAACCTTTTCTTTTTCTTTTTTTCCCTCTTTCTTTTATTGTTTGCTTTTTGCCCCCAGTGGTCAATGACATTGCTTAGCATCTGGGTGCATTATTCTCAGAACATGTCATCTTTTTGGCCCCGAACTTTGATGTCACTTTCTATTCTGAGAAATCATAATATATATCAGTTTGTATGAAATAATGAGGTTGCCTTCTTATCTCGGCGTTGTCGTGTTCCGTTGTTTTATATTCAATGGCGACATTAAGAGCAGCCAGAGGCAGCAACAGCGTCTACGGTATGCGAGGGATCTTGTCATTTCACCTGCAGCGTGTCAAGATTTGTCTTGCATCTTTTTGGTGGAATAAAGTGTAGTTTTAATTCTACATTGGTTAAAATAAAAGTATTTGACATCCATGTAAGCTTGTGGGCCTTGTTTCTTTCTTATGGTTTTTTTCTGTTTTTATAAATTGGTATGAGAGCTAAGGTAGGATTTTGTTGAATCAACGAATTAGAGCGTCATCAAAAAGAAGAGAGAAAAATTGTGGGGAAGTTGGGGTTACTACGGGCCTGCGTGATTTGATAAGCTTATTTGGCTTCTTTGTTGTTGATATTGCTATTGCGTCACCTGGGTGCGATGGATTTGATCGAGTAGTTGACTGAACATGAAGTAAGGTGTTGTGTTTTAAGATGGATGGTTGATTATAAAAGTAAGAAAAAATGATGACAAGGTGTTGGTAACTAAAAAGTAAACAATGTGGGAGTTACGTGTTTTCCGATGTGTTGGTAGTGAGCGAACTCTAAGAAAATTTCAACTCTTTGTTTTTCTTTTTCTAATTTGAATTTTGCCTTTTCCGTTACATGGTAGAATCAGAGTAGATGATTCATGCTTGATTGCTTTGAAACTCTATTTGTGCAAGCAATTGTTTGGGCTTTTATTTAGTTGAGCCTCATTTGCCGTTTATTTCGAGCCTCTTATCTACATGGGGTTGTTTGGACTTGAGCCTTGAGGTGGGGCTTTCACGCCTCGTTGTCCGTTGGGCTCGTCTGCCATTGATCCCAGACGCAGAGCCGGGGGGTTGAAGAATTAGGGTTTATGAATTGGTAAAGAAAGATAATTGAAACGATGGTTTTTTATAATGTACTAATTAATGAATTTATGTAATGTAGCAAATCCGTTGTCGTCCAGTCCGGTTAGGATACCTGGCTTTCACCCAGGCGACCCGGGTTCAAATCCCGGCAACGGAATCTCAATTTTTTGTAATGAAGTTTTAATTATTTCAATGTTTCATTTTATTTTCCTTCAATATTTTATTCCCTTTATCCACTCAACGTGCCTTATCTTACTACTCTTTGGTCTCATTCTCAACGGAATCTCTAGCTACTACCAATTCAAACTTTCCATAAAAATAAAAAGAATGAACGCATTTTCTAGCAACGTGTTAGGATTAGCAGTAGGCAGTAGCTAGAGATTTGGAACCAAGAGAGCCTTGCATAATTAGACTCCAGATGCAACGAAAGAGTGCACGCAAAACTCAGCGGTTCCAAGCAGTATCAGTTGCATGTGATCATAAAGCAAATGCGTAAACCAAAATTGAAGGGGCACATGCTATTTTCCAAGCAACATCGCCAGGGTCGTCGTTTAGAAATCCACAACTCGAAGCTATTGAAAGATTCATCAGCGTCTATATTTACCAACCGTTGCTGTCTATCAGTTCTTATTAGACACCAATGAAACCAATTTTAAGCCACACAATGCCGCCGAAGGAAAAACTGCAGCTGTGGCCATCGACATGCATAAAAGGAGTACTACGTCCCTTCAGTGAAAATATCCGAGCACCTGGCCACCAACATTTTGCTTAATGGCCTCCTCGTGATCCAACACGCCATTAGGAGTAGTGATAACGACGTAGCCCCACTGCAAAAAATAAGAATGAGTATGAACTATAAATTCTTTATCATCTTCGGACCTGATTAATATCACCAGATGCAAGTACATTACTCTAAAAACATTGTGAATTGACAAATAACAACAGTAGGAATATGTGAAGAGAAGGCACTTGATGGCGTTGAGCTTTAGCTAGAACTCAAGTCGCACATCGTTTTTCAATAAGAGAAGCTGTAAATGCACTTCTCGGGCTTCCTTGGCAAATATGTCCATGATAATCACTCATTATCACAAAAGCATCAAAAAAGTTCTAAAAAGCTTTATATCATGACGCTAAATAATCAATGGCCAATGAAGCCTTTCCACATTAGAGTGGGGTTTACCATGGAGTACAGGCTCACCAGCTCCACAAAATAATTGACTAAGCTATCTACCTACTATCGAATTGTCAATGCTTAAATTAGTTAAATACAGTTCCTACCTAAGATGACCATGTCAAGAAAACCTAAAGCTCTGGTTGGTATGTAGACAGGTTACCTCATATGATCATGCACTCTGAGTTCATTTAACCAACGATCATCACTATACGTTCCCATAGACTAGAAAAGAATCCAGAGAAAGAGGCAACTGTAAGATTGCCTATATAAATCGTACCACTATCAATGCACAATTAGCCAAAAGGCAAAATGAATCACATTCCAAATATATGATAGGATATTCTAGGGGTTTGGGGGACAAAGATAGGATTTTTGATGGATTTAGGGTGAAAGATGTGATTTTTATGATGAAAGGTATGATTTTAGGACTAGAAAGTGGATTTGGAAGAGAAAGGTGATATTTTTATTAATGAAATAAAGGGGTATAATGATAGTTGGCCTCTTTCAAGAGGGGAACCACTCTCCTAACCTTTAATTCGAGAGAAAAGGCCTAACTATCCCACTAGATCTAAGTTTCCTACTCCCAACTCTTCTCTTCTCAATATTCAGCATAAACATTAATGAACTTAGCCTCGATACACATAATACTCAGATTTCCTAAAATTACAGATCTGCCCTTGACCTGCAAAATTACATATTTATCTTTAGTGCACAGAAATTACAGATCTGCTATTGGTTGGCCGATGCACCCCAATCCTCACATTACTCTATCAATAAATTAGAAATCAGAGGGTTCGATCATGATGGCGGCGACAAGAAAGGTGGAAGCACGAAAGGCAAGTGAGATCCTTAACGACATGAAGATCCTATTGAAATCGTGGATGAAATCAACGTTGAAACAAATGTCAAAGGTGTGGCTCCGTCCTCCACCTGAGAAGGAGACTACAAAGTCAGATCTGAAGAAATATGAAGTCAGTGACGTAGTTCTGAAGAAAAAGATGACGCCTTTACACAAGGGGAAGAGTAAAGCCGTCAACTTTGAGGAAGATCTCCAACCTGATGGATGCACGCAAGATCCACACGTGCGGAGCGAGATCCATCCCCCAATCCTTGGGGGAGTGCAGCGGAGCAAGGGGTGGCAGTGGCAGGCCATGCGGGAACCACCTACCACCCTACAAGGATCCACCGAGCACTAGCAGGTGCAGATGACCCTACAGGGAGTACCAGAGGCCACGCAGGATCCAACGGATGGGCCGCGAGGGTCGACGGGGCCCGTCGTAGGGCGACGACCAGTGAGGCAGTAGAGGAGGGCCTGCAGGGACTTGGCGGCAGACCATAAGAGGACGTGGCATCTTTGTGTGCTACGACGACGACGATAGAGGCTTACGAGGCTTCAACAAGACTGGAGGCAGTCTACCGCCTTTTTTCAAAAATCCATCTTGATGACAATGTGGCTTTTAGGGACGAAATAATGATACGATTGCATGCAAGCATCAGCGGTAAAAGAGGAGTCAAGGATAGACGACAACAAAACCTTAGAAGGGAGTGATGGATATGTAATGTATATCTGTAGTGGCAGATCTGTAATTTCTCGACGTAGTGACCGATCTATAATTTTTTTGACACAGTGACAGTTTCATAATTATGAGGCGGCGATTGAAAACCCTATGTAGGGGGTATTTTGGTAATTTTGGGATGACGGCTCGTTAGGAGAATTTATTATAAATAAAAGGGAGAGTTCTTACGGAGGGCATCGAAGAATATTGTTGAGAGAATTGATGTTAGTTTTTTAGATTAGATTGAATCTTGGATGAGTTAAGCCTTGCTCTCAAATTAAAGGCTAGGAGGGCAGTCCGCCTCTCGAAATAGGCCGACTGTCCTTGTATCCCATATTAAAAATCAATAAAAATATCACTTTTTCCTCCAAATCCACTTTCTAGTCTAAAAAAATCAACCTTGTCCCCAAAATCCACCAAAAATCTGATTTTTATCCATAAAATCCCTAACATGTATCAATAAAAATCAGATTTTTATCCCGAAATTCCATCCAGGTCGTATCAATATATCATATAGAGTTAATGCTATGCAAACAGAACTTGTTCTGGTATCAAACTAATGTAACATTAATTTATAGGCTGAATTCATAGGTGAAAGAACATATACAAATCCAATATATGAAAAAGCAACTATCACAACATAATGTTTGATAATTCTGAGCTGCTTTATTTTAAGCTGATGAGACACGATGGTAAAATAGAAAATAGGCTTTGGGTTAGAACATTTATGGAAGTGAGGGGACTACAAGAAACTAAATATGATGTAACTAGTCATTGGGTTCTCCAATAAATATTAAAAATAATAAAATATTATACCTACAAGTTTTAAATGTTAACTAATGGATTTCTTAATGTCATAAACACAAAAGACCTTTGAGATACTTAATATGGCATTCTATTATTTGATGAATACAAAGATATCACTACAGTAACTAACTAATAAGGGATCTCCATGTATCTGAAGTATCAAAAGTTAGACATTAAGAAAGTTTTAGGTGAGTCATACTAAACCCAAAAACCCCCTTTTAGTTTAATCCTTGATACAAAGAGAAAGAAAGCAAGTATGAAAAACTAAAAAGACCAAACAAAGATATACTTCCAATATGACGATACAAATAGATAACTATTCAAAAGGGCACAGGTTAGCCAACTGAGGTATTCCATCAAGGTTGACAATAACATATCGAAAGCTCCATATTCATGCTAGTTAACAGTGGTGGGCATTATGGTAAACATGAGACAAACCTGTCGTGTTGGGAGAGTCCGCAATCGGTATTCTTCGATGTCCTTGGCCTTGATATCCTGCCTGTGTGTAAGTGCCTTGCAGTCATTTACCCTTCCTTGCAATTCGACAGTAATCCTTCCCACTCTATGAGGGCCAAATACTTGAAAATCTTTGATGTACCCTACAAGACATTTTGTGATGATTGTAAGAGAAAATTCCTACTCCAAATGAATTATAACTATTTATTTTAGCATGATTTGATTTGTGATCATCCTGAAAAATATTATGAGATTCTATTAGATCATGAAAAAAGCTTGCATTATTGCTATTGCGGCTAAGAGTAGAAAACTTTGGGGGCAAGGTAAGGTGAATCTTGTTGACTGATTTCATCCCAACAAAGGGAGAGAACTGTAGTAACGTATTAAAAAAATGTTTAATGGAGATTCCTTTAAAATATTATATGTCATATGTATGGGTTAATGATAGCGAAGATTAGCTATCTCTAACGATGCTTGCAGATTCAAAACATGGTTGTGTTGCCGAACAACATAGTTTTAAAAAGCAGGGCAGGGCTCGATGCTGTATAAGAGAATTTGTATAGCTACAATTATTTCCAATAAACTATGAGAAATCATAGAGATTCAATTTAGAATGCTATGCCTTTATTTTGACTTTTAGCCTAGTCTAACACCAGTTTGTGCAAGATCAAGTTAACATTCTTAAATTAGTTAATATACATATATGGCTAATATTATAAAACCTGATAAGTGATACTTCTATGATTTGGGTGACAGTCTCGGGTCTCTCTTTGTGGCACAGTCACAAATATGAGTGTTGGGAACTAACCAAAAAAGTAAGGGTAAATACCTTTAAACCCCCTTTACTATTGGGCTATCTAGTTTAAACACCATTACTAAAATTTTCTAATTAAACG
Source organism: Scilla litardierei (assembly GCA_030789695.1). NCBI lineage: Eukaryota > Viridiplantae > Streptophyta > Magnoliopsida > Asparagales > Asparagaceae > Scilla > Scilla litardierei. The sequence goes on from CM061141.1 coordinate 31,674,758, forward strand.
CCCACCGGCTATTGATTTTGTTAGTTTTTCTATAATTTTAGGTTCCATTTGCGATCATTTGACCCTCACATGTTAAATCTAAACTAATCTAAGATAAATGTGACATAAGTGACTAAAATGGAGTTAGCAAAATTATCAACCAGTGGGTGTTAAAGTGTTAAACTAGAAAATGATAATGCTAGATAGCCCAATAGTACGAGGGTTTAAAGTTATTTACACAAACTAAATATAAAGCCCGTAAAATGGCACATCTACGAAACCAAAGTAATGTTACTCAATGATATCACATTATATTCATGAATTGTGCTATATAAAAGCGTCATACATATTATAACAGGACATTATCACAGCTACCATGTAGACACGGAAAATCGTAATAACGCCACTCCTTTTGCTGTTAGCTTGACCTATTTTACCTGTACAATGCGTTTTTTAACAAATGTTGTAAAGGCTGAAATTGATTAGTGTATTATATTTTTTATTATGTGATATTTGATAACAAGTAAAGAACTTGTATCCTCCTCTTTTCAGTCCTTTCTTTCCTCATTGCCATTATTCAATCCTTCCACCTTTTATATGCGTTCCAAATCTCTCCAAGTTTTTCATCTCTATTTCGTGTTTGTCAATCGAGACTAAAATCGAAACATGAGGGCACACATGGGGTGTGAGACACATGTAAACAATAATACGAGATGTATTCCCCAAATCATATGTATATTTAACCTGATGAAAAGAACATAATGTTAAAATTTTAGATTTGTACTAGACAAACAAGTAGCATGTCGTGCTGGAAATGTCTTTCATGCTGGTAGATGCCAAGTAATGGCATTTACGTCATACAATAAAAATAACAAGATTTTGAGCACTAACCCAACTTTTAAAAGTGCAAGACGCACAGGAGGCTAGATGCAGTAATAGATAAATTTATTTCTAAAATTTATATAGACAACTTGATTAACCATTATACAAATGTTCAACATAGCAAATTGCAGCTAATCATGACAAACATGATGATAACCATCAAGAAATAAGAATAGTCTTACCCTATCTACTTAGTAGTAAGTATGAATTGTCGACTATTAAGGATTGCCCACAAATGTACACTATTAAACTACAACATGAAGAACCAGAAGTTCAAAATATCAAAGTAGCAGAGGCAACATGAAATACCAGGTACCATATGACATAAGGCCATTGGTGATGGAGATCAAATTCGTGAAGGCCTCTTTTATTTTAAAAGATTTTATATGTGATGGAGTTTGAGTCCTTAGAGAATTCTAATTAGTTGAGTCTCTTTTGTTATTTTTAGTTATTTGAGTCTTTTTGTTATTTGAGAGTTTTAGTTATTTGAATTTTTTTGTTATTTGAGTCTTTTTATTATTTCAGTTTGAGTTATTCTAGAATTTTAATCCTATTAGGTTTTAAGAGTCAAATTGTAAGCCTATAAATAACCACAAACTTACTAGTTTTTTATGCAGAAATCAATGAAAGAATAGTTTTTTGGTGTAACTTTTAGTTTTTTCACAAAATTAAATTTTTTGCATTAGTATGTTAGATTGGGCTTGGTTGCCTAGGCAAGAGGTCCGAAAAATCTCCATGTGTGAGGCAGGCGAGTCGGTGATCGTAAGACTTTCAAGGTGCGAGATCTGAAGAGTTATCAACTTCTCCGAGTTCCCACCACCTTTCCGCTTCCGTTCTGTGTCAAATTGGTATCAGAGCTAAATCTGGTTGGTCTTCTTTTCTACTTCATCCATCAAAAAATTATTTCTTTTAGTTAGGTTTTATATCAAAGATAAAAACTCTTATCTTTCATTTCCTTTTTTCTTTTTCATCATCTTCTTATCTTTAAGATTTTAGAAAAACCCAAAATTTTCCTTCGTTTTCCTTAATCAAAAAGACCTTTTTTTTCTTTTTCCTATTTTCCACTTAGAGTTGGATTTTAAAAAAAAATGTGATCAAAAAAATCAAAAGAAAGAGGGAAATTAAAAGGAGAGATAAAAATCAAATGAGAGAGAAAAATCGAAAAATAGATAAAATCGAAAACGAGAGAGAGAGATCAACAAAAGGAAAAAAGAATTAACACAGAGATAAAAACATTGAAAAGGAGAGATACCAAAAAATTCAAAAAAAAAATAGAAAAAACGAGAAAAAGACAAAAAAACAAAAAAATTACTATCCATGGTGTCCCAAACCCTAGCTCCATCACTGACCACACTTGTCCATCTTCCATATAGTTTAATTTTAAGTTACGATTGAAGAAGTTTATGCAACAGAAAGTTTCCCTGATTGTCTGGATTAAAAATCTACATGTTCTAAAGGCCTTGAATGATACAACAAAGCTGATTTGCACTCCAGATAACCTCTAATCTGATCAAACCTTCTTATTAAATTCTAAAAAATCTGCTATTTGATTTTGTTCAGATTAATCAATATCATTGGTATTGCATATTTTCTAGTCTCGATCTGTGTGCCGCACAACATATTTCGGATTGTACTTTGACATATAAAGACATTAGGATTTTCTTTTATTCACATAATTAGTGCACGCATTTAGTTAGTGTTTAAGGTCTTGCATCTATATTTGTGTGATTGGTTGACATTACATGTTATTGTGTACATTACATGTTATTGTGTAGTGGCAGAATCTTATGATCAGACATGGATGATAATGCAATTTAAGGGTTAGAAAATCAATTTCAAAAGATGTACATAGAACTAAAAGACGACATAAATAAACTAGAAGCCCTAAAAAAATTGACTAAAGAACAAAAATTTGACATGAAACTTAAAGAAAAAAATTTGCATCCTACCTATAGAGATCACCTACTAGAAAAACTAAACGACTTACGTCAAGGAAGCGTGACTATGGAAGAGTACATGACTAAGTTCAACGACCTATTTGTTAAGAGTAAACTACAAGAAAATCCTTTTTATACACTTGCTAAGTTTCGTTCTATATTGAGAGTAGATATTGGGCATGAGATGCTTTCTTATATTGTAGATAATATGTAACAAGCATTTATCCTAGCCTTAAGTTTGGAGTCCATGAGAGACCACATAGACATAAAGACTACGTTTAAAGCCGAGGAGCAATTTAAGAAGTCAAGTGATAATATAACAAAATCTAAAACTAATACCGCTAAAAGAACAAAAGAAAGACATGTTGAAGAACCAACACAACAGATACCTCATCATGAGAATCCAAATTCCTTCAAATTAGGTTTTGACCTTATACCAAGTGCTATGCTATCGAGGCGTCGACTAGTCGCCGACTAGTCACCGACTAGTCGAGAGTCGGTGGAGAACCGACTTGAAAATTTTCAAAAGTCGGGCGGTGAGTCGGACACCGACTAGGCGTCGACTTGGTCCGACTTTTTGACCGATTTGGTCCGACTTTTGATCCGATTTGGTCTGACTTGGTCCGACTTTTTCAGCATACTTCTACAATCAAAATACAAGAGGGAAAATTGTTTGTCTCCCGTTCTAACTTCGTGGTAATCAAAACATTCGCAGTGGATCGAGTTGAATTCCAAGAGGAAGCCAAGAAGGCCTTGAAACTCTCACCACCAAGAGATTTTCAGCAGATGACCATCAGTAATGAACTCTAGAAAATGTTCACTCTAAAACTACGACTGGCCACATCCGTTTACATGTAGAGATCTCATTCTTGGCGTATAGTTTCCTGATTCTGCCATGAATTCAACTGTCTCATTGCCTGCTTCCCTATGATCCTTTCAACTGATGGTTGCTTGCCTCCATCGCGAACCAGGTGTATACTGATTGAACTCTAATATGACAATATCTGGAATAATATGCAGGAAAAAGATAAAAAAATTGTGAATAATCAAAGAATTTATCTAAGCTGGAAAATTATGTGCCCAGTACAAACCTAGAAAAAGAAGCAACATCTGTTACATGAAATAAAATATGTTAACATCTGGGTGCGACTAGTCATCGACTAGTCGCCGACTTGTTCGACTAGTCATGAGTCGGTACTTGGCCGACTCGTGCCGACTCACCGACTTAACTGCATAGACCAAGTGCATCTCATGAGCAATTTGCATCTTATTCTAGTACTTTACATCTCGAGACTGATGAAACTCTTGCAATAAACAATAGTACTCACAAGTCTGTTGCAGAATCAAAGAGAAATTTTAAGAAATTTACAGTTATGGATGACGACATGATTCGAGTTTCTCTAGAGAGGTTTATACTAGAACTAGTGATGAGGCTTTGCATGCATCATGCATGTTCTCGACGAGCTTTACTAAGTAATAATCCTGATGTGACTGCGTCGAATATTTCACAGAAGCTTGAGTAGATTGAGCACATCAAGTTTGTCATTCCAGATTCTTCAAATCCTACTCCCAAGAAGATTTTATATGCTTTCACGTCTTTTGCGATTTGGAAAATTTTTATGGTAGATCTATATCCTATTGTACTCAAAGTTTATGAACACGTCTTCTACAGCTACAAAGAACTACTGAATTCTGCTCAGTTATGCTATGTCTATCGTTGTTCACCAGGTGATGAAGTTTTTAAGTTGGAAAGAATGTTGGAGATCAAATTCAAGATGGTCTTTTTTACTTTAAAATATTTTATATGTGATGGAGTTTGAGTCCATGAAGAATTCTAATTAGTTGAGTCTTTTTAGTTATTTTGAAAGTTTTGGTTATTTGAGTCTTTTTGTTATTTGAGAGTTTTAGTTATTTGAATTTTTTGTTATTTGAGTCTTTTTGTTATTTGAGTTTGAGTTATTCTAGAAGGTCTAGTCCTATTAGGTTTTAAGAGTTAAGTTGCAAGCCTGTATAAAGGGCACAAACTTATTTGTTTTAATGAAGAAATTAATGAAGAAAAGTTTTTCGGTGTAAACTTTTAGTGTCTTTACAAAATTAAATCTTTTGTATTGGTGTGCAAGAGTGGACTTGGTTGCCTCGGCAAAAGGTCATAAACATCTTCACGTGTGAGGCGTGGGTCGGTGATCATACGATTTTCGGTATACAAGATCCGAAAAGTTATCAACTTCTTCTTCGAGTTCACACAACCTGACTTTCTGCTTCCATTCTGCGTCAATTGGTGGCAAATGTTCAAGGAGGAGAGGTTAAGAAAAGGGTTTAGCTGTAAAAATATTAAAATAATTAACACATAAGGTACATATTAAATTAATCATTCTTCTTTATTTGATTATTTATTTATTTATTTATTGTTGTTGTTGTTTTGGGGGAGGGAGCGATTACCAATACTTTCTATATAAATAGAGGGGTTACTTTCAATCCGACTGAAGGGGCATATTAACACCTCAATTTGAGTTAACCAGTTATTAATTTGATCATCTAGCATAGTTATCCAGATTCTTGTACTTTTTTTGTGTTCGGCAAGTTAAGATGAGTTAACCCCTTTATTCTGCATACATCTCTTTCTATGTTTGTCAGGTTAACACATGTATCCCTAAACCCCTCAATAACCTGTAGGCAAAAAATGCATAGGTGATAAAAGGTCAAACTTGAAATGTTAGAAGGCAGCTGAACAACACAACTGAGTAGCTCAAAGTTCAAAGTTCAATTCACATATACATGATGACATGAAATACTCAGGCTTGCTACAAGCTCGCAACATTATATTTCACTCTGTTAGAACTGTAATGCATCAACATGGATACATATTAAGAATACATAGTACGGTTATGTGGATATGAATAATCCTATGATTCCAGAAATACGTTATGTATGCTGCAATAATAACCTCCATGTTCATGGGTGCTAATGTTTCTTATTTGTTAGATAAATATGTGATTCAATAACAGTTAAGTACACAGTGCGTTCAATTAATATTATAAAATGTATTCAAGTTATATAAATCAACTAGAATTAACCCGTGCACACAGTGCACGGAGCAAAAAACCCGCACGAATAGGATGCGGTGCACGCGCGAAACCAAAAGCAGTGAGGAATGTGGGTGTGCGTGCCGGTATCGTTGGGATGCAAAAAGTGTGAAGTCCGGGGGTTAAAATACAAAAAACCTTGGGGTGACAAACCGGTAAATAAGTGGGTGTTTTTTTTGTTTTTTTTGGAGTGAATGGCAAACATGTAAATACGTGAGTTTGGGTGGGGTTTTTGAGGGGATGGCAAAAATGTAAATAAGTGGCTTGGGTGAGGTGGAGGATGAGGTGGAGGGGGTGATGTGAAGGGCCCACTGTTGTCTTAGTCACACTTTAGCCTCCACCTAGGACAACTTCACCGTATAATAGATAGTCATCCAAACAAATAAGTATACTACAAAGTGGACAAACTAGATATATGCATTTAAAATCAAATAGGATTCTGAACCCATTATTCATGCTTTAGATTTTTAACTTAGTTCCTAACACATCCCAAAAGTGTCTAATGTACATCTGTTTGTATTTAACCGGAAAGGCATTGAAGCCTGTGCAGCAGACATAGTTTGTGCTATTGTCGTAAACAGGTATTTTTGTTCATCCCAAATCGTGGTCTTTCCTTAGTATTTAGGACTCGATTCTTTTTATTTCTGAAAAAAAAACATAGTTATAATACTAACTAAATACGATATTATTAGTATTATACTATTTTAGTATTTGTATTTAATTCCTTTTTTATTTTAGGGGGAACCCAAGACTAAAGTAAGAGAATTTTCTGTGTAACCCGCAGCAGCAAATAACCAGCCATTTGAATTTCTTATATTGTAATGGTCGTGTGTCCCACAAATTTTATCACAAAATAGTACAAGTTTGAAATGAAAGCGGGTCGTATCTATTGCCCTCAACCACAAAATTCTTCCCTGAAAAACCACCACTTTGCAAACCCAGTTATTAGTTAATAAAAGAATAAGTGCTTTACAAAGTTTAACCTGGAATTTTTCTTGGCTACTCCATTAAATCTGAAAGCTGTGATTATAAAGCTTTTTTGCAAACTAACCCCTTTAAACTATACAAGTCCATATAACTTGAAACATAAGTTCTATGAATTTTGATACTTCTCACAGAACATTATTTTTCATAGATCCATTTACATAAAAGAAAAGAAAGAAAATAGTCTAAAAGGCATTGTCGAATATAGTGTAAAACATCAAATTGATTAAGGATCATTGTACCAAGTTGATATAATTTTTCTTTGTCTTCACTATTATTGTGTGAGAGTTCCCATGGTGAGCCTCCCATATCATTAAAACAGGTCCTACCATAGATTGAATTAATCACACTTTCATTCTGAAAAAGAAAAAAGTGGTCATATTGAATGATCAAAACTCAAGATTTTATCTGTAGACCCCAAACATATGCTTAAAATTCATCAAAATTAGAGTGAAGTTGGTGCATATTGAAAACGAAAAGCTCTGCATAAAATACTATCATACTATTTATATATCTCATAATAGCACATTAGAAAAATAATATTAACTTTTATGTAATTCAATCAATTAAATAAATAAGTTTAATAATATGATCATTTCTCCCTCCTTAGATATATTTTTAATAATGTCAAATTTGTGGCATTCATGTACATAACCTTTCATTTCATTACATCACAATATTTGTGTCCTTCCAAAATTAAAACCGGCATATGCCACTTGCACGTGCAAAAAAAGTTGTAAATAACAATGCCAATGAGTATGTGAGATATATCCATAAAATACCATACAATTCTATAATACTTGTATAAAAACTAGACTAATTATATATTGTGCTCATAATGGTTAGTGGTGATTTAGAGAATGTCACCTAGGCACCTCAAATGTAATTTGCCACCTTGGCACCTTAAGCGCTTGCCAAGAGGCTAGGACTTAGCTAGGCGGGCACTTACCAAGTAACTATTTTCTTAGATTAAAATGACAAATTTAACTTGGATGGCTATAACCCCCTTCAAGTAGATGTTACAAGCAAGAACTTTTGAATATAGGAAAGAGAAGAAACCAAAGGTTTTTACTTTTAATGTCAATGTTCGAGTAATTATTTCCGGCAACAAGAATCCAAGTTTTCCTGGATTGGTTAGCCCATCCAAATAAAAGACCCCAGTACCTCCAAATATTAAATTCTAAATTTTTTCAAAGAAAGACATGTAGGCCTACAAGGAACCTTATCTGGTAAAGAACCCACACTAATGTGGGGGGAAGAAGCTCCCATAAGGAAGAATTAACTGCTACAATAAACTCATACATCTTCGTCCAAATCATAAACAACTTTCACGAATTACTCTAGCCTTCATGTAACATCCATATGTCACAAACCTGGGTCGCTATATAATAAATTTGGACCTCCTATATTTTTAGTTCAAAAAATTCCCTCACACGTGATGCGAGACTTGAACCAATGATTTTCCACAAAGGAAGGGTATGTCTTTGCCACTTGAGCTAAGCTCAGTTGTCTTAAATTCTAAATTAATGTAGAAGTTTTTAACTTTTTATACAAGGATCCCCACAACAAAGAATGAATTGCACATAACATACGGTTTTTCCACAGAATCACCGACCTTGATGTTTTCTATTTATCAACGGATGGTGAATACTATATTCTTTGCTATATTCTTTGATATACCATCTGTATCTCTAAACCAAACATGTGATGCTCTAATTTTAAAGTTTATTTCCAAGCAATTACCACGGCAATCGTAAGAATGCCCTTAATAAAGATCATATTGTTATCCTAAAAGCGAACATGTTGGATCCGTAGAAGGTCACTTCAAACACTAATCAGGTGAAAAGTTGTGTTTATTTAACAATAATCTAATTCTCTTCAATAAGATAGCAGAATAATATATATACACCAGTTATCATAGAGATAAGAAGATGCAACAAAACAATTGAGCAATCGCAAACACTGAAAATTTATCATGATTTGGTCTTCCAGCTTACTCTAGTCCTTAAACCTTCCTACTTGCGATTTTTCACTATTTTCTTCTGACGAACCCGTTAGTATACAACATATAATTTGACAACCCATCATTACCAATTATATAATCAATCACTCAGTCATCAGAGTGATCAAAATAACCAATCTCTTAGACCAAAGAGATTATCGCCACCCTCTCAACACCTAAAGAGAATCATTAAAAAACCAAAAGTTACAATATTCCTAATAGCCTTAAGTGCTTGTGCATATGAATCAAGAGTATGCTACTGACTCTATTTCTGTTCAAATGATCAAAAGCTTTGAAGACTAGAAATGAAGAACTTCACAGAGTTATTATTCAAAGAGATAATCAACAGAATAGGAAATATTCTATATAATCTTTGAAATTGGGTTGCAACATTATATATAAATATAAATCTCAATGTTCAAAACATTCAAAAATATAGCTGTTGCAATTGTCATCAATGGATAAATATTGAATGATCATCAAATGAAAACTGTCTTGACAAGTCAACTAAAGAATTTATTTGTCAACTGGTTAGTCAAAACAGACAACAAGTTTGTATCAGTCGATTAAACGGACTGTTCTGCGTTAGTCGATTATCAGGTGTTGTTAGTTGACTAACACCATAATTATCATAGATTTAGATCATGAACTAAGTAATGTTGGTTCCAAATGGTTTGAGGTATATTTCTAGATTAAATTTCCCATGTGTGTCATCAAGGTTATATACAAAAGACATATACAAGGAAAAAAATACATTAATAATACAAATATAAACCAAGATTAAGTAGTCCATTGATGAGCATGAAATGCATATCCATTATACACGTTCTTAAATTCAAGTTTATAAGCCTTGCCATATGATCATACGCTTCATCTAATGCTGCATAAAACATGTTAACGCACAGCATATAATTTGATCATCATCAAAACTAATATTGTGGTCATACAATATCCAACCGAAGATACTGACTTGAACCAATTCAATCTTGAAAAGGTTTCAGGTTGATCAAAACCTAGGCATAAAACTTAGATCAACCACAGCAACATACCATATTTCAAAATTCGCCCAAAATCTCACGAGCGAGGGAGAGGAAACTAACCTCGAGATTTCATGATAGAGAGGAAGGAGGTCATGACGGTAGAAATGGGCTGAAGCTGAGCGGTAGCTTTTCCCCTACGCTCGGCGTTTACGATGGTCCGCAGCGCCTCGTTAAGTATCCTACGCCCCATTTCGAAACCCCCCTCGTTTTCTTCCTCCTCCGCGTCTCCTCCTCCCTCTCGCACGTTGAGAGTAGATCGGAGTTAACGGCGGCCCAATACGGGTCGGGTTGGATCGGGTCGGTCATTTGCCACATCGACATCCAAGTAGAGGATACCGTGGGGTTTACGCACCAGTTGGGTTTTTCTGGTTCATTTCTGGAAGTTTTTCTATTTTATTTTATTTTGCTTATCATTACTTCAATTATTATTGATAGTATCAGGAAAATACATAACTTTATAATTGATAATTACCATATTAGTTACTAAGTTTTGTATCAAGTCTTGAATTTTCGTATTTAATAATTGAGAATAATGGCTATCATACGCCATATGAGATATGCTCTCATACGCCCTCTCACATAAAGCAACTAAGTACAAGCCCACATGGGCTTGTACTTGGTTGTACTTGGTTGCTTTATGTGAGAGGGCGTATGAGAGCCTATCTCATATGGCGTATGATACCCATTAATCCCTTAATAATTACCCTACATAACTGAATTACCAAACACACTTGTTTATTTTTTTTCTTTCCCTACGACGGAAGCAGGGTTTTGCGTAACAAATATTTAGGGTATCACAACATAGATCTAGCTGAGGAGGCAAAACCCATCACAATATTGCATATGCCTACGTCTTCACATGTACAGATTACAGATCCAACCAGAACATGCATACAATTTTTACCTGACCTAATGTTGAAGATGTTAACATCAGGTGGACAAGTTGCTACCCCTCAAAAGCATCAGCATCACTTGCATGCATGAAGAAACTGTAACAAAAAAAAAACACGGCAGAAGACAACGAACAGAAAGGAACCGAATTTAGAGAGCACCGTGGCCAGCCCGGCTGGAGCCTTGAATAGAACAGACATGAAAGTTCTTTGCACTCAATACGTGACCGAAATGAAAATAAAAAATTACAGGAGATACTTTAAAAAAAATACAGATGCAACATTTCGGATCGCATTGGAATTAATTGAACAGGCCATGTCAAAACACAACTCGTAAAAGAAGGGTCTCAAGCAAGATATCGGTACAATTTTCTATCAACCTTGTCTCTCTCCAAGAATTCGCGCTCGATGAGTGACTCGATCCTCTTCTTGATCACCACCGGGTTCGGTAGGAACCGTGCCTGCAACTGCTTCGTAACCTCCGCCACTATGTTATTGTGATCCAAAGTTCTTCTGGACTTCATAATCCTTACTATGGCTGCCTCAATTTGAGGCTTCCTGTCCTCCTCCACCCTCTGCCTTGTCTCCTGTTTCTCTGGCTCCGACTCTTTCTGAGCCACCACGGTCCCAATCTTCACCTTCACAAACTTGCTAGAGAACTTATCGTTGACGAAGAAAACATCGTCCTCAGCTATGTCCTTGCTCATGGGATCTTTACACAAAACATTCTTACCCTTCACGCAAGCAAGAGATTGCAGGCATCGCTTCAGATCTGACGCCGGAATCTCTGTGGCTTGTTCAACCTCCTTGCAACTCAATCGGTCTGCAGAATTGAACAGCATCAAAATGCACATTTGATATGTGGACACGTTCAATTCATGCTTTTGGTGCTGTCCAAATGTTGCTTTCAGGTCAGCCGTGCCCATGTTTGTTTGCCAAGACAATCTCCTGCCAGTGTGGGTCCCGAGATAGTAATTTTTGAACTTCTCGCAAACCCCTAAGATTTCTGCCGGAAGGTTGCACGTCGCTATAGGTTGAGTAGGCCAAGATCCGGTTGTGAGAACTTGGACAGCTAAGGTTGGGCCATCACCCATGTCGGCCAACTGGCTTGCATAGAATCCTTGCATTGTATCCTGAGATGTCTTCATGTCTGTGAACATTCCTTCTAGCTTTGAAGTGAACTGGTATCCGCATTCTGTCTTGAGCTTGACTATTAGGCTTCTCTCTGCATCATCCGAAACTGTTTTGCCTGAAAGAAGCCTTTTAGCCAAGTGTTGCTTGTAATATTTTTCAAACACGTCCTTCTCTTGCAAGTACCGGAACAACATCATCACTTTATCAAGAATAATCTCCACATCCTCCTCGCTGACCCCTTTCAGGCCTTTACGCAGCTTATCATCAACATACAAGGAGATGAATTCAGGAGATCTATTGTTTAGATTAATGAAGTACTCAAATGAGGAATTCAAAGCATTTTGGAAGGTCTTGTCATTGTTGAATGCTGTAATAATAATCTTGTCATGCTTATCTTTTTCATCAAGAAGCCGTTGAACAAATTCCACAGGATCTTTGAGCCTCTCAGGATCGGTTACCAACTGCTTTCCAGTTTCCCGAAGGTGTGAAGTCATCACATCTCGGATTGTGGGAAGGCCATCTGGAACTCGACGAAACAAACTGTACATTCTGGCCAAGTCTTCATATTTATCATCCACAAGCATATTCACAAGACCAGAATTCTCCATATGAACTAATCTTTGCATGTGGTTTTCAATCATCTCTTTTTCAACCACTTGGGTTATCTTTACCTCGGTTTTTGGGTCAAAGTAGTGTGAGACTCTTTCCATCTCTTCATTGAGCCGCCTTTCAGCTTTCTTAAGATAGTCACCACAGTCACAGCACTCTATAAACTGCTGAGACTCAACACGGTAAAAACTGGCCGACACATCCAAGAAGGGTTTCTCAAAATCTTCTTGGTATACAGAAGAACCAAGATCCATGAGCATTTTTGTTACATGTCTCATTAAGCCCCGATTTATAACTTCGCCGGTTCTTTCTTGCTGAATGAGTTCCAAAAGGATACTTATTAACCGGGTCTGTATTTTATTGGAGTGAATGATGTTATCCCTCCATAAATTTAAACCAAGCTCATGAACTGGTACTTTGTGAGTAGTAGGAACAAAGGTTCGGTCCATGTACATCAAAATGTCTCTGATCATCTGCAATGCTTTATTGTGATCCCCCCATTTTCTGTTTAGCTCCTCGAGGAAAAGACCTCCCTGAGCTGCCTCAATGGACTTCGACATTTCTTTCAGGTGCCAAGTCATGGTTGTCACAAGCCCACTGTACAGCTTTTCTCCATATTTGTGAAGGACCATATTGTAAGCATTCCTGGATTCAGAAAAACAGCTCAGTCATCAGAAACAGTGTGGCTAGAAGCCCTAATATCTAGTACAAATACCAGAATAAATTAAAACGTGGAAGAAAGATCAATATAATGATGTGTGAAGCCTGCTTCCAACGCCAACCCAGAAGAACTCACCAGCCAACCATGGAATGCCATCGATCAAATCCACCATCTAGGGATAAAATGGTGCTTCATTTTTATAAGAAATGTAAACTTCAGTTGTTGCATTTTAAATCCAAAGTCACAACGTAAATTAATTAGAAGCCTGAACTGGTGTGCCAATCCGTTCACACTTTAAATAGCCCACTGAAAGCTAAAACCAGCATCAAATCCTCGCAACAGGAGAAAGCCAAAAAGCAACAGCACTAAAAATGCTTATAATCAAGTCAAACTAATCTGAAAATAATTAAATCGTCACGACACTGTCCCTAATAATAAAGATGAATTTATATTTAAAATTTTGCAACAGCAAAGATCCTCAAGGTTGTGCTAGTAACGTACGCTGCAACACACTTTGCATTGAATCCAAACAATTCCGTTGACAAAATATAAAGTCAAAAGCTATTATATGTGAAGTGGGAAGTGATGCTACTTGTCTTTCATGACACTTCTTACCTTTCAAGGAACCTCAATCAGTCCTGAGCAACAGCAACAGATAGGATCGAAAATATGGGTTCACACATCTAATATTTAAAAGTAATGAGCAAAGATTGTGAAGTCCATTGTCCAAGAAAGATTGACCATGACAGGGACAATGCGCCAATCTGCAAGTATGGTAAGGCATAACCAACTTGGGGTTTTAAAAATCCGCTGCCTTTTTGCTTAGGCAATCTGCCAAGCTGCTTGATCGGTCTGCCTCGGAGGTTCAGCAGGGCACAGAGGTGTAATTGGTGGGTATTGTATGCAATGTTTTGCTCCACCTAAATGTGTCCATCAATTAATTGCATATCAAAATATTCTTGCATGGAGTGCATGTTAATATTTAACATGAATGAGATTTTCACTCTCACTATCATCCCATTGTCGTAGGTGTAAAATATGCGTCAGATTATCAAATCTACATGAATCGTTCGTCAGATTATCAAATCAATACATGAATCGTTCCCAACCCTAACAAAACCTCTTTCCCTTCAGACTTAGTGGCAGCAAGAGAGCAACCTTTTGGTGATGTCAAATCATGTCCCCTATGACAAACTACACTTAAAACAGAATTAATTATTTTTTTCTTGTCACTATCTTTGTTCTTCATTTCCTCTTTCCTCTTCCCTTTTCTTTTTTACCTTTTTGGAAGTATACACAAGTCACAAAATATTATTACTACACAGCTTAGTATTTATTGCATGTGCAACTTGTCATTATGATCTCTTTAGAGTAATTTTACCGCAATACATTAACAAATGACATTGAGTTAATGATATCCAGAAAGAAGAAAAGAAGTTATTTGGAAACCTAAGAGCCAATCACTAAATGGACGCTAAGGCAACTACGCCAGTTCAGCTGGCTCCTAATGCTTCTTCTCTGCTTTAAAATCCCGACAGCCATTGTTCACCCTAGCACCTGCCCTCAGGGCCCCTAAGATCCTGCATTCCAGCTCCACCAATCCACACTCTCCAGGGTGTCATCCTCTACAAGTGAATAAATCATTCTTTACAATTCATTCAATTTGGGTCATCCAACTTCTGCTTTGGCCTTCCAACAAGCATCCCAAAGCCCTCTCCACATCATTCTCGAGTATATCTTCTTAGACTGTTCTTTACATCCAAGCCAACCACAGATGTTAACATAAGACCCACTGCACCAAGCCCAATGTTGATTGGCCTATCAAGAATCTTCGGATAGTATCTCAGTATCTGGTGCTAACAGGTGATGTAAAAAAAAGAAAACAAAGAGCCAAAACTCAAGCTAACATTTTCTCTCAGCTGATTAGTAGTCATAGACAATATATATCTATGAAGGTTCCTATTCAGATTATTAGGATAAAATATTGAAGAAGTTTCTGAACTAAAAGCAAAAAATAAGCTTCAATACAAAGTAGACAGTCCTGAAAGGGCTAACTAGAGCAAAACTTGGTAGACAACTATCAACATGGTTCATGTATTGTTCATAGATGGCCTTGTCAATACTTGCCATCTGGGCCATGATCTTCAAAACAGTGAAATATGAATTAATTATGATGATATAGAAGATTTGTGTAGGACAAATCAGGTAAAACTTGATTATGGGAAAGCCCATCTACATTGCAACTGATTCCTCTCTATTCTCCTTCCCTCTTTAAAGAGAGAACTTCAATCAGAAACTACTTCAGAAGAAGTATGGATTGGGTAGTTTGATACGCTCTATCAAACCAACCAAAATTGACGTATGCAACCTGATGGCAATCATAATACAATCCTTAAAACAATTCACACCTTGTGAACGTAATTTAAAATTTTATTGATTGATGAACCCACATTTGAACCCCCAAGGCAGTGGCAGAGCCAAGGTTTATGTGAAGGTGAAGCAACACCATGTATGGATGGATGCTCTTCTTGCAAGGTGGGGCAAAACATGGGATCCATATGCAATACATATAGGAGACTTTGAATTTCAATTGAGTCAACTGCATAATCATAAACCACCCTACCACCGTAGCTGCTGCCCAGAGGCTCCTCAATGCACTGAAAAGTTTGTACTCATTTTGATCTGGATGTGGAATATTAGTTAAACAGGTAAAACTCAAATAACCAAAGAAAACTCCCTGCAAGAATATGAAGTCTTTGAAGATTGGTATCATTGCATGAGCTTAAACGATGCTATTAAAAGTAGAAGAGGTTATAGAGAACTATGACCCCTACCTTTTACACACACGCATGTCTGCACTGCGTTGACAGCACATATCCAGTTTACTCATATATACATGTGCGCACAGAATAATGTATATGTGCTGTGGGCATGGAAAATTTTCTTGCGCTAATGTACCTATACACCATATATATTTAATTTTTTATTTTTTTCGGATGAGTTTTACATATCATGGATGGTGAATATATTAAAAACTAAGTGATCAAATATGATTAGATCCTCAATCTGATTGGTGCAACCGTGCAAGTTTAACGATTTCATAACAATAAAATTTTATATAACGATTAGACCAAGGGTCAAATCCCCTAGTTCATCCATATTTGGGGGTTTGGATTTTAGAATATATACAGCATCATCAAAAAAAATTTATAAATATCAAGTAATCAAATTTTTATGCTGTTAGCGCAGTAAAAATCATCCATATTTGGGGTTTTGGGTTTTAAAATATGTATAACAACCTCAAAAAATTTCAAACAAACAACAGGTGGATTTTTTTATTCTGAAATTTCACACGCTGACACCATGTATCCATGTGTCCAGTTTACTCAGATATATAATCCCACGCTACGACATCCAATTTACTCATTCATATATATAGACAAATATTCAAATGAGAACATTTCGCATGGAATTTTCCATGCGAAAACATGTTTATTTTTTTGAAAAAAAAATTTCAAAAAAAAATTTTCCTCCTTCATTTCATGTTGATATACATCCCTCAAAAACTAATGGTTAAAAAATAATATGCTTTGGCCTTCGAACGATGTATTCCAAAAAGTTCTATTGTTTTGAAACCGCTAAATTTTGTAATTGGTTGATCGGTGCTCAAATCCCCTTATGGTTCCCCCATTACTTTCCATAGGTATATAATTGTATAGATTAAATATCAAAAAAAATTCACAAAAAATTTCTAAAAAATTAAAAAATGTGAAAAACCAAGTTTTTCGCAATAGAATATTACTATATATATAATATATGAGTTAACTGGATGTGCAACACCGGAAAATTTCTATGCTGACAACACAAGAATCGGTTTCCTATGATTATTTTCAAAAAAAATTTGAGGTTGACGTATACATTCTAAAACCCCAAATATGAGTGGACTCTAAATGGATTTGACACTCGATTTACTCGTTCCAAAAAAGTTCTATTGTTCTAAAATCGTTGCTTGTATCCCAGTCGGATCGAGTGCAAATAATGTCAAATTCATTTTATTTTTGATATGTTGATCATCCATGGTGTAGAACAAATTTGAAAAAATTCTCTAAAAATAAAAATAAATGATGTATATGTCCATTAGCGCAGGAAACTTTCCTACGCTGATAGCATATATACATTATTTATATATATATAAACATGGTACGTTGAACCTGGACATAAAAATACACGATCCAATGTATCTAGATAATATTTCTTAAATCACATGATTCATTCAATGTAGACGTATTCTAACACTCAACCTCAAGTTGGAGTATAGGTATATATCATACACAGCTTGTTACATGTAGATGAGAAGGTACACACTGAACCTGGCTTGGTAAAATTGTCAGCTAATCAAATTAACTAAAGTACAAAAAAGTGCAAATCTGCTTATTAGTGATTGCATATCTACTGAAATGACAATAAATTTTTATGTGTTTAGTTCTTTTATGAAAGATATGGTTATTGGATATATAGATGGATTTAATGTAGAAAAGGTGGCACCTGATCTATTAGATCAGGTGCCAAGACACAAAAAGGTGGAAAGTGCAAGCCCCACATGGGCTTGTACTTGTTAGAGGCCCACCTTTTTGTGTCTTGCACCTGATCTATAGATCAGGTACCACCTGATCCACATGAATCCATATATAGATTATGGCCTGATTGTCACAAAACATCAGCATCGACTTATCATATTAAAAACAAAACTCCTAAAGTAATATCTTAAGACAAATCATTTCGCATAATGTATGTGGCCATAACTCTGTATTCTACTCCAACACTCGACCTTGATACAATATTTTATTTCTTGCTTCTTCATGTTGCCAAGTTTCCTCCAACATAAGTACAATGACTACAAGTGGACCTACTGTCACGTTAGTTATCAACATAAAAATGGACGCAAAATATGTACTAATCCTTACGTGTCGATATCTTTTATAAGAAAACCCTTTACTAGAGTGAAAAATCATTAACGCCGCTTTCATGTGAACATCTATAGGATTATACATGAATTGGCTAACTATACCAGTGACCAACATAATGTCTACATGATGATGGTCAAGTAAATAAGCTTCCCAACCATCTAGATGAAGATATCCTTTAGCAAAAGACAACCATCCCACAAATCAGTATTATCCTCTATAGGAGTTTGTACCGGGTTACAGCCCAACAATCCTATATCCTGAAGTAGATCTAATGCATACTTCTTTTGGGACAGAGTAACACCGAATTTATTCTGTGCTACTTCTATCCTTAGAAAGTTTATTAATTTTCACATGTCCTTGATCATCAGGTGATTCTTCAGTTATTTCTTAGTCGCTTCAATTCCACGAGTCACGGTCATAAGAATATCATCAACGTATGCAGTTAAAAAACAAATCCTAACCCATCTATACAATGACGGTCGAATAATCAGAGTTGCACTGTCTGAAGTTGCAACCTAACTGAACTTCTCAAATCAATCTAGACTCTACTTCAACTCATATATCATTTTTCTCATCTGGCAGATAACATTCTTCCCTTAAGTGACATACATAAGCGATTGTTCCATGTAGATTATCTCATTGAGCTCATCATAACGGTATTCTTTACATTCTTTACATCCAACTGAAACATAAGTCAGTACTAATTAATAGCCAAAACAAAGATTGCTCGAATGGAATTCAGGTAAGAGTCAGGAGAGGTTTCAAAATAGTCAACTACATATGTCTGAGTAAACCCATTAGCAACCAGTCAAGCTTTATATTTGTTCATTGTCGCATCTAGCCTATATTTATCAACACATATAAGGCAGGGACCAGCTCATATGTGTCACTAAACAACAGAGAATTTATCTAAGCATTCATAGCTTGCTTCCAGTTAAGATGCATCATAGATCCTTGGTAAGATTTGGAAATAGATATTGAGGATAAAGGCAAGACAAACTGCTGAAAAGAAATTGAAAGATCATAGGAAACAAAATGATAGATAGGATGCAAGGTAGATGGTTGTTTACGTTTACGGAAAGCAATCGGCATATGCAAGTCAGATGGGGATAAGATAAGCTTGGGTGATAAATGGACCTTCTTTCATGAAATGTGTATCATCCGATACGGTAAGGATAGAAGAGCATTGCTCTGAATGTTTGGTGTACATGCAATGGCTTAGAGTTGGTAGGAACCTCTGGACTAAACACAGTCTGTGAAAGATAAGATGGAAGGGGTCGATATTAGGTATAAGAATAAAATAAGCAAGAGATTCAAAAAGGTAATGTCATCAAAAAATGTAATACTTACGATGTACAGAATCATAACAACGATAACTTTATAGGTTATAGAATATCACATTAACATATATTTTACTGCTATTGATGCTAATTTGTCAAGTGTAGGTGTGAGATTCTATACGAAGCAAGTATAGCTGAACAAATGTGGTGGTAATGAGAAGATAGGTTTGTTTGGAAATAAGCAATAAAAAGGTATTCAACCACTGAGGGCAGATAAGGGTATTCTATTAATTAAGTAGCATGCACATAAAATAGTATCCGATTGTAAATACGTGAAAACATTCATTTCTAGCATAAGTATACATGTAAATCTAATATTTGTGTTTTCTTTTAGCTACACCATTTTGATGTGAAGTTGAACACATCTGATGCAAGATCTCATTCGGTTAATAAAAAAATTGAACATCTTAGTACACATTTTAGAATATCATCAGTACAAAGAACACGAATATTTTTGACAACCCATCTTTATTTTATTGAAAATTTTGAATTATTTCAAGTATATGTGCTCTATCTTTCAACAAATAAACACACGTTATATGGGAAAAGTCATAAGTAAAAATTAAAAATAACAAAAAAAAAATAGATCCAAGTGTTGTGACCCAATTGGCCCAATGGGCCTATTCATAACACTTCCCCTTATCCAATCAACGTTGAAATAAGAGGTGGATTATTCAGGATCCGAGTTAGGGTAACTGTCTTGTTAAAGAAAGAACAGTTAACCCATAACTTCCCCTGTTTTGGGGATGTGTCTAGGGGTGGATACTTCAGGATCCAGAGTCAACGAGGTTGCCTCGTCAAAACCTTGACTACGGAAAACCCAGTGGGAAAAAACCTGTAGCCAAGGGAAAAGAGTACAACTCTGCAGTTGACTCCCCCTTATCTGACCAAGCTTCAGGCTTGCAGATTTCCTATGAATCTATACATCAGTCTCCTATGTATCTATGAGTTCATAGTTCTCTCATCCTGACCCAGTTTACATTTACTCACTCTCCTCATCTCAATCCCATATACAAGTTTCTCAAAGATACTAGTAGGCAGGGATTTGTTAAGCAAATCCGCCAAGTTATTACATGATTGGATCTTCTGTACCTCAATCTGCTTTTGCTTCTGAAGGTCGTGCGTCCAGAAGAACTTGGGGGAGATATGCTTCGTCTTGTCACCTTTGATGTAGCCGTCCTGTAGCTGGGATATACATGCTGCATTGTTTTCATAGAGTGTAGTGGGTGCAAGAACGCCGGTCGTCAGGCCGGTGGAGGTGAGTATGTGCTGGATCACCGAGCGTAGCCAAAAGCATTCCTTGCTTGCTTCGAAGATCGCAAGTAGCTCTGAGTGGGTGGATGAGACGGTCGTCATGGTCTGCTTCACAGATCTCCAGGATATGGCAGTGCCGCCATATGTGAACATGTATCCGGTCTGAGACTTCTCTGTATGAGGATCGGACCTGTAACCTGCGTCAGCATAACCAACTAAACCAGTTGATGCCCCTTTCCTGTAGAATAGACCTAAGTCTATGGACCCTTGGAGGTAGCGCAGAAGATGCTTAACTCCGGCCCAGTGCCGCTGTGTAGGTGCAGCACTATATCTGGCTAGTAAGTTTACTGCAAACGCTATGTCGGGGCGAGTGCAGTTAGCCAGGTAAAGGAGTGCACCGATAGCACTTAAATAAGGCACTTCGGTGCCTAGTACTTCCTCCCCCTCTTCCAGCGACCGGAAGGGGTCTTTGTGTACATCCAATGATCTGACGACCATCGGAGTGCTGAGGGGGTGGCACTTATCCATCTGAAACTTTTTCAATAAGTTCGATGTGTAAGTTGACTGGTGTAACAGGATCACATCTTTAAGATGCTCTATCTGAAGGCCTAAACAGAATTTTGATTTTCCGAGGTCTTTCATCTCGAAAGTTTCTGTCAGGCTTCTAGAAATCTTTGCGATCTCTTCAGGAGATCCGATGAGGTTTAAGTCGTCTACGTAGACGGCTATAATTACAAATCCTGTTGCCTTTGCTCTTATAAAGATGCAAGGACAGACTGGGTCGTTTTTAAATCCTTGCTGTGCAAGGAAGTCGCTCAGTCTGTTAGACCACATCCTTCCAGATTGTTTTAGACCATATAATGATCTTTGCAGTTTCACTGAGTAGATGTCACGTTCTCTCTCTTTTAGTGCTGCAGGCAAACAATAACCGTCAGGCAATCTCATATAGATGTCTCGGTCTAGGTTGCCATATAGGTATGCAGTAACCACGTCCATGAGTTGCATATCTAAACCCTCTTGTGCTGTTATGCCAATGAGGAATCGGAAGGTGATCGCGCCCATGACCGGGGAGTATGTGGCTTCAAAATCTACCCCAGGACGTTGGGTAAAACCCTGCGCTACAAGCCTTGCTTTGTAGCGTACGATCTCATTCTGTTCATTTCGTTTTCTAACAAATACCCATTTATAACCCACAGGTTTTACACCTTTTGGTGTCTGGACTATTGGTCCGAAGACCTTGCGTTTGGTGAGTGAATCCAACTCCACTCCTATTGCCGCTTTCCACTTTGGCCAATCATCTCTGCTTTGACATTCTGTCAGAGAGCGTGGTTCAATATCATCGTCGCAGTACGCGACGTTGATGGCAATATTACACGCAAATGTGTCATCTATTGTTGTGCTTTTTCTGTCCCAATACTCCCCAGTTCGTACATAGTGTATCGATACTTCATTTTCTCCCGGTTTTTCCTCTTCATGAGAGTTTGGGAGAGATGGGGTAGCAGGGCTTAAATTAGCATCCTGTGGTGGTATTTGTTTACCATTGCCAAGGGTCCTACTCTTTCGAGGGACTTGGTCCTTGGATCCCGGTGGTCGTCCTCTCTTTTTGAGAGGTCCAACCATTTCTGCTGCAGGCGGATTGCATCCATTTTGCGGTATGTCAATCCTAGCTGGAGTGTTAGCAGCAGGGACGTGTGATTTGACAATCTTCTGGTTGTCAGTAAATTTGTCCGGCAAGAGATGGACAGTGTTTTGGATGTGGAGAATCTTCAGGACCTCCTCCTCACACTGGCTTGTTGGCGGATCAAAGTGACATAAAGTTTTTGTATCCCAAGTGATACTTTCTGAAGCTTCGGGCTTCTTTGTCTGTGAGCCTAGTCTTGGGAACGATGTTTCATCGAATTCACAGTCTTCTAGACGTGCCTTAAAGACGTCCCCCGTAAGGGGTTCTAGGAATCTAATTATGGAGGGGGTGTCAAACCCAACATAAATGCCTAGGCGACGTTGTGGACCCATCTTTGTCCTTTGTGGTGGTGCTATGGGGACGTATACTGCACAACCAAATATTCTCAAATGTGAGACAATTGGTGGGGCTCCAAGTGCTAGTTGCATTGGAGAAGATGACTGACCTCCAGAGGGTCTTAATTTTATTAAAGATGCAGCATGCAGAATTGCATGACCCCACGCATTCACTGGCATCTGGGATTGAAGTAATAATGGACGAGCGATCCATTGCAGTCTCTTAATTAGAGATTCTGCTAACCCATTTTGGGTGTGAACATGCGCTACAGGATGTTCGACTTCAATTCCCTGAGCTTGGCAATAGTCTAGAAAGACTTGTGACGTAAACTCCCCCGCATTGTCCAGACGAAGTTTCTTAATCTGGTGGTCGGGGAAGTGGGCACGTAACTTTATTATCTGAGCTAAAAGCTTAGATAGTGCTAGGTTACGGGTGGACAGTAGGCACACATGTGACCACTTAGTTGATGCGTCTATCAGGACCATAAAGTACCTGAACGGACCACTTGATGGGTGAATCGGCCCACAAATGTCTCCGTGGATTCTTTCCAGAAAGCTGGGAGACTCCACATCCACTTTCAGTGGAGAGGGTCTCGTGATCAGTTTACCCTTGTAACAGGGTGGACATGGGAATTTGCCTTTTTGAAGAATCTTCAGGTTCTTCAGGTCAATGCCCCTGGAGTTCTTTATGATGCGGTACATCATAACCGAACCAGGGTGTCCCAGTCGACTGTGCCAGAGTTGGAATTCTGGTGTTTGGGGGCACTGCAGGTGCTCCACCATGGATGTTTCTGGAGTTTGTATACTTGTTTGGTAGAGTCCCGAGGGGAGTCCCTTGAAACGTTCCACAATGGTTTTTGAACCATTTGTAAGAGCCGTTACAAGCACGTATTCCCTTTTATCTTCCTCGACCGTCTCTAAGTGATATCCGTTTAAACGGATGTCTTTAAAACTTAGGAGGTTTCGGATGGATTTAGGGGAGTATAACGCATTTTTAAGTGTTATTTGTGTGTTGCCGGGGAGCAATATAATTGCTTCCCCTGATCCTTCGATTATGTTTGCTGGTCCTGAGATTGTTCTCAGTGGGCCAGAATAGCTACTTACGCTCGTGAAGTAGTCTATGTTTTGAAGGATCGAGTGCGTCGATGCACTGTCCACTAGGCAGATAAGTTCCATATCTAAAAAAAGGGAAAGACATTCAAGCAATAAATGAAGAGAAAAGATCTACTTTCATAAAGGTAAATGCTCAAAAAAATATTGTTCTGACATGGAAATAAAAACTAGATACGATGCATAAAATAGAAGATACATTGCTAGTTGCATAAAAGTGGTCCAGATCTAGAGAGTGTCATCTCCCATGAAATCTTCAGGAGTCCATGAGGTATCTGCCAACGCTGCGCTCTCCATCAGGTTTGTCTCAGCTCGAGGCTTGAGGCTTGCCTGGTAGAGGTCCTGGAGGTGTTTTGCTGTGCGGCAGATTCTGGACCAGTGGCCCGTTATCCCGCATTTTGAGCATTTGTCCTCCCAGTCTTTCTTGGGAGTGCCTCCTTTGTTGGGAATCCTCTTCTGCTTCTTGTCCACGAACTTCTGGTTCTGGGGAGGAGCTGGGTGAGTGGCCTTCTTCCGCTGCTTCTGTTCTTTCCATTTCTGGAATTTTGCCTTTTTGTCCGTCTTCTTCTTCTGGGAAGACTGGAAGTGGGCCTCTGCAGGAGGTGGCAATGGAGCGGAGCCAGGAGGGCGCAGGTTGTGGGTGGCAACCAACAGGTCTCTGTTTAGTTCAGCCATAAGCAGGCATGAAAGAAGGTCAGAGTACTTTGTGAACTTCCTCTCTCGATATTGTTGCATAAGGATCATGTCCTTTTCGTGGAAAGACGTAAACGTCTTTTCCAGCAACATCTTCTCCGTCACTGGTTCACCACACAACTTCAGGCGTGAGGTGATGCGGAAGAGAGCTGAGTTGTACTCCGCTACGGATTTGAAATCCTGTATGCGGAGGTGAGTCCACTCGTACTGTGCACGGGGGAGTATGACATCCCTCTGATGTCTGTACCTCTCCTCGAGTGCATCCCACAGCTCGTAAGGGTCCTCTACAGTGAGGTACTCGTCCTTTAAGGTCGAGTCTAAGTGTTTCCTGATATATATAATGGCTTTCGCCTTTAATATATCGGAAACTTCCTCTGTATGAGGTGCTTCCACTGAAGCCTCCTTGTTAGCTGGGGCAGTACTAGTTGTTGCCTTTTCAGTCTGTGTGAGACTGAAACCATGAGAGCGCAGATGGAACTTCAGGTCCAACTGCCAACTCAGGTAGTTTGACCCATCAGCCTTCAGGACTGAGAAGTCTACATTTGCGAGTCTGGCCATTTTATGATCTAGCATGTAAAGAAAAGTAGCATGTATCATTAAGACTGAATAAAACAGACATCCACGCATGTAATGTAGTCATTTTCATGGCATGAATTTTAATTAGTGTGATTTTAACATACATGCTTTTTTCAGGTAATGTGAATAATTAATTACTAAAAATTAACAATCACGCATGCTGTTAAGGGATTTCATTGTGACATTAAAACATGGTATTTAAGCTAATTAATCAACCACGCAGTTTAATGCATAAACAATGAAAACAGAAATAATGACCTTAGGCTATGGGGATCAGCCAGCCGACACCGAAAAAATAAAAGAGTCCAGTCCGAAGTTACATCAAAAATGCATGAAAATTAAAGTACAACTCAGGAACTTCAGAGAGAAGCCTCTATCTTCATTGTGCGAACGCCTTCAGCTTCTTCTTGGTGTCCTTCGGTCTTCTTTTTTACATATTCATCCTCACATACAAAATTTCTCTCAAAAAAGAAGAAAAATTGCAGGAATTTAAAACGGTGTCGGAAACCTGGCTGATCCCTAAAAACATAGCCTAATATTTGCACATCCACGCAGATAATATATTTGCGACATACAACCACGCAGATAATCAAAGACACATGCATTTAAAGTAATTAAAATTGTGTGTGTCGTGCAAAAAACATTTTTTTTTTGAAAAACTTTTTGCCTTTTTGATCCATAATTTACTGTTTTATTTTACCGCTTTAAACCCTTTCGAAAATTTCTTTTTTAAATATTTTGGGCTTTTTAGGGCCAAAAATAAATAAAATAATTTATGTGAATGGGCTAATTTTCTGGCCTTTTGGGCCATGAAAACAACCCATTAGGGTTAATATTTGGGCCTGCCCCGAAAAATAGCCCGTTAGGGTTAGGGTTTCGGGAAACCCTAGGGGGGCCCGCGGCGTGTCGCCACGACGGCGGGCCGCGTAGGGCGCGGCGGCCGTGGCGGCGACGGGCCGCGGCGACGGGCCGCGGCGGCGGGCCGCGGCTGCGGGCCGCGGCTGCGGGCCGCGGCCGCCGCGGCCTGGGGCCGCGGCGACTGGCCGCGGCCTGGGGCCACGGCACAGTGCCGCGGCTTCAGGCCGCAGCCGCTGGCCGCGGCCGCCGCGGCCTGAGGCCGCGGCGTTCGTTCTCCGCCGGCGGCGCAAAGAGCGCGCCGCCGTTCCGCCCTACGGGCGTGTGAATTTTTATTTTTGGATCAAAGGCGGGGGGTAAAAATCGGATTTTTCAACAAATTTGATCGCTAAAAAACAAGTTTTTATTGTTTTAAACATGCGGATCTTATTAAAAATGTTGAATTTTACCGAGTTTATCAACTTTTTGATCCTAAAACATGCAGATCTAATGAGAAAAGCAAGTTTAGATCTAAAAAGTTTGGATTTTTACCTCTAGATTCGACGAGGAATCTAGGCGACGGTTGGTGAAGGATGCCCTTTTCGCTCCCCGTTGAGAAGATTACGATCTTCTTGAATCTGAGCGATTTGTGGATCTCCTTTTCCGCGAGCCGCCGTCTCCTCCAACGAGCGTGATCGTGCTGATAACGTATTGTGAATGGAATTTAGGGAGAAATAGGTGTAAGGGGTTAAGAGCCCCCTACCCGTGTATTTATAACTTTCAATAGTGGGTTGGATACCCAATTGGCCCAATGGGCCTATTCATAACACCAAGCACATATTAAGACCCCAAATATCAAAGTGTACGAGTTCAAAAGGTGAAGAAATACGATTATTAACATGTCCTTGTAGGATGCATGATGGTACTTTCCTAACTCACATGACTCGCAATATAATGATAACAGAAGAGACTCAATAGAAAGAATCCAACATGTTCTTATTTTCATACATCTCCTTCAATAGGGTAATTTTTAGATTTAGGTTAAATTTTTAAACTAATATCAAGTTTCGACCAACTTTGAAAATAATATCAAATTTCGACCAGTTGGTCCACGTCAGCGGCCTCGCGCCGTTGGCGGTTATTTCCCCATATGGACGCACTTGCCAAGTGCGTCCATTCTGGCCGCACTTGGCAAGTGCGGCCAGTTTGAGTTGGAGACACGTGACTTACTTTAAGTCACGGGCATCTAAACTGGCCGCACTTGCCAAGTGCGGCCAGTTTAGCCGCTATATCCTTCAGCAAACCCGAGCACTCTTACTTCTCAAACTGAGGAAACGGAAAGAAAAAAACCCTAGCTAGGGCGCGACGGCGGAGGAGGCTTCCCATCCCCATTTGTGGTGATCAGACGGCGAGGGTTTCTCCATTTCAGTTGATCAGATAACGAGAAACACAAACAGGTATGTGGATCTCTCCATTTGATATCTCCATTTGATGAAAGATCCAAAAACATTGTATTCTTCATTTTTCATCAGCTGATTATCAAGAACTTTTGGATATGTATCAAATGCATACTAGGGTTGGACATAAGGCAATGGATTTCTAATGCAGTATAGAACAATAGAACAATACAAACATTGGATTGGACATAAGGCAAGCCAGTTGATTATCAAGAACAACACAACAATCCAATTTTTTGGATATGTATCAAATTGGATACACATTACTTAATTGAAATTTTGGATATGTATCAAATTCATACTAGGGTTGGTTTAATAAGATTGTTGATATACATTTCCGTGATTTCTAATGCAATATAGAACAATATTTTTGCAACTTGTAGGCTAGAATAGCATGGAGGAGGCGGGACCAATTACTGACGAGGTCTTGTATGATCAGGCGCACCATCGGTCTGCGCAGATCCAGTATGGAGAGGTATGAATATTTGAGTTGGAAAATTCTGAAAATTTAATTATGATGCCAATGCAGTAAAATAATTAACGTGATATTGTTTGCAGGAGGCTGTGATAGGAATTGTTGATCACGCACGTAGACATTCAGAATGGCAACTAGATGAGCGTGTGGAGTTGTATATTATAATGTCTGGGTTACATGTATGTGCGAAGTTGAAGTGGATACGATTGGACCATGCACTATTAACAGCATTGGTTGAGAGATGGCGGCCCGAGACGAACACATTTCATATGAGACAGGGGGAGATGACGATCACTCTGCAAGATGTGGCTGTCATCACCGGCCTACCTATATCCGATACCCCCATTTATCAAATTGGCCGACGACATAGTACCTGGGCCGATTTGATGGAGCGTCTTCTAGGCCAGGCATCCATGGAAAACCAAGGAGCAAAGGTGAAGCTGGCTTGGTTGCGTGAAACATATAGGGAGGTGCCTGATGAAGCCACAGATGAGGAGATTCAGCAATGTGCACGGGCGTACTTGCTGCATATGATCGGAACCTTATTGGTTCCAGATCCAAGCAAAGGATCGGTCCATCTACGGTGGTTGGAGAAGCTGGAGCATTTTGAGGAAATTGGAGGGTGTGCGTGGGGAAGTGCAGTGCTGGCACATATGTATTCTGAGCTAAGCAAAGTGGCAAGGATGCAAACATCGGCTATATATGTATGCGGCACCTTGTTGCAGGTATACCACCATTAATTCTTCAATAGTGAGAAGTGTATAAATATGTTTTATAAATAAATGACAAATTCATATTTACAGGTATGGTCCTGGGAGAGATTACATATAGGCCGGCCTACATACAGACAAAATGTATTGGACGGCAACGGCCCCTTAGGCTGCAGGTGGAATGTGCCAAGATCTTTTCGTGAAAATCCCCAAGGGAACCTCGAATTGTATAGAAACGAGCTTGACTCGTTAGAGAGCACACAGGTTTGAATTTGTAAATTTTGAATTAATGATATATATGTAAATAGCACGTCGTCTAATTAAGTATTTCTTCCATTCATGCCTATTAGGTTATTTGGGAGCCATATGATGCGCGGTTGGAGCATCTTCATCCTTCATGTTTATTATTTCCTGCGATATGGCGTGCACGCGTCCCATTATTTTGCTGGGAGGAGATTGAAATGCATGTACCGGACCGTGTTATGAGGCAATTTGGGTTAGCACAGCACATTCCAGTAGCGGTCCCAGTAATGCCGGGGAAGTCAGGTATGACCCGTTCTCGTACATGCCACGTGGGCCCCTCGAGCGTAAAATGGTAAATAATAGTCATATACACTTCTTAAGATTACAAATTTTTTTGATTCATATATACTAATTGTGTGATTTGTTTTACAGGGTGATACGCTGCTTAACATCTACAATCGTTCGGTCATTGGTTTACAGGAGGACCCGTATAATACTCACTTGCTAGCAATCCAGCAAATGATCGATGATGTGATGGGGCAGACACGACATCGTCCTGAAGGAACAGACAACAGCTATCTTCGGCGAATGTATAGGAGGGATGTCGCCGGAAGTTCGCAGCAGCAGCAGCAGCAGGAGCAGGAGCAGGAGCAGGAGCATCAAGAGCAGGAGCCGGAGCCGGAGCAGCAGCATCAGACAGTGGATGAAGCTGGGACCTCGCAGCCTCAGTATACACAACCACAAATAGAGGGGGACACCGCTACGCAACAAGCACAGTTGCGGACATACAGCCGTACCCGTCGTGTGAAAACTGCACTCCAACGATTTTGGCGGCCGTAGTTTTTTTTTGATGTTGAAATGACTTTTGGAACATAATTTATTTTTCGGTATTTTGTAGGATGACATTGTGTTTGACATTTATTTTTTGGAACTTAATGTTTACCTCATGTACTTTGTGCCATATGTGCTTTGGACATGTGAGATATATGAGTGAGATGTGATAGGTGTCAAATGTTACCTCTCATCAGCTTCTTCATTTTTCAGTGGCTTTCTGAACGAAGCGGTCATCCAAGGCTATCAAGAGAAATAAAGCTACCCAACCGGCCCCCAATGCTGTAAAGAAGCACGTAGCTGTTATCAGCATGTATCACCCAAGCCGACACGTATTACGTGTCGGCTTGGGTGATACATGCTGATAACAGCTACGTGCTTCTTTACAGCATTGGGGGCCGGTTGGGTAGCTTTATTTCTCTTGATAGCCTTGGATGACCGCTTCGTTCAGAAAGCCACTGAAAAATGAAGAAGCTGATGAGAGGTGACATTTGACACCTATCACAATTATCTCACTCATATATCTCGCTCATATATCACACATGTGGAGCGATATGTAAAACTTGCATAAATTGACATATATGTCATTTGTGCTGAAAATATTGTGATATATGATATATCGGTGGTTTTGTATATGTATCGGGTGTTTATGTATATGATGATGTGCCTATTGGGTGTTTATATATATGATGATATATATCGGTTTTGCATATGTATCAGTATTCTGCTGCTCAGTTCTCGGCAGCAGCTTAGAACTGAGCAGCAGAATTGGGGTTCTGGGGGTGCACTAAATGGCCGCACTTGCCAAGTGCGGCCATCTCAGTGCACCCCAACAAAGACAGAGAGCTCTCTGTCTGTCTGGGTGCTGCACTGTAATGGCCGCACTTGCCAAGTGCGGCCATTACAGTGCACCCCAACACAAACAGAGAGCTCTCTGTCTGTCTGGGTGGTGCACTGTTATGGCCGCACTTGGCAAGTGCGGCCATTTCAGTGCACCCCAACACAGACAGAGAGCTCTCTGTTTGTGTTGGGGTGCAATGTAATGGCCGCACTTGGCAAGTGCGGCCATTTAGTGCACCCCAGAACCCCAATGCTGCTGCTCAATTCTCAGCTGCTGCTGAGAACTGATACAGAAAAATGCACGATACATACACAAAATTTTCAACACCAAATTTTGGGACATCACTTATATATCAAAACGCACGATACATACACAAAATATTTCAACACAAATGACATATATCATATACATTCCAACTTGAATTTAAATTACATCATATAAATTTAAATCACAGTAGATTTTCCAATGTCCATCAATATTCCAACTTGAGTCCACGTATATACATCAGACACGTGAACCGCCTCTTCCATGTGATGAAGACCTACAATATTGGAATGGCATAAAGTAATATACAATTTATATGAAAAGCTATATGAAATAAACCAATTGTATACTATACGTACGCTTGATTATGGGGAGGATTTTGGCAACGCGATTTGTAATGCCCGACCTGATGACAGTTGCTACATCTATTGTGCCCGCTGCCCTCACGAGGAACATCCATTTCCCCACGAATCCTTATCGACCGCGGCCTACCAGGCGCTCTTCTTTTCCTGGGGGGATTTATAATTGGACCATCCCAAACCTTCCAATACCGTTCATCGGGTATAGGGTGAAATTCAGGGGTATATGAAAGGCGATATTTGTTCGCAATATACCATATAGAACAAAACGGCCACCATGATATGTTTGCAGCATATTCTTGCCTGGACGTTGCGGCTATGACATGGACACATGGCATGTGCTGAAGCATAGGAATATTACAATTACAGCTGCAACTCTCTCCCTGTATCTTCACGGCGTACGCGTGTCCCTTATTATCCAAAACCTCCCCCTCATAATCACCAAATCGTGTGATGTAGCAAGTCCGTGCTTGTTCCACATGTTTCCCCAAAATCTCCTGTGTTAGGAGTGAAATTTGTAGTCCACCCATGTCCATCAATCCGACGATGGTAGAAATATTTAATTAACCTGTAAAAAGTTCTTGCAATTAACGCTTGTATCGGTAACGCTCTTGCTCCTTTGAGAACGCCATTGAAGCTCTCCGAACAATTGGTTGTCATGATGCAATAACGTTTCCCCCATCTTCATGCATAGCCCACCTTTTGGTCTCTCCTGCCAAGTCTGTAGAAATCCAATCATCTGCTGCAACGGACTCTGCTCTAATACTTGCACGGTGCTCATTATACTTAAGCAAGTCCGATGCAGTACCCGCACCCCAGAAGTTCCTTTCCAATGTGACTGTTCGGTGCCCTTTCTTTTTGAAGTTTGCGATGATATGTCGTAGGCAATACCTGTGATGCCTCTTTGTCGGCCATCCCTCCCTCAATGCTCTAGGAATTCCTTTGAATCTATCAGAAATGAATGTAATTGTTCGGTGTCGATGAGCGCTGGGTATATAGTGAAATATACAGCTGAAAAACCACTTCCAATTATCTTGGGTCTCAGCCAAAGCTAAAGGAAACAGCCCACCGTTTGCATCCACTCCAGTGGCTACAAGTAAACAACCTGCATATTTCACATATAGATGTGTTCCATCAATGCTCAATATCGGCCTATAATGCTTGAAACCTTCAATTGAAGGTCCAAATGCCCAGAACACACCGGTAAACTCTGCAACTCCTGGCCTGAGAGTGTCATACGTGATCTTGTAAACTGTTCCAGGGTTGCTTTCTGAAATTGCTTCTAAATACTGTGGCAACCTCTTATAGGACTCCTCCCAATCACCAAATATCCTGGATAATGCATTACATCTAGCCCTCCATGCTTTTAGATATGAAATTCTAATTTTTAAAATGGTGTGCACAACATCCTGGATTTCTGCCGGTGTCATGTCAAGCTTTGTCTTCACCATTGGCATAATCAAGTTACAAATGAAACGTGTCGTGGCTTTATGGTGATCAGTATTCAAAGTGGGATTATTGCATGTATGATCTGAACCAACTTTTGATAGCTTGAACCTCCCATTGGTTCTTTTACCCACTGCTGCATGAATGCGCCATGGACAATTCCGGCTCGCCTCATCTTGGCTATGCGGATTCACCTCAGAATTAATGCCACATATCACAGAATAGCATGTCTTGTTTGACTTGATTGGTTTGAATGTCACATTGTGCTTGATGCTCCACTCCGTTATTGTCTTAATTAAGTCCACCTTTGTTTCAAACAGATCACCGACTTTAAACACTCCGGTATCGCTATAAATTCTTCCTTCTTCCATACACCCCTCTAGAGTATTTCTCATAGCTGATGCCATTACCCATTGATCCTCTGCCACTTCATCTGGCAATGGCTCTTCAAAAGCCACATTCGTGTTCGCAGTAACAGATTGTTGGATCCATGTGTTATCATCCTCATTTAAATCTGCAGCATAATGCATGCTATCATCTCCTGGAACATCATGGTCGTCATTATCAGTGCCTTCACTATCTTCATCCACATTTCCCGTCATATTTTCAAGCATCGCATTTGACTGCGTTGGCATCGACTCCGATACACATGGACCTTGCATGTATGTGGAGTATGTTCCGTGCATTCCATACTCAGGAATTTGATTACCCTGCCCCGCAACATTCCACCTGTTACAAACATAGTACCACATACAATTTTTAAAAAATCACATTTATATTGGGATAATATCAGACATAAGTTCACATTACTTAACCGATATCGATACTTACGCATCCATATTCACCTCCTCTTGTGGATAGTACGAACAACCTTCTCCCGTCTGTCTCTCGTGCTGCTGATACTCTTGGGTTGGAGAAGTAGACATAAATCCCGCGGAGTTGTTATCCAAATCAAGCATTCGTCCGAATGTTCCTTGTTCTTGAGTCATTCGTGTGGTACTAATTGCACCAATCTCGACATAAATTTCAACTGACCGTTAACTTGACCCCAAGCTATATAGCCCCTCCATATCGCCGTCATCTGAGATCATCACAGCTGTGGTCCTGCCCTCCATTACCGGCCAGTTGCACACCAATTTCAACTCATACTCATGACGACTGATCTTTGTCGCCTTGTATATCCGATCTACTAGATCGGAATACGTTGACCCGCTCCTCAGTATAATAGACTTCACTTTTCCTTCGACATAGATAGGTTCGTGATTGTCACCAACCCTCAAATTTCCTTCATAATAACATAAAATGCAAATATACCCACTTGACATTGTTATCACCCTGCAAAAATTAGTTGATTCCATGAAATCTCAACCTCTCTGATGCACAATCAAATCACTCCTAGCCCTAACCCCATATTATATTCTGCCAAATTAACGCAGTACGCACGCGGTTAATCACAAGGGACTGATGGCTTACCTATTGTGACGTCGTCTTACAAATGGGAGGCCCAGATGTTGAGATCTTCTCCGGATCTGTAGAGTGGGAACGTTGTCGGATGATAAGTTGGGAGAAAATGAAAATGAGTTGTCAGCTGAAAGGTATAAGCACCAAACTGGCCGCACTTGGCAAGTGCGGCCAGTAGGTGGTCACGGGTCTGAAGAGAGCACCAAACTGGCCGCACTTGCCAAGTGCGGCCAGTAGCGCATATCCGAAATGGCCGCACTTGCCAAGTGCGGCCATTTCAGGACAGCCCACCCAAGCTTAAAACACCTAAGTTTTCTTCTCTCAGTTGCATCTATGTTACATATACATCAACACAAGTTGTGCAAATTACATCACACAATTCCACTACACAAAAAAATTCAACTGACATCAAAGTTCGATAAATATAGCGATGATACAGCGATGATACAGGAAACCAGACACATCGCTCTTACATATACAACAAAATCCTACTTTGATATTACAATGATGATACAAACATGAAACCAGACACATCGCTCTTACATATTCCTTACATACATCCAACCTCCCACTAAACTCTCCAACAAAATACGAAAATACATTTACTATTGTTACTCCTACACATCAGCAACCTATATCGGCGGCGAAGGCGGCGATCATGACCCACTTGGTCCTGCAGCATCATGCGGGACAATGTCTCGAGGCCCCAAAACAACTAAATCCAATTTCTCTTCGATCCGTCGAAGAGCCTCACTCAGTTTAGCTTGTTCGTCCTCCATATCCATAACGCGACACTCGACTTTCCTAATATCATTTTGGTTCTCAATCGCTCGCCCTTCAATGCGATTAATAGCTTTTCGCATCCAGTATAGTGTGTTGTCGATGTTCGACAGAGTTTGATTATCACCTTCTGGGTTCGCCGTTCGTTGCGGCGATAAGGGTTGACGACTTGAAGCTTCGGGGTCCTCTTCACGCGAAGCATGTAGCGCATTTGCTTCTGCAAAGGTCAGCATCGTTGCCCTACGTTTGCGACCCTCTCCTTTCTCCATCTTGATTTCGGTTGCTTGTGAGAATGGCCCCCTCTCCTCTCTATTTTCAGCTTCAGCTGCTTGTGAGAATGGCCAGCTCTCGGATGAGAGCTGTGCCTTATACTCAGACAGGCCGCACTTGCCAAGTGCGGCCCGTACAGTGCCACCTCAACTCCAAATGGCCGCACTTGCCAAGTGCGGCCAGAAAGACCGCACTTGCCAAGTGCGTCCATATGGAAAATAACCGCCAGCCGCTGACGTGGACCAACTTGGTCGAAATTTGAAAATATTTTAAAATTTGGTCGAAACTTGATATTATTTTAAAATTTTAACCTAAACCTAAAAATTACCCCCTTCAATATACTTCATATTTCCTTTGCAGTTTTCAACAACATGACACTTGCACTCATCTTTTCTTCCACATTGTTTGATGATAAGTTCATAACACAACAATCATTAACAAGCCAATCATAATTCTGTTTATTTGGAGTCAGACATATCATCAGTGAGATTCTTTTCTTCTGAAAACTAACAAACAGATTAAAGGATTAGACCCAAAGAAAGTAACTGGTCACATTCAACTTAACAATCGTTGGAGTGCATTTTTGAAATGATATGGTCTACAAAAATCTTCACATTCTCCGCAGAAGCCATAGTATTAGAAATCACAAAGGAGCCAGCTCAGGACAACCAAAAATTAGGCGACCTAGTGTCAATTTAAGAGGCCAGTATCAACCAGTAGCCAGAACCAATCCTTAAAAACACCACAAAAAAAACTAGCAACTAGTAATTCAATATCTAGTGTAGATTAATATAGAACATGATATGGATAACAAGGGGTGGACAGGTTAAACGAGGGAGGTGGCCTTCATAGTCTGCAACGGCGACAGCAGAGGCAGACATAAATGATGGCGTGTGTAGAGGAGCAATGTAATAGAAGAGGTGATGAGAGAGGTTGCTGGCGTAGTTTGCAAGAAAGAACAATCCCGATAGCCAGAGTGTTTGTCAGAGATCAGGTCTTGTTGGATGTCTGATTTAAGTTTGATGATGATATCTAAGTGTATGGATATGATCATCGACTGTTGCATGCACATGCGGTGTGTTTGATCGTTGGAGACAACATCAGAGATGATGTCAGACTTTCGGTTTGATGTCAATAAGAAGGTCAGACATTGATAGCAAGTCTGATAGTGAGGTTGAGGTTGAATTACGTTGATGTTTGTGGGAGATTGTGAAAGGTTAGAGTTTGGGTTGACTGGAGGTAGCATGCGATGAACAATATTTTTTTATTTTTAAATAAAGAATTTAGGATTATGGTTTTTGGATCAGAATGCTGATATGATGTTAGAATTTGGAGTGGATGTTAGAGAGAAAAGATGCATCCCCTCTATCTAATTCATTTTTTTTTGTGCGCGTGCACGTGTGGGGGCTTAATAGAGGACAAATGGCACCTGGCCAACTTGGGTCAGGTGCACTGACGTGACGGCCTCTCATTGGCCACCCAAAAGCAAAACAAGCAATTTGCTTTTGGGCGGCCAATGAGAGGCCGCCACGTCAGCGCACCTGACCCAAGTTGGTCAGGTGCCATCTTTTTTACATTATTAAATATATATACATATGTAAGTAAGTGTGTATGTGTATTGATATCAAAACTAAAGACTATACAAGTATCATTGAGGAAAGGAAAGAAGGGCCATATGATAGGAGGGGATAGGGCATAAGCGCCGTCATCCACCACTAACCAAAGCCCAGCCAGCCCGCCCCAGCAATGAGGCAAAAAGATATACAAGTATAGTGAACTGAAACTGAAAAATGTGCGTCCGAGCCAAAGACAAAAAGGAACTCTGGCAGGCGCCGACATCGTGGGGCACGCTGTCAAGGGGGAAGTCACTATCCACGTTGCGGAGTGACATTCTGACATCCACAGCACTATCCTCAAAAATCTTGATTTTGGGGAAGCAAGCCCCCTCAGAGATCCGCCTATTACGCTCCTTCCAGATGTGCCACACCATGGCTGCCAAGGCAGTCCTGGCGAGAACCCAGGGAGTCGAACTTGCTAAAAGAAGCAAGATAATAGTCCCCCACCTCATGAATGGTGCAAGGGGGACTATTATCATATGGTATATTAAATCTAGACTTATTTTAACAAGTGCAGACAAAAAAGACAAGTTCCTCCGGATGATAATTCTTCTATGTATTGGGATTTTGCACAAGCACAAGCATTACCCAAAAATTGCTGGCCAAATAAGAAGGCATTACGTCAACTTGACAACTCACTGGTTATTTCTTTCAAAATCAACAAACCATACCTCGAACAATAAAGAAGTAAAGAACAATGGGATAAATGTTGTCTTATTGACTAAATTTACGACATTCCCTCTTAGAACAATCTCTAAAAAAGATGAGTGAAAATGATACATGAATCTTGTAAATGGTTGGACAATTTCCATTTAAAATGCTTCGAAGATATCCCAAATGGCATATTATATTACCGGGAAACGAAGAAATTGGCTCTAATGCTTAAGAATAAGACAAAAGCATATGCAGCTTTCTCTCCCTGAATGGAAAAAAATAGAGGAGCACATGAAACAAAAGGGAGAGAAAATGAATAGAGCAATGGAGCAAACTAATGCAGGGTGGGTCCACAAGGGGTAGGCGGCCGTGCTGGTTTACCAAAGGAGAAGGCGGCTCGGGTCTACCACGGGCCCGGAGGCAAACTCGTAGTTTCGTGAATACGAAGGGGGGTTGTTTCGTAAATCAACAATTGACTAATCCCCCCTAAAGCAAGGGGCCGATCGGCCCTATAGGATTATCGAAGAATTGGATTGTAAGTTTATTTTCCTTAAGCCCTAGATTAAATGCTAGTTGATTATCTTCCATTCCTTAGATCAATTTAGCCTTTAGATCTATTATTGTAGCTATCTTTGATCGTGTTCAGATCTGCGTTTCATTATAAAAATACCTTTCAATTCATAAAAATCCCATCTTTATCTCCACAAAAAGCACTAGACACATCAATTTGGTATCAAAACACTAGATCCATGGCGAATACGAGATCCAAGGAGCGGATCGAATTGTTGGAAGAGATGTTGGAGAAGTTTGAAAGCAAAATCAGCGAAGAAATCCAAGATGTGAGAAAGGAAGCGACGGAGCAACTGGATCAACATCTCGCACGGATGACGGAGACACTCCAACAAGATGCAGCGGCAAATAAGGCCCAGATGATGCAAAAAATAGCGGCGATGATAGCAAAGTTAGATCCAAGCAAAAAGGAGCCACCTTTGTCGATGAGAAAGGGGAAAATGTCGCCTTTGACGAAGGATTCATTGAAGATAACATAGACGAAGGCTACCATACAAGTGATCAAAGAAACACGACCGCGGTGGACGATTGAAATGCCTTCCCGGCTACCTCCCCACCACGGGGAGGTGCACCGGCCATCGGAGGGGGGCCGATTGCCCCTCCGGCACCTTGGGGGGTTCTGTCGAACCCCGAGGAGGGGCAGCCAGTGCCACCTACCCATCTTGGCGCTTCAACAGCCCCCTGGGGCAGCGACGGAGGCCCGTCGGCCCAAAAGTGGGGCCAGCAGGCCCAGCCACCCCCTTGGGGGGCTTCGCCAAGCGTCCGAGGGGGAGGCCGAGCCCCGCCCAAGCCTTCGGGGGTGCCCCGAGTCACCTAGGGGCCCGACAGACCCCGCCACCTACTCCAGCATCACAGTGGGCCCAGTTTGGGGCCCAATCAATTCAGACACCATCCTTTCAGCCAAAATGGGTCCCTATGGAGGATTTCAGCAGCCGGTGGACGACAGCAGCACCTTGGGGGACCGTCAGCTCAGCCCCCTTCGATGGAGTAACAGGAGACTGGAGAGGACTTCAGGGCACCCAGAGAGCACATCATGGGAACTATGGACATCCACATGGAGACGAGCAGGGAGATGGGCAGTGGAATGGTGCAGACGGACGCGCACGGAATCCATCCGCCGGGTATATTCATGAGAGACCACATATTTTCCAGCCGAGACACCAGGATCAGCCATAGGAGAGGGGAGGATTTGCCGGGGAGAGTCGGCTGAGAAAGCAGAAGATGCTCATTTTTAGGGAGGAGACCCTGATGATTGGTTATACCGAGTGGAGAGATACTTTAAGGTGTCAGTGGTACCGTGGGAGGACTAGCTCCGGTCTGTAGGAGTCTGCTTGGAGGGAGTGGCTCTGAGATAGTTTAGGTGGACACAGCATCAGCGACCTTTTCGTACGTGGGAGGGGTTCACCACCCTTCTGTTGGAACGCTTTGGCAAGGTACATGCTGGGGGAGCTTATGAGCGTCTATATGCATTGAATCAGGAGGGGAGCGTCAGGGAGTATATTAAGACATTCGAGTCGCTCTGCGGTCGAGTTCGGGGAGTGTCAGGAGAGTCTCTGGAAGAATGTTTTATGAAGGGGTTGAAACCCACGGTTGGATCGGGACTGAGACATCTGAAGCCTGCGAGAGATGACCTCAGCGAGAATGGTAGAGAACCATTAGGAGACTGAGAGGAGAGCCTGTAGGACATGGGGAGGCACCGCTTTTCGAGGGCAGGCTCCAGTAGGAGGACAGAGAGCGACCACTACCCAGAGAGCTACGACAATTGTAGCAGGCAACAGTGACAGAAGGCCGGAGCCACTGCCAGGAGGGCAGGTATGAAGGATGACTAAGGCGAAGATTTAGAAAAAGCGAGCTAAGGGGCTGTATTTTAAATGTGATGAGAGATTCACTCCAAGACATCGCTGCAGGGATCGAACTCTTCAGATATTGATAGTGAGCGATGATGATGAGGATGATGTGGTGGTACTGGAGGTTGGAAAGGACGAGGAGGAGCAGGAGCACCAGCACTTGAACCTGGCAAAGGTATCCCTGGGTTTCACACCGAACCACACCATGAAATTGGTGGGACATGTGGACGGACATGATGTGATCGAGTTAGCAGACAGTGTAGCCACCCGCAATTTTATCTTCAGCGGATCGGTGGGAGAGCAAAGTCTGCAGCTGAGTGACACGGAGAGATATGAAGTAGTTTTGGACACATGACAGGTGACACACAGTAGCGGTGTTTGTCGAGGTGTGATCGTAACAGTACAGGGAGTGAAGATTGTCACTGATTTTCTTCCTCTAGAGTTAGGGAGCACTGATGTCATCATGGAGATGAAATGGCTGCAGACATTAGGAGAAACCAAAATTAACTAGAAGCTGCTCAGATTAGAGTACCATGACGAGTGGAGGACAGTAGTTTTACATGGGGACCCCCAGCTTATGCCGTTCTTTAGTATCATACAAGGCCATGACGCGAGCTATACACACGGCAGTGGGAGGCTATCTGGTAGAGCTACAGGCGATGACCACAATGGAGCAGGCACCAGAGATAGAGCAGCTTTTGAGCCAGTACGAGGATGTCTTTTTGACCCCGCAGGGACTGTCACCACCCAGAGATCATGAGCACACCATTGTTTTGCGAAAAGGCATGTCTCCCATCAGTGTACGGCCATACAGATACCCCAGGTGCAAAAGGATGAGATTGAGAGGCTGTTGGGGGACATGTTACAGGCATGGGTGATCCAGCCGAGTATAAGTCCATTTTCTAGCCCTGCCTTGCTAGTGAAGAAGAAAGATGGCAGCTAAGGTTCTGCGTGGACTACCGGGCTCTGAATAAGGAAACAGTTCCTGCCAAGTTTCCTATTCCGGTGATCGATGAACTTCTTGACGAGCTCCATGGGGCATCATTGTTATCCAAGATTGATCTTAAATCAAGATATTATCATATTCAGATGCAGGCGGCCGACATGCCCAAGCCCACTTTTAGGACTCATGAGGGGCACTATGAGTTCCTCGGCATGTCGTTCGGCCTGACGAATGCTCCAACGACATTCCAAGCCATGATGAACAATGTGTTCACTTACGGAGATTTGTCCTGGTATTTTTCGACGACATACTTATATACGATCGCAGCGTGGATAAGCATGCAGGGCATTTTCAGGCAGTTTTGCACGAGTTACAAGAGCATCGGCTTTGTGCCAGTTGAAAGAAATGCCTTTTTGGACAGCCACAGGTAGAGTACTTGGGGCACATTTCTCAGCGGATGGGGTTGCGGCAGACCGGAGAAAGATTGCAGCGATGTTAGACTAGCCACTACATACCACACTACGGGGCCTGCGAGGCTTCTTGGGCCTTACTGGATACTACAGAAAATTCGTGCAGGGATATAGCTTGATAGCATGGCCGCTGACAGAGCGGTTGAAGGAAAGTTTTCAGTGGGACGAGGAGGCCACCAGGGCATTTGAAGCCCTGAAGCATGTGATAACGCACGTGCCAGTGTTAGCGCTACAAGATTTCAGCAGGCCAATTGATAGACACCGACGCTTCAGGACATGAGTTGGGGACGGTGCTGATGCAGGACAAGAGGCCAGTAGCGTATTTCAGTCAGACTCTGTCAGCACGAGCAAGACTGAAATCAGTTTATGAGATGAAATTGATGGCGATTGTGTTCTCCATTCAGAAGCGGTGGCCTTATTTACTTGGGAGGAGATTTATTGTGAGGACTGACCAGAGGAGTTTGAAATATTTATTGGAGCAGCGCATGGTCACCGTAGAGTATCAGAAATAGCTCTCCAAGCTGGTCTATTACACATTTGGGATACAGTACAGGTCAGGGTTGGAGAACAAGACAGCGAATGCCTTGTCCCACAGTGAGGAGTCAGTAGAGGTGGCAGCCATCTTCGTGTCGGTCCTACTAGAATGGGAGCCGTTGGGCAGAAAGATTGAGGCCGACGTGGGGTTGGCGCAGATACGGGAGGCACTACAGTAGGGCTGAGCAGATTTTCCAGGGTACACCATGAGCAGACAGCGACTGCTTTACCAGGGGAGACTAGTGATACCCAGGGAGTCCACACATATCCCTATGATATTTCAGGAATTCCACGGCAGCTCCATAGGGGGGCATTTGGGGATACAGCAGCCATATAGGAGGACGTCTAAGAAGCTGTACTGGCCAGGCATGAAACAAGACATTGCTAAGATGGTAGCAGAGTATGACGTCTGTCAGCGTCACAAATATCTAGTGATGACTCCAGCAGGACTTCTATAGCCACTGGAACTTCCGGAGAGGGTGTGGATGGATATCAACATGTATTTCATCGAGGGGCTACCAAGATCAGAGTGCTACAATTCTATACTAGTAGTGGTAGACTGCCTCAGTAAGTATGCCCACTTCGTGCCGTTGAGACATCCCTATACAGCGGTGACTGTAGCTACAGCTTTCATGGGGAAGGTGGTCCGCTTGCATGGTTCCCTGATTCTATAGTGTCAGACCGCGATAAAGTATTCATGCGCAGTTTTTGGCAGGAGTTCAAGGTTCAAGTGACTAAGTTAAAGAGGAGCACAGCTTATCACCCACAGACAAATGGACAAACCAAGGTGGTGAATAGGAGTGTCGGACTTATTTGAGGTGTTTTGCTTCAGATTCACTGAACCAGTTGACCAGTTGGTTAGCATGGGCTGAATACTGGTACAACATGGCATACCACTCGGCAGCACAGAGCACCCCGTTTCGTATTTTGTATGGACGGGACCCACCCCGGTTGCTCCATTACAGTAGGGGTACCACTCTAGTTTCACATGTTGAGGAGAATCTAGATGAGCGGGACAGGCATTTGGAGGAGCTGAAAAGACAATTACTGCGTGCCCAGCAGATTATGAAAACTAAAGCTGATGACATAGGAGAGATGTACAGTTTGTTGTAAGGGATCGGGTTTACCTTAAGCTGCGACCCTACAGACAGAAGACACTGGCTCATTGGAGCAATGAGAAGCTGACGGGCCCGCTACTATGGGCCATTTGAGATTACCGCTCAGATCGGAAAGGTGGCGTATCCAGGGACGGACCCATATAAGGGCCAAGGGGCATGTGCCTCCCTGAAAAATCGAGAAAAAAATTACATTTATACCCTTGTATTGAAAATTTTAACATGACAATAATATTAATAAATAACTTTCATAGAAAAACAAAACTAGCAGGCTGGCCTGGTGGTAGACCGCATGAATGTTATGTTTGTCAACATGGGTTCGAATCCCAGGCCATGCAATAATTAATTTGATTGTTTGTTTTTCCACTTAT
This sequence comes from Scilla litardierei, assembly GCA_030789695.1. Lineage (NCBI taxonomy): Eukaryota > Viridiplantae > Streptophyta > Magnoliopsida > Asparagales > Asparagaceae > Scilla > Scilla litardierei. The sequence continues at coordinate 31,718,006 of CM061141.1, forward strand.
TGAGGGAATTATCATGGCGACATAATATTTCCATAAAACTTTCAAAGAGAAACACCAACAAGTTGGCTTGGTAGTAGGACCGCCTGAATCCTATGTTGGCAACCTGAGATCGAATCTAAGTCCTTGCTATGCTTAATTTTTTCGACCTCTTAAATATATATATATACCCTTCTATTAAGGGAATTATCTGACGGAATAGTATTTATTTATAATTTTCAAAGGGGTTTCCCCCTTAGGTTTTGCGAAGGGACCGTGGTTATTTTTTAACACATGTTTTGCAAAGGAACGAGTGGTTCGTCCTTGGATTTCCCATCAGCCATTAGGATTTGACAAAAACACGATTTGCATTGCAGTGGCTACTTTTTTGCTCGCTTAAAATAGACGGTTTGTATTTTTGCCTCCTTAAAATACAGAACATGGATGCGTTCTCAGAATCTCAAGTTGTTAGCTAGTTATCATTGTTATTTGGCAGTGTCCTCAGAATCGCAAGGTATATAAATTTTTGCCTCCTTAAAGACATGTATTTTTTCTTGGTCTTGCAAAGGAACAGTGGTTCGTCAACACTTTTAATCTGCCCTTGGGTTTCGCATCAGCCATCAGGCTAACAGGTCGTCGTTCTCAAGGTAGTTATATTTTTGGTAGTACTCTCGAGGTAGTTATAGTATATGTAACGTTATGCGAATTTCTTTAATTTAATTATGTTAGTTTTTTTCGAAATATATGTGAATCTTTTTCCAAAAAAATTGACCCGTCTAAGAAAATTGTGCCCCCCTTAATTCAATTCCTGGATCCGTCACTGGGTGTATCGTCTAAAGTTACATGTTGCATCCACCATCCACCCAGTATTCCATGCATTGCAGTTATGACGAGCGGTTGGGGACCACACTCTCCAGCCTACTCTCCATCCCACTCTGACGGATGACATGAAGGTGTTGCTTGAGCCACAGGAGCTGAATGGTGTTCGACAGAACGCGGAAGAAAAACAAGAAGTGCTGATCAGATGGCGAGGATTAACGGACTATGATGCTACATGGGAGTCCCGTGAGGTGATACGAAACCAATTTTCAGACTTCCACCTTGAGGACAAGGTGGCACTTTTGGGGGAGATTAATGATGCGGCACGGGTCCACAAGGAGGTGGACGTGCGATCAAAGGAGAAGGCGGCTCGGGTCCATCACGGGTCTGGGGGCAGACTCGTAGTTTCGTGACTACGGAGGGGGGTTGTTTCATAAATCAACAATTCACTAATCCCCCCTAAAGCAAGGGGCCGGCCAGCCGTAGAGGATTATCGAAGAATTGGATTGGATTGTAAGTTTATTTTCCCTAAGCCCTAGATTAATTGCTAATTGATTATTTTTCATTCCTTAGATCAATTTATCTTTTAGATCTATTATTGTAGCTATCTTTTATCTTTGATCGTGTTCAGATCTGTTTCATTATAAAAATCCTATTTTTACCTTTCCAATTCATAAAAATCCCATCTTTATCTCCACAAAAAGCCCTAGACGCATCACAAACATGCCAAAACAGTGAGTCAAAAAAGAGGAACACTGCATCCAAGCCCACCAGAATGCCAGCATCTCAAAGATTCTTTTGCTTTGTGCGTTGTATCTTATGTGCTATGTTGCACAGACACACGGTGAAGACTGGTGTATCCCTGTCTGAAATAAATCTAGATGGAGGTGTGCAAAACAGTTAGCAGAGAGGTGTCCAACACATCCAACATGAATCCATACTGGAACTGGCTTGGAGGCTAGATTTGGGCCAAATGGCGTTTATTTTTTCATGATTTATTTGATTCGAGAATGGAGATTTACAGTTGATATGAAATATGATTTCAAACAAATTGCTGTTATGAAACTGAGATTATATCATGGCAACCTAATTCTTTTCATGTATTACAATAATAATATTTTATTGCTCTGACAACTTGAATCAGTGTCCTTGGTCATTTAAGATTTTGAGTCTGTGTCGGTGGTTTCCCATGCATGTCGGAGTTACATAGTTTTTGAGGCATCAGGTAAAGCTGAGGTTCGAAAAAGTGATTATTCAATCTGTATCCACTGAGAGATAGGCTAAATTGTAAGGCCATCAAAGTATCAAACAGTCTAAACGTGAGCTCGGAGTTGCTTGCTCTTACACAAAAGGTCTTCTGTTTAGGAAAGAACTTTTACATATATTTGGCATATAGTAATTTTAGATTTATAAATGCTCATCAATAAAGCTAAAAATTTAAGACACAGTTTGGATAAGAATAAAATGCCGGGGAGAGAGTCTAGATAAAATTCATGAAAATAGTACAAGCAAAAATTGGTTATAAGTTAGATCAAGTGAGAGACAGCAGGAGAGATAGGAGAGGAGGAGAGCACACGGATAGGCCTCTAGTTCTGCAGTTGAGAGAACCCAGAAAATCTAGATTCGACATACTGTAGCTTTTTTATCAGTGTTTTTTGGTAAAAAGCCCCTTTTCTAAGTGGATAACCAAAAATCCATTTTCCGAAAACAGCATTTATTTGCTGTAAAAGATGTAAAAGCACGTAACTCTACTCCCAGTCACTTTATTATTTGTTAGGATTGGTAATTTCTCGGCATCATGGTCAAAACTATAATTTTGAGGGTCCAATCACAAATGCATCATGGTCAAAACTATAATTTTGAGGGTCCAATCACAAATCTATAAATTTGTATATTTGGACTGAAAATCCTAGGTCAAGAATATTTAGTAATTTTGGGAGTGGCGTCTGGTGCGATCCGCACCTATCAGATTAGAGGAGGCGAACCCGCCAACCCGCGCGTGCTTCCAGCCGCCCATCATTAGGGGCGTTTTTGTCCCCCTTCTTCTAATTTAATTTTAATTGCATATTTGTAATTAGATTAGATGGGGTGTTTTCTATTACATTGGGGATAGCCGTCATTGATGTTTTTCATGCTTATTTTGATATTTTGTGAGAGTTCTTCGAAGGATCTTAGGAGAGTGCGGACGTCCTCGCTTATCAGCGTCTTGGGAGGGCAGTTGCCCCTATATTGTAGCCAAACTATCTTTCTATTTGCTGTTTTTAGCAATTTAATTTCAGATTTGCTTTGAAACCTATCAATTTGGTATCAGAGCGCGTGACGATCTATGGCGGCATCAACAAGATCAAAGGACAAGATTGATACTTTGGAGAAGAAATTTAATAGCAAAGGGGTAAAGAGATCGTTGACGGGAAACGAGGAAGCAATAAAGAAATTGACGGCATCTATCGACCAATTAACGGCAAATCAAACGAAGCACGAAGAGCAATTTGCGCAGTTGATCTTTCAATTGGCGGCGAACAACAAAGGGATGGAAACCCTAAATCAAAGGGAAAGGCACCACCTTTAGGCAAGGGAAAGGAAAAAATTGAGATTTTTGATGCGGAAAATGTCCACGTGGAGGAGGAATACGTCGAGGATGAAAAAGAGGAGCCGTGGAAGGTCGATTACCACGAGGAAGGGCGACGGAAGGCCGTAGAATCACGGAAGGGGGCGACGGCCCTAGCCAGCCCCCCATGGGACGCGACAGGGAGCGGGGGGCCGCGGGATCTATTCCCGGGCCCCGCCGCCTCGCAGAGCACTGGCGGTGACCTCCTACGGGTTCGCCTAGTGGCTGCGAAGGCCCCAGGGGGTCCGGCGACCCCCCTGACCAACGGGGAGGCCGCTGGGGCACCCGGGAGCAGCAGACAAGGCCAGCGGCTCTGCCCAGGCAGGCCGCGGCCCCATGGGCTACAGAGGGCCCCCGCAAGGGGTTGTCGAGACCCGGGGAGGTGATTTTCAGCAGTTTCATGACAACCAGCCCATCGGGAGGTCCCGACGCGCGAAATCGAGGAGGAATTTGACCACGGGAAATTCCAGGAGTACAGAGACTACGACGAGGGGTATCGGTACCCTTCCGACCCTCGATTTGGCGACGGCGGGTGGCAGACTCCACCATAACCCCAGGATGGACGCACCGTAGGCGTGGGAGGAGGTTACAGAGACTTCCAGGAGAGGCCAGAAGGCAGGTTTGGAGGCGACGAAGGGGGTGGATACGTGGACCGAGGAGGAGGCCCCCATGGGGGTTACGAGCGACACCACGAGAGGTGGCAGTACTACCACCAGCCTAGACACGATGGAGGATGCGGGGACCAGGGGGTATTCAATATGGACCAACTAAGGAAGTTGAAAATGCATATATTCAATGAGACGGACCCGGTCTCGTGGATCTACAGAGCGGAGAGATTCTTTAGAGTCTCCCGCATGACTGAGGAGCAGAAGCTGGAGGCAGCGGGCATCTGCCTAGATGGAAAGGCCATCGCGTGGTTTCAGTGGAAGGACGCAAGGCGCCCCTTTCGCTCATAGGAGGAGATCAGGGATCAGATGGTAAAGAGGTTTAGAAACCCCCACTTGGGGAACGTGCGAGAGTTGCTGCTATCACTCAGACAGGAGGGCCCGTTGAGAGACTACCTAAAGAGGTTTGAGGCCCTTTCAGGACAGGTGCACGGGGTGACCGACGAGACGATTGAGAGCACCTTCATGAAGGGGTTGAAGGCCACTATACGAGCAGCGGTACGCATGCAAAAGCCTCAGAGTCTGATAGAGGCCATGGAGTATGCTCAGATGGCAGAGGACTATCAGTTGGAGGATAGGAATGCCAGGAGTGGATGGAGTGGATCGGCGAGCCGTAGCCAGCCAGTCAGCCAGTGACAGGTGGACAGCAGAGAGCCACTACGGGAGCGGATTCGGTGGTCAGTGAGAAGACTGGGAAGAGGAGTAGTGCACCGCAGGCTGGGGGCAGTTCAGGCGAATGATGGATGCAAAGATGAGGAAGAAGCGACAGAAGGGCTTGTGTTTCAGATGTGATGAGTGATTCACGCCGGGTCACAGATGTGCGGGACGCAAGCTCCAAGTGCTGCTACTTGAGGACGATGATGACGAGGCTGACGTCGAGGATGAGACAGCTGAGGCAGAGAGGAGCCTAAGGGTCATCAGTTAGACGTGGCGGAGGTGTCTCTTAACTCCGTGGTAGGATTCACACCGAACCATACCATGAAGCCGAGTGGAGAGATTGGCGACCAGGAGGTGACTGTGCTTATTGACAGTGGGGCGACCCACAACTTCATTTCCAGGAGAGTGATAGCCCAACAGAGACTCCAGCTGACAGATTGTGACAGTTTCAGTGTTATGATGGGGACGGGAAAGGAGAGCAGTCGGGGAGTTTGCAAAGGGCTGGTACTGACCACCATACAGGGGATACAGGTGATCACAGATTTTTCACCTTTAGACCTGGGGAACACCGACATCTTGGGCATGACGTTGTTGCAGGAAGTGGGGAAGATGACAGTGAACTGGAAGCTGCTTAGGATGGAGTTTCAGGAAGATGTGAGAGCAGTTACACTAAGGGGACCCCAGCCTATGCAGAGTTTTGGTCTCGTTGAAGACCATGGTGAGGACCATTCAGACTGAGGAAGGAAGATACCTAGTGAAGTTGTACTCGTTGACGGAGGGAGGCGTTGAGGCCAGTGATGAGCAGTATAATCCAGGTGAGGTGCAGCAGCTGATGGAGCAGTTTAAGGAGATCTTCCAAGAGCCTCGGGGTCTCACACCACCGAGGGACCACGAGCATGCCATAGTACTGCGAGAGGGTGTGTCTCCCATTAGAGTCAGGCCCTACCGATACCCCCAGTATCAGAAGGATGAGATTGAGAGGATGGTGGCAGAGATGGTGCAGGTGGGAGCGATTCGGCCTAATGTGAGCCCCTTCTCCAGTCCAGTGCTGTTAGTGAAGAAGAAGGATGGGAGCTGGCACTTCTGTGTAGACTACAGGGCGTTGAACAAGGAGACTGCCAGACAAATTTCACATACCAGTGATAGATGAGCTCATGGATGAGTTACATGGGGCAGCCCTATTCAGCAAGATAGATCTCAAGTCGGGCTACCATCAGATCAGAATGCGACGGGAGGATGTGCCCAAGACGGTATTCAGGATACATGAAGGCCACTACGAGTTTCTAGTCGTGCCTCTCGGCTTGACGAATGCACCAGCTACAATTCAGGCCCTTATGAATAAGGTATTTCGTACTTGAGGTGATTCGCACTCGTTTTCTTCGATGACATATTAGTGTACAATCGTACCTTGGAGGAGCACTTGGACCACCTGCAGGTCGTGTTTCAGAAGCTGCAGTATCATCGGCTGTTTGCGAACAAGAAGACGTGTTTATTCGAACAGCCACAGGTGGAGTATCTGGGACATGTGATGTCAGTAGAAGAGGTTGCAGCAGATAGAGCGAAGATAGCGGCGATGCTAGACTGCCCGCCCCACTACACTCAGGGAGCTGCGTGGTTTCCTGGGTTTGACGGGTTACTATCGCAGATTTGTGGAGGGATATGGAACGATTGCCTGGCCACTGACCGAGCTATTGAAGAAGGACCAGTTCCATTGGGGGAGGCGATGACGACATTTGAGGCCCTCAAGAGGGCCATGACCACCGTGCCAGTTTTGGTGTTGCCAGATTTTCCAGGCCCTTTGTGGTAGATGCAGACGCATCGGGACATGGGCTGTGAGCAGTATTGATGCAGGAGCAGCGGCCTATTGCGTATTTCAGTCAGGTATTGACTGCTAGAGCCAAACTGCAGTCTGTCTATGAGAGGGAGCTTATGGCCATAGTCATGTCTATTCAGAAGTGGAGGCCGTACTTGTTAGGGAGGAGCTTTCTGGTGCGCACAGATCAGCAGAACCTCAAATACTTATTGGAGCAGCGCATAGTAGCAGAGGAGCATCAGAAGTGGCTGTGAAAGCTGATGGGGTACAGATCTAAGATAGAATATCAACCGGGGTTAGAGAACAAGGTGGCTGACACACTCTCACGACGAGAGGAGGGAGTAGAGTTGGCGGCCCTGGCAGTTTCAGTAATCCAGGAGTGGGAGCCATTGCAGCAGGAGGTAGAGCATGACCATGACTTGGTGAGCATACAGACGGCACTATTACAGGGATCTACTGAGTACCCATGCTATTCTATTCAGGACGGACGATTACTGCATTGGGGAGGATTGGTTCTGCCGGGGACCTCGACATACATACCGACCATACTCCAGGAGTTCCACAACAGCGTAGTAGGATGGCACTCTGGGATCCTCAAGACCTATCAGAGACTGGCGAGGGAGGTCTACTGGAAGGGAATGAAGAAGGACGTGGCGAAGATGGTTGCGGAGTGTGACGTTTGCCAGCATCACAAGTACCAAGTGATGTCCCCGGAGGATTACTACAGTCGTTGTCTTTGCCAGATCAGGTGTGGAAGGACCTTTCTATAGACTTCATTGATGGGCTGCCGAAATTGGGAGGCTATACAGTCATATTTGTCGTGGTCGACCACCTCAGCAAGTATGCTCATTTTGTACCACTTCGGCATCCGTACAGCGCAGTTTCGGTGGCAGAGACTTTTGTGAGAGAGATCATTCGCTTGCATGGACCTCCTAAGTCCATTGTCTCGAATAGAGACAATATGTTCCTTAATAGATTCTGGCAGGAGCTTTTCAGGCTTCAGGGGACGGTGTTGAGACGAGGCACAGCATACCACCCATAGACAGATGGACAGACGGATGTAGTCAATCAGAGTGTAGAGACTTATCTGCGGTGCTTTATTTCGGAGAATCCCAAGGAGTGGGCTCGTTGGCTAGCGTGGATGGAGTACTTGTAATATACATCTTATCACACAGCAGCTCAGACGACACATTTCAAGATATTGTATGGCAGAGACCCACCGCATTTGCTGCATTATGGGGAGAAAAAAACACTGGTATCAGATGTGGAGCGATATCTGGCGGAGAGAGATCAGATATTGAATGAGCTGAAGCTCCATCTGCATATGGCTCATCAGGTTATGTAACAGACCTACACCGCAAAGATGTGCAGTTCGCAGTGGGAAATATGGTGTACCTGAAGCTGAAACCCTACCGGCAGAGATCATTGGCCCACAGGAGGAATGAAAAGTTAGCACCGCGTTATTTTGGACCTTTCGAGGTCGATGTGACATTGGGACCAGTTGCTTACATGCTGCTATTACCCCCAGGATCTGTTATTCACCCGGTGTTCCATGTGTCACAGCTTCGCCAGGCGATCGGAGATCACACCCCTTCACACACCCTTCCGAAGACATTGACAGCTGATATGGAAGTGAGGTTGGAGCCAGCAGAGCTGAAGGGGGTCTGTAGAGGGAGCACGAGAGAGCGAGAGGTTCTGCTACAGTGGAGGGATTTACCATAATACGAGAGCACGTGGGAGCCCATGGACGTGATGGCGCAGCAATTTCCAGACTTCCACCTTGAGGACAAGGTGGCTCATTGGGAGGGGAGTAATGGTGCGATCCGCACCTAGCAGAGGAGGCGAACCCGCCAACCCGCGCGCGCTTCCGGCCGCCCATCCTTAGGGGTGCTTTCGCCCCCTTCTAATTTAATTTTAATGGCATATTTGTAATTAGATTAGATGTGGGTTTTCAATTAAATTAGGGCTAGCCGTCATTGATATTTTTCATACTTATTTTGATATTTTGTGAGTGTTCTTCGAGAGTTTTTCGAGGGATCTTAGGAGAGTGCAAACGTCCTCGCTTATCGGCGTCTTGATAGGATGGTTGCCCCTATATTGTAGCCAAACTATCTTTTTATTCACTGTTTTTAGCAATTTAATTTCAGATTTGCTTTGGAACCTATCGGCATCTCATTAGGAGAGTTTGGTATAAATAAGAGGGGAGAGTTCTTAAGAGGGATATGTTGATTATATGTGCAATTTGGAGAAGGATATTGAAAAGATGAGAAATTAGGATTAGATTAGATCAGATCTTGGAAGAGTTGGGTTTTTCTTTCGAATCAAAAGCTAGGAGAACGGTCATCCTCTCGAATTGAGGCCAACTATCCCTATATTCCACTTATTTCTATAAAATGAGCTTTTTATTCCATCAAACCCAAGAAATTAATACCAAATTGTTATCGGAACACCGATCTTGGAACTAATGGACGAAAAAGATAGATGCTTGGGAGGAACCATGGCAAGCGAAATTGACGAAGTTAAAATCTATGGTTAAGCAAATAAAGGAGGAGTTGGATGAGAACTTCCGCCCTCTGAAAGGGTCCAAAAAGCCAAACCTGAAGAAAAAACGAAGACCATGTCACATATCTGGGGCCAAAGGTGGTGCTTTTGAACAAATGCAAGGAAAAATCATCCCATTTGAGAAGTAGATCCATCAAAAAGGTAATCCGGCTTCAAATCTGGTAACCGACGACGACTCCGACACAGATCTAAAAAGCTAAAGGCGACGACTTTGGCAAAGAAAGGTGGAAGTCGTCAACTTTAAGGTAGATCTTCACCCAAACGATGAGGAACCATGTGCGGAGGATGAGATCCACCCTCCAAACCTGGGGATGTGCAGCGAGGACTAGTGATCCATGGAGGCCTCCGGCCTCCTAACGGGTCGCCCAGCCTAGAGCTGCCCAAGGCAAGGCAGTCACTGGGCGAGCCGTCAGGGTGCCACCCGTCATCTGATGGGCTGCTCAGCCCAGGCCATGCACACTGATGGGCGGACCGTCCCGGGTCTCGCGTTTTTAAGAGGAATTTTCATAGTGCCCGCAAGCCATGGGATACAGACAAAGCTCAGCCCATTTTGGGCCTTGGCGATAGCACTTTGGGCACGACAAACCTTCAGACGGGCTTGACGATCACGGTGGCTTCCGTTCGGACTTGGAAGATGGACGTGAAGACCTTGGGTGGATCGACGACAATGGGAGAGAACCGCAAGGCTTCGATGAGGCCAAAGGAGGCCCATAAGTAGACGACTATCATTTCAAGAGCAACAACAATGACAGTAGAGGCATTTGGGAAATTGATCCAGGAGACGATCACACTCATCCAGAGTAGTGTGACCACGGGTATCATGACACCACCTTCAGACCAAGGTGGTTCTTTGGGAATAGAATAATGTGAGGATTGGTGTGCGACGGCTAACCAGTGACAGATCTGTAATTTCTGGACACCAGGGACAACTATAATTTTGAGGGTCCAGAGGCAAATCTGTAAATTTGGTCTGAAAACCCTAGTGGTATTTTAGTAATTTTAGGGTGGTGGCTCATTAGGAGAGTTTAGTATAAATAAGCAGGGGGGGTTCTTGATAAGGATATGTTGATTATATGTGAAATTTGAAGAAGAATATTGAAAAGAGAAGAGATTAAGAGTAAATTAGATTAGAACCTGGGAGAGTTGGGCTTCTCTCAAATCAAAAGCTAGGAGATCGGTCATCCTCTCAACTATCCCTTGTATTCCCCAAATTTTCAATAAAACCCCAATTTTTATCCTAAAATCAGATCTGGTTCCTAACATTATCCCTCCTATAGCAAATAATGACCTCGCTCTTTAGGAAAGTGCAAATTGCTAGTCTATTGTACAACAACAAAGAATCCTTCCCCATAGGTTCAGTTTGAAACATTGGTGTCAAACTTGATATTGGCTAATGGTTTCTAGTTTTTATCAATACTGGTTATATCGGAAGATTGGGTAAGATGTATCAGAATTATCGGATTTTATGTCTCAGTTAGAGTTAGGTGTTGGTTGAACTTAAAAGATTCAACTTCTATACATGATTTGTCGGCCTGTTGAGTATTTCAATCATCATTTCAATCATCAATGAAGTTCTCCTCTCTTCATCCAACCAATTCAATAAGCAGTTAGTTTGTTGTCGTAACAGATATTATCTGAAACAGTCAGCTCAACTTCAAATTACTTTTATCTCAAGGAATATGTCTTAGGCTCATATTAAATTGAAATGACACAATGCTACTGTGTCTTGATGAACCTAGAAGAGTTCGGTTCATGTGTCTTGGTGAACCCAGAAGAGTTCTGTTCATGTGTCTCAGTGAAACTAAAAGATTTTGTGCAGTTCCAACAATGAGTGGGTTGTTTGTATCAACCATACAATCCTAAAGCAAAAAAAGGTGATGTCTAGGTATAAGCCAATTTTTCAAACTTAATTTTGATTGTTAAATGAGATCCTTTCAAGTTTCCACTAGTATATGGAATAAGTCAGAATTTTTACTTTTGGTAATTCAAACCCCGGATCTCCCTTTCTATTGGTCGGTACCATGCTTGAACTCTGATATGGTACAATGATACGTTTTTATACAGTTGATTTTTCAAAATATTGTTCCAAAAGTTCCCAATGAAAAGCATTGCGTTCATCCAAAGGTAATTTGGAGAATATGATGGAACACCTTTACCCTCCCAAGGTGTATGATGACCTGACTCTCAAAGCCTTCAACTTGCTCCTGTTTATGCTACATAGGCATTATTTATTGCTAACAGTGTTAGTGAGCTGTTCAATGGTATAAATGGTGGAAGCCTTCTTGGAAATTTGAGAAGTGATGTAATGCATATGTATGATCACAACATTCCTGGTGCAATTCATTAGCAAAATATTAAAAAAATCACCATTTTGCTCAACCAACCATTAGAAACACGAAACCAAGAGTTCGCCATGCTAGTTGAATTCAACATTTACCTTGTCTGACCATATATTATCAGTCTTAAATACATATACCTCAAATGATACCTCCACGGCAAACTAATGGACTAAACAAATAAGAAAAAGGTACTTAAAGTACCAGCTCAGGATCGTGCATCTAATGTTGATCTGGCCATAACTAAGACCTTTTGTAAATTCTACATAATATCTCTACATAGCCAACTTGCCATAACAATCTAAGGCTCGCTACACGTAACTACGTCTGCTCATAACAAGGTCCCCTCCATTCCTTGCATCATGACAACAATAACCTCATTGACACCTATGCACATGATTAGATTTTTTTTATTTGTTGGAATTATAGAATTTTTCTGCTATTTTTATTTTTTACTAGTATCAAATCTAACACTAACATCAATTTTTTCATGGAAACAACTTGATTCACGAAGGATAAGCTTTAACTTCTAGCTTCCTATTTTAGTTTTCCCTGGGTGAGAGGCATTGATATACAAGTGTTGATGACAAAGATTGTGACACCTCAATTGATAACTTCCCAGAAGGTCACCAATCCTAAAATTGCTCTCATATGAACAGGCTGTTGGATCGTGATCTAAGCCTAGAGAGGAGGTGAATAGGCTTATAGAAAAAATTTGTGAATATAAAAATTATAGCCTACTCAGTCAAACAATCACAGAGCAAATACGTGCAGATAAAATAATGCTGAAGCAAACACAGAGTGCACACAGTATTTACCCTGGTTCGGTCATCCCAACGACATACTCCAGTCCCAAAGTAATTACTAGAATAATAGTACCAATGATACAAACAAACAGAACTTCGTGTCCCAACACTCGGCTCACCAAGTCTATACCTCACTCACCAAAGTGTCAAACACTACTACTCTAGCAAAAGCTTTTTGTTGACTTATCCCAACAAATCAAGAGCCCAAAAAGAAACACAAAACCGAAAGTATATAATACAAAGGATCTAAAACACTTCGATCACAAATAAAAATAGTAAACAGAGTTTAGAGTACTCAGCTTGTGATGAATGAATAGTCCATGTCGTTGTGCTCGCACAAACAGTGTCTCAATATGACGCCTGAATCAAAAGATATGGTTCTCCAAAGGTCGATGCGCATATCTGCCTAAACTTGGTCAGTGTGTAAAGCAGACGAACTTAGCTCGCTGAATATGTGTCAGGCTCGGTCAGAATCCAAATTTCGATCGGGCAGAATCCTGGTCTGGCGCTGCTTGCAGGGCTTCGGTCTGTGCACAAAGTAATCGACTGCTCTGTCTTTCAGAAATTGTAGAAAATAGCCCCGAATTCAGAAAAATCCCAAAAAATATCTGTTGGAATCGTGAGATCGTCCTCTTCGATTGAAAAATAAGAGAAGACAGTTTTGAATGCTCTTGAGGAGAAGATTACCGAAATCTTTGCTACTTGCTTTGCTTGGAGACTTTGGATCTTGAAGCTTGAAGTTTGGCTTGCGGCAAAGAGCTTGAAGAGCTTGAGCTTGTGTCGTGACTTGGAGCTTGTTGATGAAAATGAAGACTTGCTTGAAGATGGCTCCTTGGATGCTTGATCAATTGCTTGAAATTGAAGACTTTTGCTTGGCTTTTTTCTCTCCTTATGAATTTTTGGATATGGAAGCATGAGTATATTTATATAAGATGTAGATTCTAGAGTTGTAATTCCAATGGGACTTTTGTAGCTCTCATCTTAGAGATTGACTCTAATTAAATCCATTGCACTTGGACAATCCTAAATCCATTAGGACTCCTTCAAATTTGATTAGCCAATCTTCTCGTCTCTTTGGTGCATTGGACTGGTCAATCCTCTAAAAATTAGGACTAATTGATTTTATTTAAAATTCAAATTTGATTAGCCAATCTTCTAGTCTTCGTGTGCCTTGTACTTGGACCATCCATCATGAATTTGAACCAATTATCTTCACACATTATTCTCTTCTTAAACCAATTATAATGTCCTCCTCTCTTTGAATTTCTAGGCCCACAATAATCTTAACTCTTCTCCTTTGACTGGCTAGAAAATGTTTGACCACTTAAATATTGCAAGTTTGACACTTTGAACTTATCTTCACAATTTACAGCTTTGCCAATATTGTTCTTCTTGATCATTTGCACCTGTAAATACTTAACAAACACATCAAAAATATTCATGAATGTTTGTTATCATCAAACAAAAAATCATAGATCGTTGTATCCAACATCGTTGTATCCACACAGGCCTAATAATTGACCTTTTACTATGGTCCCTCAAAACTGCTAGCTAATTTATGTTTGAGTTCATACCAGATATTCACTTCTCATATATTCCATATGGGATTATTTCCTCAACAATGGGCGTGATATACTCTCCCATCTTGGACATAGCGTCCTCACCATATTAGTGCTTCATCAAACAATGTTCGATTCTAACAAGTCAATGGACACTAAAAGTGACTTCGGCAGACTCAAAAGGCGTCCCCAACACATTCATATGCAACGTGCCGCAGAGTAGCACTTAGTTCTCATACTCCAGGTGTTAGACTTTGATCACATACGAAATAGCCCGTGCAACAATTTCCAAGGAGGTCACCGATCCAATTTGCTTGCATAATGACAGGAATGGTTAACAATAGAATATTAACCGCAGTTCATTTCTTAAAAATTTTAGCTACAATTTATTCTTGATTTCAAAGGTTTTTGTACACCAAAGACCCTCAAATCCAATATGAGACAATTCCCTCGACTTGGGGTGATGAAGAGTTCTCTTTTCATTTATTTAGTACGAATTAATTGACCATGTCAGGATGGACGTTTAAATCCAGATCTCTGGGGCTAAATGAATATTATGTGTCAAGTTAAGACAATTACCAAAAATTGAAAGTTTCTTTTTAAAATGAATGCACAAGTATCAAGGTTTGAGAACTTCGTTCCTTCACACACAAAATTTGGTTTCGATTAGTATTAGTAGTTTTGCCACTTTCGTTATAAGTTTCTGTTTCAATTTTATGTATAGTTTTATGTGTATGTAATAGCGGTATTTTGCTAGGACCTTTATGTAAATAGAAAATTATTGAGTGAACTATATAGAATATGACTAGGACCAAAGTAACTAAAGTTAATGGGTTACACCAGGTTTAATCATTCAACCTACCAAAACACAATTAACTTATTAAGGTGATTGGTGGGGTAAAGTGGGTCGGATTCTGTAACTTACCAAACCCAAGTAATTTTTAATTTCACCCATCTCATTATCATCCTTGCATAAGCAGAAGGCTAGAGCGCAAGATGGAAGCCAAAGGTGAGAAGGCTGACATCAAAGCAGGAGGCAGGTGTGATGATGTTCAAGTAAAATACCCACTGATTCATCTTCCCTATCACTCCCTCTTCCACTTTGTTCTCTTTCGTCGGTTATTCTTTTTATATATTATTTTAGGGTTCCCGATATGTGAATTAGGGTTTTTTTGTCGTTTTTTGCTTTTTTACAGATTTATCTAAAATCTTTGGGGCTTTTAGCATATTCTTTTTACGATGATTACTGCCGGGATTTTACGTGTTCTCTTACTATTTCAGTCAGAGATACAGTTTTCAATAATGTTTCGTATCAGTCCCTTTCAAAACCGGTGCAAAACGGCCAAAATGTATCAGTTTTGGTCGAAACCTTTAACCATGACATGAATGCAGTCTGCACAAAGGTCCAGTATGTTAGGATTAGTATGGAACAATAGATATGTTCCTTGAATTTTCCAAGGTGCACAGAGGAATAGGCCAAGATATAGCCAGCTCTCGGGAAATGACATCAAACATCATGATCCCCCAAAAGTTGGCATTTGCTTTTAACACAAGAAATGAAATAAATAATAAACAACCATCCACACTAGCACATGGGGAATTTTGGAGTAAACAGGATTTTATAGGCACATAAGAAACATCTGCCAGAGGAAATATGAATATGCAACATCATGATAAGGTTCATAAGAATACAAAAAAATTAAGGATAAAGGCATCAACAGGAAGTTATTATTGAGCAATTAAATAGGAAATAAAGTTCATATGATGCAGAATTTGAAAATAGTTTTACTACTCAAATTTAACAACTTTTCTATAGAAAATATTCAACAAAAAATGAATCAGGTACAAGGTGGAACAGTAGTTTCACTCCAGTATTTGATGAGTAAATAGCAATTGGTTCTACATTACTAGAAAGAAAAGTATCACATATTACAAACATATTTCCTAACCCTAATATCTTCCAGAGCATATTATCACTTATTACAGGAGGAATCTTCCATGTAAAATCAGTATGAGAAGAATAAGGAAACAAAAATAATGTAAAAGCTTCTGCTGGACGTAACAGGGCAGTGGTTCAGTTCCGCAAACAAACCTAAAATTCTCATCCTTTCTGAAAGGCAAGGGTATAATCTAAGGGAAGCCTTATTGAGTGTGCAGCCTACAATGGAATTATAAAATCAAGATTAATTACTACTGAGACAACGGATCACAGTATTTGATAAGGTCATCACAACCTCTACGCTCAAACTTTCATCAAATATGGGGTTAGATTACATTTGATCACGGCAAAAGTTTCACACCTGATAAAAGGGATGAAGGGGAAGATCTGAGCTGTCACTCTTCTAGAGTAGGAGATGCTCATATATAGTGATACTATTATGTTCAAACTCTCCTTTTGTTCAAGTTTACACCTTATTTTTGTTCTTTGGATTTTTGCTTCCTAGTAACTCTGTGTTTTCCCCGTTTCATTCATTTTCCTTCTAACGTATGAGACGTATACTATGATTTCCATAATTTCATCTTCGCATATACATTTAATTTGAGGTTGCTAAAATCACTAGAAACCATAATGGAACTTCAGCTATTTCTGTAGAAAACAATCATGATTTTGGTTTTTTATGCATGTCATCCTATTTGTTTATATCCATTTGTCTTTCCCTTCTTGACTTCGTAGTCAATGTCTATGACCACCTTACAGGTAATCACCCTTCGGAAGGCAAATAATATCAACGATTTTGTCAAAAGCATGATAATGTAGTCAATATAGTTGGGGTCAAATCAGAATGGATCATCTCCTTGAATTAAATTAAAAAAAGTAAGACCTTTCGGATTTGGCTTTCAGTCAAAATTGGTGTTATGATTTAAAAATAGAAATATCCATTACTTAACATCCAATTGCAACAAGATAAAGATGAGTAATGACTAATCAATAATTGCATTTCTACATATAGAATAAAGTTTCTTCAGAAATGGATGTTTTTCTATGTCTATCAAAATTAATACCTCCCTCCTCAAGAATAGCTTAAAAATAAGTAATGTTAAAAAGTTGTTAATAACATTATTTTTTTCTTTGTTTCAAATTTGATATCCCTAATAAATCATCGATTGCAATTGCAACTATTTGAATAAAAGTTTTGCATAATGGTTAGTGAAAGACTATATATATATTATAGCACAATCCATGTTAAACTATTCACTTGGGGTTTACCATTAACTCCTAAAACCTCTACCCTTTCATACCATCCTTTTCTTCTCTCGTTGCATTCCTCCTTTAAATTCATTATTTATTAGATGTTGCATGGTTCTGGCTGGGGAAGTAAATGGATTCAAACAATCCAAACCAAATCCGCATCCATATCATTTTTGATGTGAATATGCATGTTAAAAACATTGATCCAAATATCAAATAATACTAATGATATATTAGCAATATATCAGGTTTTAGGTATTCCACTATGATATGGCAAAAATAATGGATGTACCGTTTAGATCATGTACCTGTATTAGCCGCTATTGAGGATAATAGCCGATATATCAAGCCAATGATATTTGTCTAATATCAGCCAATATAGAGCATAGTTGGTTTACTTGTTAAAATTGATATGGATTTTTAAGTTAAACTTGGAATAATAATTGATTACAAAAGCTAAACCTAGTGCCCATTATGTTTTTAACCCACTGACCTCACCATTGCATGAATCTCCTGACTCACTTCTCAAGTTCATTGTTTTTGTTATCTATACACAAGTGAAGATGTGATACAAAGAACCACCAATGACAAAGTAAAACCAACGAGGAATAAGACTCGAAAGGATGAAAGAACGTGAGGAAAGCCTAATTGAGATAATGTAACGCTAATTGAGACAAGGACAAGAAAGCATCGTAATCGATATTTACTTGAGTTGGGTAAAAGATGATCTAAATTAAGGACAAAAAAGTTAACCTAATAACATAATGTTTTGTTTTTCATTTTTTGTTAGTAAGACCATTGATTCTCTCTTCTTTTTGAAGTTATAACCAAATGATTTGTAACATGAAAGCTTCAAAACCACATTGACAACTAGCCTTTAATTTTAATTTTTCTTTTTAAAAAAATCCATCCAAAGCCAAATTACCGAAATTTACAATGGGAGTTTCGTCTCTAATATTTCTTATTGCATTCATCCAATTCAAAATAGTAGATACAATTTATCATGTTGTGGGTTAATTGAAACTTAATTTGACCACCCTTTAATTTCACAATTTATTTTATTACATTGCGCCAACATACATCATCCTTGTGTATCTTTGCATCCATGTAATGACATTAGATAGATGACATATAGTATATTAGAAATGGCCTAGGTCATCAATACTTATATATATGAAACATATTGTGATTGCCAAATAAATGAACCACCGATATGATCCCATATACCCAATATGTCGTTTGAAATTAACCATCCGATGAGAAACCCATATCCAATGCAATCATAATATCTGATATTTAAAATATTTAAAATCTTGATTATGCTATATCTACCAAGATGTTGGGCATGCATATGGTGCAGATACGAATGGAAAATTCAAAGGTAATATTTGGATTTAAATTAGAACATCTAGTTTACGCTGAT
The DNA here is from genome assembly GCA_030789695.1 of Scilla litardierei. Taxonomy (NCBI): domain Eukaryota; kingdom Viridiplantae; phylum Streptophyta; class Magnoliopsida; order Asparagales; family Asparagaceae; genus Scilla; species Scilla litardierei. The sequence continues at coordinate 31,736,420 of CM061141.1, forward strand.
ATATTATACTTATGTAACTCATTTATATTTAGTTGCCCTTGTCAATTAGCATATATCCACATAAATTGGCTAATGAGTTTGGCCTAATTCCGATGATGGAATTTTTCTTTATTTGTTTCTTTCTGTGGCAACTCATTGTGTACTTTGGCCTCGAAGGAAGTATTTATATACCCTAAGACCGTCATGTCTAGATAAGTCTTAGATGACAATGGTGATTGTGTTGTTAAATTGAAGAAACTTGCTCACGTTTATCAAATTGGAGACTTGATCATAACGAAATGGATGTCATCATTACGAATTGCACAAGTATTTATTAAATTCTAGGGCAGGAAACAAAAAGAAAAGGGTCAGATTATGTGATTTGAGATGTGCAGCATCATCTATGACCCACCTTCACGAAAAATATCTCTAGTTCTAAACGATTGTGAAATGAGGTTAAATATACTATTATCAAACCCGGAGGGGACACTTCACAGTGAATTCAAAAGGGAAGATATTCGAATTGAATTGATGGGGCCAAAGTTTGATATCCTTGCCTATTTGGTAGATGGCTTTGCGTAAAATGAGATGGTTGTCCAACCCTTCCATTGGGCAAATTCCATGCTCGAGTTCCCAGAACAAGATGGGAACACAATATGATTAGCTATCTTAATATTTCTGTGTTCTTTTGTTTTTCTTTTCGCCATAGTCCCTTCATCCCCTTTAAAACTTAGGGTAATTTTTAGATTTAGGAAATAAAATAAAAATAATATTAAATTTCGATGGAAAAAAATATTTAAAGAAATCGACCAAGTTTGGCCACGTCAGCAGCCAGGCACGTGCCTGGGCGCTGACTGTGGATGGTTAGAGTTGGCAGCACTTGGCAAGTGCGACCAAATTGAGTTTCCCCAATTTGGCCGCATTTGCCAAGTGCGGCCAAATTGAGTTTCCACTGTTTGGTTGCACTTGGCAAGTGCGACCAAATCATTAGGAGGACAGTTTCAGTCAAGACTTCAAATAGATTGTTTGCATTTTGTATGATAAAGAAGTCGTTTGCCTGGTGGTATTACTCTTGTTTGGAGGAGAGATGTCCCGGGATCAATTCCTAGTGTTCCCCTTATAAAATTTATTTTTAATTTAAATTTAAAAAATATTAATTAATTAAGCATTCACATCAAGATTCGAACCCAGATCCTCCTGGATCTCACCTACAAGCCTTACCAACAGGCAAGTATTTCATCAATACATTGAATACAAACAATTTATTTGAAGGCTTGATAGAAGCCGTGTTCCTACTTGGCCGCACTTGGCAAGTGTGGTCATATTGTGGCAACACAGTTTGGCCACACTTGTAAGTGCGACCAAATTGTTAAAACACAATTTGGCCACACAAACCATCCCCAGTCAACGCCGAGGTATGCGCCTGGCTGCTGACGTGGCCAAACTTGGACGGTTTCTGTAAATATTTTTTTGGTCGAAATTTAATATTATTTTTAATTTTTTTCCTAAATCTAAAAATTTCCCTAAAACTTCTCATTTCCTTTTTAAAGCACACTCCCAAACACCAGAAGTGAGAAAAGTAATGGACTTTAAACAATCCCTTCCATGCCATCCAGTGACAGAACCAGAAATTAAATTCACGAGGGCACAATTTTTTTGACCGGAAATAATTTTTGCATTTTTTATTTATTGAATAATTGTAGCAAAAATTAAAAGAGAAACAGAGAAATTTGATAAAAACCCTAAACGTAACAAGACTAATCCAAATCCATCCCAAAAAGAATCCATAAACATCAATTTTAAGACGCCCATCTGATGGCGTTCGATCTCACCCAATTTACCGGCTTTCTTATGACGATCATACACAAAATCACAAGGAAAGAAGAATAATCAAAAAATCAGATCTCCAAATTTCCCAAAATCTAAGAATCAAAACACAATATTAATCACCAAATTCTTCCAAATCAGATCAAAAAATCTCTAGAAGAAAAGACTAAGAATTAGGCAAGCCCCCCCCCCCCACACCACCATCGTTAACTCGCCTCGGAATCGTGGATCACCGCATTTCCACATATGAGAGCAAAAAATTGCCAGAAGAAAAAATAATCGGCCAAAACCCCCAACCCTGAAGCTCCAAATTTGTATGGCTATAAAAAAGCGAAGTGTGAGAAAGAGAAATGAGGCGCTGGTTTAATTTTTAAAATATAATACGTTTGTTAGAGGCAAGAATAGAACCCATTATTTTTTAAAATTATATTTGTTAGAGGAAAGAATCGAACCCGTTATTTTTAAATTTATATTTGTTAGAGGAAAGAATCGAACCCATTATTTTTTAAAATTATATTTGTTAGAAGAAAGAATCGAACCCATTATTTTTTAAAATTATAACATTGTTAGAGACAAGAATCGAACCCGCCACCATTACCCTAAGAATATAGTCACCTACCAATAGGCTCATTTAAAGGAAACCTAAACTTTATATAAATTGAGTTCATTTCTCAATATCCACGGGTAACGTGCCCCCCGGGCCCCATTTAGGTCATTGCCTGATGCCATTGATTTGTTCCTATTTTCTGTGATCCACCTTTGGAAAACAAGCTTTGGTTATGAAATGCCTACACCTAAAATTACAGGAAGAATCACCACCTTCTGATTCCATTTTTAATCCAGCATCCAAAAAGGGCCTACCGATGAGTAACATTTCTGTGTTAGGGCTTGAGAATCCAGTATGGTAAAGTTGTCCGCTTGGCCGCTGACAGTTAATATTACTAAGAGTATTTGGTGATAGCTAGCACTAAATCCTGCATATAGTGGTGAGAGATTGTCATGGTTAACGGTCCTCTCTTGGATGATGACTCTGACGAGAAAAAAATGTAAACTCTAAATGTGGGTTATCATTGAAAGATTGTTTTGAAGCGGATACTCCCGATTTCAAGATATCAATTTACAAAGGTTATCAATATTGTGAAGCTGATACTCCTGATTCGATTTTTAATCAAGATATCATCCCTCGAGAATTCAAGATTTCAAGATATCAAATATTTTCCCATATCCCCTTTTATTTTTTTTTTATTTCAAGCTTTTGGGTTCCGATGGTTACCTGTCTTCTTCATGTTTGGGGTTAAGCGATCAGGCCGGGTATACAAGTGTTCCACGACCCATGTTTCCTGCTTTCCGATGTATCAAAAGAAAAGAAAAGAAAAAATTCAACTAACCTCACACAATTTATCCATCCTAATCAAACTTGTTACACGCCGAACCAACCCAACTTTCATCGATCAATGAATACAAAAATGGCCGCAAAAGAAATGCAACCATCCAAAATGACAGAAAAATCAATTAATCAGAGCATTAAATAGTCGTGTTTTAGTTTACTGCTTCGATTGCCAATTCAAGTACATTCGAAACCGAACCAAACACAACATAAAAAAATTTATTCAAAAAAAGCACAATAAAGCCAATAACTCCCAAAGAAATAGTTTACCTGTAAAGCTCCTCGAAGCTCAGCCCACTGGCGTTGTGGTTGTAAATCTCGTGGATCGCATGCTCGAGAATCCTCCATGTCTTCTCTGAGTACTTGGGATCGACCTCGACTTTGTGCTTGAACGCCTCGATCTTGAAATTCCTTTTCTTCGGAGCGCTCATCGTCCCCCTTTCTCCAATCCAAAGCAAAACAACCCACTTAGAGTTTTGTTTCCCCTAAAAAAAGCGAGTGTTAGGGTTTCTGCCGAGAAGAGCGAGTGAGGGAAGGAGAACGAAGAAGAAGGATGAATCCTGTAGAAAGGAAAAAAAATGTTTTTGTAATTTTGTTTGGTTAGGGCCAATTGATGTTTTTATCGTTATTTCCCTTGGGGCCTATTCTTTTGTTGGAAAGTATAACCGGGAAAGTTGAGAAAATGTGTAATCGGATGAGAGAGAAATTGGTGTGTAGTGTGTTCTTTTGTTGGAAAGTGTGGTTAGATTGTGGAATTGGAAAGTTGAGGTGGGGTCCATTCCATGTAGTGTGTTCTTTTGGAGAAAGAAAGTTGGATGAAGAAAGTGGTGTGGTGTCCACTCAAATATAATTTGTGATATTTAAAACTAAATTAAATACTTAAAACTATATTAAATAATTCATATACTATCTAATTATTAATTAAAATAATTAGTTGGGTTAATAAGGGTTAATCGGAAGTGGGGGGGCCCACTCATTTCCGCGTGAGCAGCGAAATGCTGCGAAAAAAAATGAAAACGGGAACGGAAAATTGCTGATTTGTGGAATAAGAGAGTGGGGCCCATTTTCTTTTGATATTCCTCTGTAATCCGAGCATCCCACTCCGATTTCATTTGGCTCTTCGGAATCCCGCTGACAAGGCCACGTCGGCCAAGATTCCGAAAAATCCCCATCTTGCAAACGAACAGCTCTGCGAAATTGAAGCCGGATTGTGCGTGAATAGTACCGAAATAGTGTTGAAAATCGGATTCCCATTCAATTTTCTTGCAAAAGAACAGGGCCTCACTTTCCCCTATTTTCTTTTTCGTTCATGAATACCAGAAGGGAGCTGCTATGCGCACATACCGTGCATGACCGCTTTTTGAAATGAACAGATACGAACGTGACTTTTAGGAAAAACGAAAATTGGTTAGTTTTCCTTCGTTTACATGCACTTTGAGTTAAAGAAAACATTCATTGCTTTGATGATATGTGTCATTTCCTACTCATTTTTTTCGATTCTACGAATAAATATTAGCATATTTTTCTCTTATAAGATGTTTTAATATCTTTGAAGACGTATGCCACAAACTGCTCTTCGGAGTACTGGGTTTTAAAAGCTCTGCAGGTAATTGATTCTCTGATAGTGATTCATCCTTTGTTACGAATATGACACGCCCGATAAACAAATGAACGATCTAAAGCAAAATATATGAACCATATTACAACATGACATTGTGCCACATACTGCTATGAAATCTGATGTTCCCTTGTAATTTCATAGGTATGAATAAATCATAAACTGTAAAAACTCTGTACATCAGTGTGATGTCTAGTCTAAGACAATAATATATCATGCAGGTACATATTGCTCTTTGTGTAACAATCTATGACGCAAACAGCCTCTACATTCAGTTTTACTCAACGCGGACAACCGGCAAAAGTTATTTCGGTTGTGTGCGTTAAGTGAAAATGGGAAAGACGGAGCAAAAATACACAACGCGCACAATCAGCTAAACTTTTGCTAGTTGCACGCGTTGTCACGCCCCGATCTCCAGAATACCAACTTCTAAATTATTTTTTTCATAAGTATCCTAAAGAGTGAGGGTGATAAGATATGAAAAGAAAGAGAAAGGAGAAACAGAACAAGCAGGCCACTGCGCACATGCTGTGATAGTACAAGTGAAGCTCAACAGTAATATCAAAACAACCTCATAAGTAACATAGATCAACAGCAACATATCATATATAACAACTTCCATTAATATACATAGTCCGGGTACACCACTACATATACACCATCACTCTCCACCTCCCAAGACAACTGTGTCACGCTACAAGCCACAGCTCACATCAAGTGCTACCACTGAAATCCAACACCAAGTCACCACCAATTAACTTGCCCCTGCTGCCTGAAAAATGTGGAGGAGCACGTCAATGTGTGCCCCAGTAGGAACCCACTTGGATTTGGAACACCGTGTTAAGGTTATCAATACACAAGGCAAGGCAAGAGACATATGACATGTAAACTAAGTAATATAGCGAAAAGTAAATAGCCAAGAAAGGGGATCATACCTGCGGTCCTATGTCGAGCTACTGCAAGAAAATGATTAGCACGAATAGCGATACAAGTATTTCATACAGACATAATCTAAAAAGTGAATCACAAGTGTCAGAAGTATAACACAGTGTCACAAGTAAAACAAGTAAGGGGAAGGGAAGTGCTAACAGCAGAATGAGTAACATGCAAATTCTTGTTTTATTATTTTATAATTGAATTAATTGGAAACTTGGATAAACTGTGTGATACCAGGACCTGGCCTTCACCTCAAATTTGGGGTGAATATAGCACATGACGCAGTGGACACGGGCACTGCACGACGGGCCTCTCAGCTCCACCGTCCCTGGCAGGAGTGAGGCCTCCCATAATAACACAACTTTTGTATGTCCCCTCCACTGCCGATAAAGGAGAGTGGGAATAAGTATCACATATCACATTATCATTTCCCCCAACTTCTCAGTCCAGGCATCATATCCACAATTTACTCAAATTTCCCCCCTTAAACCCGGGTTTTGCTAACTCACCCTCATTAGATAGGACTGAGACATTCTAAAACATCATTTAACATTATATATGGCATTGAAGGGGACACGTTGCATGGTTTCACATTTCACACTCATATCAACATGGGTCATGCACTGAAGTGACATGCCCTCCATCGTAATCAAATCACATATCAAATGGGTCATGCACCCAAGTGTCATGCCCTTCATCATAACCATTTCAATTCATCATTCGTAATATATAAAACCATGCTTTTCATGACCCCATCACTACTAATTCATAGCATGATTCATGATACAAATATTTGCAAGCCTATTTCTCATAATTCTCAACTTTCATATCAATGTGGCATTTTCACAAACACATGGTGAACGTGACGTGTATGTCCATAAGAACATTAGCAAAACAATTGGCAAAGCATATCATTAGTATACATTCCATGTAAAAAACAATAATCATGTACCATACAAGGTAGAATTACAACAACACACAATTAATCACACTACTTAACCATTTCAACTTGCAGGAAATATACATGCATTCCTAAAAGATGGGTGATATCACCCAATTATAGTCAGAATTTAACAAAACTTCCTAAATGAAAGTTGTAGGTACGCTAGTCCTGGATTCACAGATAAAATTCATGTAAAAATATAAAGTATGTGATTTATGGTGAATTATTTGGTGAAACCTGTTCGGTCTGCTTTTCAGACGGATTTCAATGTCTATAAATATTGTTGTGTTTAGTATGTTTTAGCCAGAATTTTCGAAAATTGTGCATTGAAATGAAGTTGTAGAAAAACTTGTTAACTTTCCAACGAGACCAAGATCATAAAATTCCATTGTGTGTGCAGGTACTGGGGTCAATTTTACTAAACTGTGTCCTGCCTGAAGATCAAACAGACAAGTTGTAAAGATGGAACTTTTGCTCCTAATTTATGAATTGAACATATATCAAAATTTATATGATTTTGGGGTAGAACTTCAATATCTACCAGAATAAAAAAATTTCGAAACTTAATTCAAGCGATAGTAACCGTAATTACAGCAACAACATACAACAGCATTTAAAGATTTCAAAAGAGATAGTTTTGCTTGGAATTTTCAAGGGGTTATGCATGTAATTGAATCATGGCACATTAATTTGATTACCCCTGCTACATATTGAATAAACACGGTAGAAAAAATGGTAGAAGGAACAATTCAATGGAATTCCAAATCCAAGTAAATTCCTCACTCAAAACTTGATTTTTCATATTCTCCTTCTCTTTCTTTCTTCTCCAACTTCTTTCCACTTGAACCCATTTGAGATTCTTGATTTTTGGAGGGGTAATTAGGGTTTTGGATTGAGTATGAAGGAGAATAGAGGGGAGGGGTGGCCGGCCATAGCATGGGAGGGAGAGGGAAAAGGAGAAAAGAGGAGAAAATGGGAGAAAGAGAGAGAGATTTCTAGATTTCTCTCTTCTTTTCTTCTCTCTTCTTATTCCTTTCTTCTCTTCCAAGAATGGAATATTCTAAGGGAATATTCCATAAGGGAAATGACAAAAATACCCTCCCATCTTATATGTAATTACAAGTTTGCCATTACTCTATGAACACACCACTTTAGCATGTACACACACCTCCTTTAGTCCAAATGACCGCTTTGCCCCTCACATTTATAAAAATTTACGGGTGTTGCCATTGACCCCTAACCCCTTTTCACACTAGCATGGCTCCCCTTACACACAACCATGCACACATATGCACGTATACATGCATCACACACACACCTAATACACATGCGCTATATAATACAAACGACGTCATTCGCACATCTCCGGCATTCATGTCTCGCATTCTCTTCTCTTAGCCGCGTATTACGGCACAATCCTCATACACTATAGTATATAAATCAATACCCATATTTATTTCAAGCCTACGTATGCATCGTACGTAGAAATACCACGTATATTCAGTAGAATACACGTATAGTTCAAAATAGGGCATGGCACACGTTGTGTAATTTTTCTCCGTCTGTCACGATCCTCTCCCCAGAATACCATGCATTTAAAATAAAAATTATTGTTTTCCAACTATCCTGAAGAGCGAGGGTGATGAGAAAGGAAAAGGGAGAGAAAGAAGGAAACTGAATATGCAGGCCACTGCGCACATGCTGGGATAGTACACGTGAAGCTTCACTAAAATATCCAACAGTCAAACAAAACAAAAACATTTAATACATAACATGCTTCGTTTTTATACACAGTCCGAGTACACCAATACATATATACAGACACTCTTAACATTCAAAGACAACCAAGACACTCTGCAAGCTACATCGCTCACCAAACGCTACCCCTGAGACCCGACTCCAAGTCACCACCAACAATACTGCCCCTGCTACCTGAAAAATAGGGAGGAGCACATCAATGCTTGCCCCAGTAGGAACCAACTTGGATCTGGGCATCGCTTTAGTGTTATCAATCCACAAGGCAAGGCAAAAGAATAAGACATGTAAACTAAATATATAGCGAAAAGTGAATAGCCAAATAAGAGGATCATACCTGCGGGCCAATGTCGAGTTACTGCAAGAAAAGGGTTAGCATGAATAATAATAATAATAACGCAAGTGTTTAAGCAGCCATTCTCTAATAAGATAAGTGCAAGTACCTAAGGCATGGCACAGAGTCACAAGAACAGGCAAAGGGAATGGAAAGTGCTGCCAGCAGAAGGAGTAACACGCAAATTCTTATTTTGTTAATTTATAATTGAATTAATTGGAACTTTGGTAAACTATATGATACCAGGACTTGGACATCACCCCAAATTTGGGGTGAATATAGCACACGGCGCAGTGGACACGGGCACTGTACAACACCAGGCCTCTCAGCCCCCCTCCCTGGCAGGAGTGAGGCTCTCCCGCAGTAACACAACCTCCGTATGTCCCCTCCACTCCCGGTAAAGGCGAGTGGGTATAAATATCACATATCACATAATCATTTCCCCCAACTTCTCACTCCGTGCCTCATATCTACAATTTACTCAAATCCCACCTAAAACCCGGGTTTTGCTAACTCACCCTCATTGGAGAGGATTGAGACATTCTAAGACTTCATTTAACATTATATATAGCACTGAAAGGGACACATTGCATGGTTTCACATTCCACAATCATATCAACACGGGTCATGCACCGAAGTGTCATGCCCTCCATCGTAATCAAATCATAAATCAAATGGGTCATGCACCCAATTGTTATGCCCTTCAACATAGCCATTTCAATTCATCACTCATAACATATGATACCATGCTTCACATGACCCCATCATTGCTATTTCACAACATATTTCATAGCACAAATGTTTATAAGCTCATTTCTCGTATTATTCAACTTTCACTTCATTGTGGCATTTTCACGAACACGAGGTGAACGTGACATGTATGTCCGTAAAAACATTAGCAAATCAATTAGCAAAACATATCATTAGTATATCTTCCATGTAAAACAATAATCATGCACCATAGCAGGTAGAATAACAACAATACACAAGTTATCACACCGTTTAACTACTTCAGCTTGCAGGAAATGTATCTGCAGTCCTAATAGATGGATGACATCACCCAAATATAGTCAGAATTGTACAAAACTTTCTAAATGAAAGTTGGAGATATGCTAGTCCTGGGTTTACGGATAAAATTTCAGGCAAAAATATTAAATATCTGATTTATAGTGAATTAGTTGGTGAAGTGTATCAAATCTGTTTTTCAGACAGATTTCAAGGTCTGTATTAAAAGCCAATGTTGGGCATGTTGCAGCCAGAAAATCGACATATAAGAACTGTGACAAACTTTTAGAAAAACTTGTTAACTTTTCAACAAGACCAAGAACATAAAATTCACATATGTGTGCATGTACTAAGGACAATTATACTGAACTGTGTCAAGACTGAAGATCATACAGACATGTTGTAAAGATATAATTTTCACTCCCTATTTCTGAATTGAACATATATCAAAATTTATATGATTTTGGGGTAGAACTTCAAGATCCACCATAATATAATTTTTTCGAAACCTAATTCAAGCTACAATAACTTTAATTGCAGCAACAACAACCATCAGGATTTCCGAATTTCAAAGGGATGGTTTTGCTTGGAATTTCAAGGGGGTTTTGCTTAAAAATTGAATCATGGCACCTTAATTTCATTTCAACTACTTCATATTGGTAAAACACGATATATAACCATGATGGAAAGAAATCCTAAATAAATTTCCCAAGCCAAGTTGGATTCCTACCTCAACAACTCGATTTTCCTCTTTTTCTTCTCTTCTTTCTTCTCCACCTTCTTCTCTCTTCAAGCAATCTTGGACACCTTCTAATTGCAAATGGAAATTAGGGTTTTTATTTGAAGAAAAGGGAGGAAAGAGGAGAGGTGGTGGCCGGCCATATTGAGTGGAATAGGGGGGAAAAGAAAATGAATGGAGAAAAGAGAAGAAAGGTAAAGAAGAAGGATGAAGATTCATTAGAAATATCTAACTCTAGAACCCACCTTGAGATAAGCATGCATCTTGTAAAATGACCAAAATGCCCTCCCAAAAATACCACTCAACTTTTAGGTATTTACAAGTTTGCCATTACTTTATGCACCGACTACTTAAGTATGTACACACAACACTTTTGGTCCAACTGACGATTTTACCCCTTGCCTTTCTAAAAATTTACTGGGGTTGCCATTGACCCCTAACCCCTTTCACACTTGCACGGCTTCCCTACACATACCCATGCTTGCCTACACATGCATACATGACACACGCACACACGTCCAACAAATTCATGTTGATTCACACCCACGACGTCATTTGCACTTCTCCCGCATTCACATTTCACATTCTCTTCCCTTAGCCACGTATTACAGCCTAATCCTCCTTGCACTACGTCACATACATCGATGTCTACGCTTATTTCATACCCAGGTATGCATCGTAGGTAGAAATACCACGTGTATTTAGTAGAATACACGTATAGTGCAAAATATGGCATGACACCGTCATTGTCGTGTTTACTCAATGCGCACAATGTAATGACCCCAAAATTTATATACGCGTATTAATACGTTTTCTTGTGGTGTGTGAATGTGCATATAAAATTTTGGGAGACTTTGTATATTTTTTCTTTAATTTTTGTGATATCAAAGCTATTTTTAATAACTTTTATAACATCTTTTGTATTTATTAAATGCAGTATAAATATGTGAATAGTTGTATTTGAATGAGGGCATGTGGTATTAGTGGTAGTATTTTTATTTTTAGAAAAACCTATTTCTAAAACCCTTAAATGATAACACCTCGTGCTTAAGGTGGCATCATCACTTAAGCTCTCACCTACCCTCTAGTTAGGGGCAAGCTTGGAGGGAATTATGGAGGGTGAGGTGGATTAAGCGAGATTAAAAAGGGAAAAATGGAGAGAAATTCATGAAAACGAAAATAAAATAGCAAGCATCATCATCCCCATCACCTTCAGCTCACACAACCCCACCCCCCACCCCCCCGGTTGATATTTTCCCTCGCCAATGCCAACGAACCTGATCCCAATTCCAAAACCCTAGTTCTTAATCCATTGGAGAAGAGGAGAGCAAGCTCTCAGATGGTCATTGAGGAGAAGAAGGGCCCCCGAATTTGTTAACGGAGCATCGCATGTAAGGTTCTAACTAAGTTAATGTCACGACCTCTCTCCAGTATACGCGGAATTTTAAACTTTTTCCCAGGAAACCTGAAGAGTGAGGGTGATGGGAGAGCAAAAAGAGAGGGAAAAGAGAAACAGAACATGCAGGCCACTGCGCACATGCTGGGATAGTACAAGTGAGGCTCCACAATAATATCAAAACAACCTCATAAATAACATAGAACAACAACATTATATATATAACAACTTTCATTTGTATACATAGTTCGTGTGCATCACTACACATATACATCGCCACTCTCCACCTCCCACCATGTCACAATACAAGCTACAGCTCACTCTAAGTGCTGCCACTGAAACCCAGCTCCAAGTCACTACTAACCATGCTACCACTGCTACCTGAAAAATGGGGAGAAGCACGTCACTGCGTGCCTCAGTAGGAACCAACTTGGATTTAGAACACTATTTTAAGGTTATCAACCACAGGGTAATGTAATAGAAATACTGCATGTAAACTAAATAATGTCGCGGAAAGTAAACAACAAAATAAGGGATCATACATGTGATTTGATGTCGAGCTACTGCAAGAAAAAGATTAGCACGAATAATAATACAAGTACTTCACGCAAACATTATCTAATGAGATGAGTACAAGTGCCAGAGGTATGACACGGCATCACATGCAAAGCAGGTAAAAGGGAAAAGGGAAGTGCTGCAAGCAGAAGAAGTAACATGCAAAACTATTATTTAGTAATTTAAGCAGTTGGAAACTTGGGTAAACTGTGTGATAACAGGACCTGGACATCACCCCAAACATTTGGGGTGGAAACTGCACACGACACAGTGGACACGGGCACTGTACGCCGGGCCTCTCACTCTGTCCCGTCAGGGGACCTGCCTCACTGGCCTCACCCAAAAGGTACGGGGTAAGTATGGCACACGGTGCAGTGGACATGGGCAATGTACACAGGGCATCTCCGCCTCCTCCCTGGACGGTAGCAAGAGCGAGGCTCTCCACCATATATCTCTCCACACCCAAACCACATCATCACAACCACCAATGCCCCTCTACTCACTGTAAAGGTGAGTGGGAATAATCATCATATATCACATCATCACCTCTCTACCTTTGTAGTCCTTGCCTCATACCCACAATTTACTCAAATTTCCCCCAAAATCCCCATTTTAGCAGCTCACCCTCATTAGAGAGGACTGAAACATTCAATAATTTCAATTTATCATTTTAGTATTGGAGGAGTAATGTTGCATAGCGTCACATTCCATACTCATACCAACATGGGTCGTGCACCGAAGTGCCATGCCATCCATCGTAGTCACATCACATATCAACATGGGTCATGCACCCAAGTGTCATGCCCTTCATCATGGCCATTTCAGTTCATTATTCATAACATATGAAACCATACTTTCCATGACCCCATCATTACCAACTTATAACATGATTAATGATACCTGTGTATACAACTCATTTCTCATGTTTCTCCACTTTGTTTCATTGAGGCATTTTCACAAACACTTGGCATGCGACATAAACATGGTCATTGTCACATCAGCAAATTCAATAACCATTTGCATAACTAAGATATCTTTCAAGTAACCACAATAATCATGAACTATAGATGGAAGTTTAGCAACAATACACAATTCATATCACTACTTAAATGCTTCAGCTTGCTGGAAATTGCAGATAATTGTAATGCCCTACAAGCTACTGCACAAGTACTAGAGGGGGGGTGAATAGTACTTTAAAATAATAAGGAGTATGATTCCAAATTAAAATTCAAACAACTACCAAATCAATTTGCGGAAGCTAAAATTGAATGACAACACAAAATTAACAACGCTAACAAGAGATGTTACTGGGTTCGGTCCACCCAAGTCTCCCCGACTTGTTCCCGGTGATCCTACGTCCCAACCACCCGGATCCCCTCCGGATACTTGAGTTAGAAACCCTAACTCAAGATTTCCACTATGAAATACTTGTGAAAAACCTCCACAAGTCAAATCATACAAAATGTAATTTGTGACTCCCACAACCCGGGATCACAACAACACTCTCACAACCGAGAGTGAAACTTACAAATCAAATATGAATTGAAATAAAGAAACTTCTTACCGAACAAAATACCTATGCCTTGAGTATTGCTTACGAATTAGGGCAAGGATGATTTTGAGGAAGAAGTGGCACCAAACCCTAGCTCCAAGATGTAGAACATCGATGGAGAGCTTTGGGGATGTTGGTGACCTAGAATCAAGCACTTGGCTTGGAAGGCTTCACACTCAATGAATCTCTCTTTGGAAGTAAGAGTTAGGAGAGATTATTGAATGGAGGGAATGAGCTTTGAATGAGCTTGGATTGATTTCTCTTGAACTCTAAACTTGCATTAATATCAGCCTTGGCAGCAATGAATGCAGCCCAACAAGTATTTATAGGAATGAAGAGAGAGAGAGAGAGAAAAACGTTTCAATTAGGGCTCCAACGGCTCTTTTCTGAACCCAACTAGTCGGTCAAAGAACAATCACCGACCGACTAGTTTATCAACTAGTCGGTCGGTCACTGAACGTAAACCGACTAATGAGTAAACTGAGAAAAGATCAAAGTACAGACTAAGGAACTAGTCGGTCTAAGAAGAGTAGCTGACCGACTAGTTTCACAACTAGTCGGTCGGTTACACAACGTGGACAGACTAACAGATAAAACTGAAGTCTGAGAAGAATTAGACTTAGTCGGTCCAAGAACAAATGTTGACCGACTAATTCACTAACTAGTCGGTCACCAAATGAACATAGACCGACTAACAATAAACAGTAAGTATGGTGAAAAATATGGCATGTACAGTAAACTAAACTAGTCGGTCCAAGAAGGAAAGTTGACCGACTAGTTCATCAACTAGTCGGTCGATCAATGAGCACAGACCGACTAATGATAAACAGTAGCTCAAGTGAAAATGTGCATGTTCAGGGAAAGCTCAACTAGTCGGTCACAGAAGCATTACTGACCGACTAGTTCACAGACTAGTCGGTCGGTGAGTCAACTTAGACCGACTAACTGTAAACAGTAAAGAGCTAAGAATTAACTGACAGAAACTAGTCGGTCCAAGAAGCTTGGCTGGCCGACTAGATCACCATCTAGTCGGTCAGTTCTTCTTCTTGAACCAACTAACATGCACAAGAAGTCCCTAATCGAAGCGCGAAGCTTCGGGAAGAATTGTATGGACTTCTACTAAGATCCTAGAGCTAAGATATGAGCGTTATGAAGAATTAAAACGTAAGACCTACTCAAGGCTTAACATTCTACAAAAGAAGCTTAAAGACTATTAAATAAACTTGACGATACCGTCTTCAAAAGCTTCGATCGAATCTTCATGACTTCTATTTAGGTCCATAAGCTTCAACGAAGCTTTAGGCACAATCACGTGCTTTGAGAAGTCTTGAGACGTCGTTATTGATATTCATGTGAATTTGGCGACGATCTCCATAACTGCGCTCACAAAGTGTTAGTTCATATTATATTTATGTTTGTTCATCATCCAAAACCAAATCCGGGGAGTCCAATATCCAACATTCTCCCCCTTTTTGGTGATGACAAACTAACATAAATAATAATCAAAAATAATAATTCAAATGAAATTTACTTACTCCCCCTGCATTGATGACACGTTAATTCCAATTTAAACAAAAATGATACGCATCAAGCAGACGAGTGAAGTATATTAAATGAGAATCGATTGTTGAATTATTGAAATACCAAATGAAGGTTATTGAAATATCGGATTTGAAAATCCATTTATATATCTTAACTCCCCCTGAATCTAACACATCAAGTTAGATTCTTGGAGAAATGCTTTAAATTTTCATTTGGCACATCGTTATTATTATATCTCTCCCCCTTTGGCATAAGCAAAAAGAGCGGGAGGATAACAACGACAACAACAATGGCCTCAAATTAAAAAGCACGGGAGTCGTAGAATACGACGAAGGCTCAAGTGACACCAAAGAGAAAAATACGAATAGAATCAAGGCGTGTCAAAGATACCAACGTCGAAAAATTGTAAAACGAAATCATCAAAACTCAAATCAATTTAACGGATTGAGTTATGGAATATACTATCCAATATCAACATTTCTTGGTTAATTTAGTGCATGGAAAACAATTCTATGTTTTCATAGAAGAAATTTCTATTAAACCAAGTGAATATCGTCGAGCGACGAAATCAAACATCAGAGACATAAAAATTATACATTGCACAAAATAATGAAATGTCAACTGAGATATATATATATATGTAATGCATGAAGCAGAGTACATCACCGATATACATACTGATGATCGACAGATCGGGGCACAAAAAAAATACATCATACATCATCACAAAAAGAAATACATCATCTCTGAATGCAAAATACATCAGCACAGATATCAAAACAAAACATCACAATGATCCAAAATACATAGCCACACACACTATCCTACCCAACATCTCTCACAACTAGATATATCATCCAAAGAGTATCAGGAGAGGCCTCGAAGCAACTCAAGAGGCAGCGGGAGGACCAGAAGCAACTGCAGGCTCAGCAGGAGCAGAGGAGGTGACTGGATCAGCAAGAACGTCCGAAGCATCAGCAGGAGCGACGACAGAAGTGGCAACCACTGAAGCAGCGACCGTAGTGGCCTCGGGAGCACCAGTCGGAGTATCCACCACAGGAGTGGTGGCAACAGGTGTGCTCTCGGGGGCACCAGCAGACGTAGCAGCAACAGCAGCACCGGAAGAGGTATCACCAGCAGCAGCAGTACCAGCAGAAGTGCCCTCGGGGGCACGAGTCGAAGCACGACAGAGCTCCTCAATGTCCTCCTCAGCCATCTCATCAAACTCCTCATCCTCAGACACGGAAGGAGGAAGCTCAACACCCATCTGACGAGCCATACGGCAGACTACCTCCTCGGTACGAGCCAAGCGGGACTCGTGACGACGAAGTATCCGTAGGACTTCATCCAGGGTGGCAGAGGGAGCAGCAGAGGCACTGGCAGAGGCAGGGACAGACGCTGAAGGTGTCGTCCTCTGAACGTGACGAAGCGCCGCAAGAGATTTCTTGACAGCCGTCGCATTCAGGGGAGGACCAAGGGGACGCTCATCGTCACGAGGCAACGTGACACGAAAATGACGAAATACGAGGGTCAACATGCAAGGAAATGGGATATGAGCCGATTTATTGGACTTTCGAATACACTCGAAAGAGTCAATCTTATCGAGTATAATTTGAGCCCAATTAATCGAGCTCCCCATGAAGATCGCATAGATAAGCTTCAAAAATGGCTGGGATGGTAAAGATGAGGAGCCGTACTTGGGAAGCAAGCACGACTTCAGAATCAGATTTAGGACCCACGCATTTGGCTTGAATGATTTAGATGGCACGCCAATCATGGCAGGAGGGATCTGATGGAAAATCTCTGAAAGGATGGTCTGATCAAGAGAAGAAATATCATCTACCGAGATATCAGAAGGAAGAAGGCCAGACGAAGAGATACCCAAAATCTCTCCTAAGATTTCCGCAGTGAGGACTATAGGAGTCCCCAAAACGGTCGTCTCAACAGAGTGGGTCTGATCGTACTGACCCCGGATCCTATTCGCATAGAAAAGCTTAACTAATCTAGGGTAGGGGTGAGGATTCGCCTTCGGGTCATATCGAAGGTAATCGAGAAGACCCGACGACGACAGAAGATCAGCTAACCCTATAAAGTCGCTAAACTGGACGAAATGCTCCAGAAGCAGCGGGCAATGTTCGATACGGTTATACGCCGCGAGACACAAAGGGTCATCGTGACATAAGGAAATATCGACACCGCCCACCGGCATCGGACCCTTTCCCTTAGGCTTACGGGTAGACGTACGAGGGTGGGTGCTAGACTCGGGATGAATAGGAGGAGTGGGTTCCCTATGAGTCTCGGTGTCGGGGTTATACTCCGTATCGGAATCGGTATGAGTATGGAACGAAGAGGCAGAGGCAAGAATTTTGGCCTTAGGCTTAGGCTTGGGTTTCGGTTGACCTTTAGGTTTAGCGGTCGTCGTCCTCTTCTTCTTGAGAGGAGGCGAAGACGACGAAGGAAGGGTGGTCTTGGCTCTACGCTTCGGAGGGGTTGGACGATCGGTATCCGAAGGGTTTGGATCAACGGTCATCGGAGAGGGGCTAGACGGAGTGATCGGAATACGTGTTCTTGCCATATTCGAAGCAAGACACGGGACAAGGAGATCAAACGAAGAAGCCCTAGCCGAAAAAAAAAGATAAACCCTAAGAACCCTAAAAACCGAGCAAGCCCTAGCTCTAGGAAAGGAAATCTAACCCTAGAAGGAGAAGAGATCACCTAGAAGGAGGGGCCGACGGTGGAGATCGATGGAGACGGCCGGAAAATGGCCGGAGAACGATCGGAAGTTGAAGGATTTTGAGGGGAATCGAGGTTTCGAGCTGAGGGAGAAAGACTATGGACCGATTAGAATGAGAACAGACCGACTAAAATCATTTTAAGTCGGTCGAGATCGCAAATAACCAAACAGTCCCTGGCACAACTAGTCGGTCACAGTTCAAGCACTGACCGACTAGATCACGATCTAGTCGGTCGGTCAATGAGCTTGAACCGACTAGTTGTAAACAGTGGCTGAATCCAAGATTTACTGACAAGATTTAGTCGGTCACAGTTCAAGCACTGATCGACTAGATCTCAATCTAGTCGGTCGGTCACTGAACATGAACCGACTAAGGAGTCCAAAAAATGATAATCAATTTCTCTCCTTAATACGCTTGGACGATACATCTCAAAATTCTCAATAATCATTTAACCTACCTCAGTAAACATCGAAAAATAGAAATTTGACGATTACGCACAAATCGAACGAAAAATCAAGATATCACATAAATTCCCGAAAAATCCAATAATTCTAGCATGAATGAGATATTGCCAAATATAATAGCATGCAAAATTATTGAATGAAACATGAATCCTATATCTCGGATTCACCCATAATCCCCAATTCTCGACGCAACTGCACAAAGGAGTCCTCCTTTAGGGGTTTCGTGAAAATATCGGCGATTTGCTTTTGGGTTTCAACGTACACTAAAATGATGTCCTTTTTAGCAACATGATCATCTAAAAAGTGGTGTCGGACATCTATGTGTTTCGAACGGGAATGATGTACCGGGTTCTTGGAAAGACATATTGCACTTTGGTTGTCAACCATGATAGGGCAAGTATCACAATTTATACCAAAGTCTTTAAGTGTGTGTCTCATCCAAAGAACTTGAGCACACGCGGCACCGGCGGCAATATATTCCGCCTCGGTGGTTGAAAGTGATACGGAATTTTGCTTCTTGGAAAACCAAGAGACAAGAGAATTTCCTATAAAATGGCAAGTGCCACTAGTACTTTTCCTGTCGGATTTGCATCCCGCATAATCGGCATCACTATATGAGATTAACTCATATGTGCTAGATTTCGGATAAAGTAATCCAAAATCTAAAGTGTAACTTAGATAGCGAAAAATACGCTTTACCGCTACTAAGTGAGATTCCTTAGGTTGAGATTGATAACGAGCACATACGCATACGGCGAACATAATATCGGGCCTACTTGCGGTAAGATAAAGCAAACTCTCTATCATACCTCGATATAGACGAATGTCTACATCCTTACCGCCCGTATCTTTATCAAGATGCGTTGTCGTGCTCATTGGAGTCTTTTTCCCGGAAGCACTCTCCATTCCAAATCGCTTTAGCAACTCCACCGTATACTTCGTTTGGTGGATGAAGATTGCATCGTCCATTTGGCGAATTTGGAGACCTAAGAAATACTTGAGCTCACCCATGTGGCTCATCTCAAATTGTTCCTTCATAACATTAGAAAACTCTTCCTCTTGTCGATAGCCTTGAGCAACTAATCGAGCTTTGTTCCGGACGACGACTTGGTTTTCGTCGGTTTTGTTCTTGAAGATCCACTTTGTCCCTATGACGGTGTGGTTCTTCGATGGCAATGGAACAAGCTCCCAAACTTCATTTCTCTCGAATTGAATGAGCTCCTCCTCCATGGCTAAGATCCAAGCGCTATCTTCGCATGCTTCATTAATATTCTTTGGCTCTATCGAGGAGGCAAAGGCACAATGAGCGAAGTAGTTCACTTGCGATCTCGTCTTGACACTATCATGGATATTGCCAATGACTTGCTCATGAGGATGGTCACGAACGGTATGAAGCCGTTTGGGAATACCTTGATCACTAGGAACATTCTCAACAACTTCATTAGTTGGGTTAGTCTCAATAGAATCAATAGAATCATTAGACTTAGAATTATCAAGTGAATCACATAAAACATCCATAGAATCATTTTCATTTGAAATTCTAGTTGGAACAAATCCTTCATTAAAAGATACATGAAGCGACTCCTCGATCGTTGAGGTTCGTTTGTTGAATATCCGGTAGGCTTTGCTACGCGAAGAATATCCAACAAAAATCCCATCATCGGATCTTGGATCGAATTTGTCCAAACTACCATATGTGTTCTTAATAAAACATTTCGAACCAAAAACACGAAAATGTTTAACTTGAGGCAACCTACCAAACAACAATTCATAACAAGTTTGTTTAGTGCCGGGCCTCAAAAGTATTCTATTAAACACATAGCAAGCGGTGTGTACCGCTTCCGCCCAAAATTGATGGCCAAGTTGGCTATCATCAAGCATAGTGCGAGCACACTCCACTAGCGTCCTATTCTTTCTCTCAACTACAGCATTTTGAGGAGGTGCACGAGGGAAAGAGAAGGTGTGTGTAATACCAACTTCATCACAAAATGTCTCAAAAGACTCATTCTCAAATTCACCTCCATGATCACTACGAATAGTGACAATGGTGGTTCCTAAGAGATTTTGTACTTTCTTAACAAAAATTGTGAAGTTTTCAAAAGCTTCATTTTTATTACACAATGAAAATACCCATGTAAATCTTGAATAGTCATCTACAATGACAAGTCCATACCTTGCATTTCCTAAGGAAGCAACTCTAGTTGGCCCAAATAAGTCTAGATGTAATAGCTCTAGTGGCCGTTTAGTAGAAATGCTTTTCTTAGGTTTAAATGACGATTTAGGAAGCTTGCCACGTTGACAACAATCACAAAAACTTTTCTTTTCAAAAACAAGCTTCGGAAAACCTTTAATGGAATTTAATTTTGAAAGCTTATAAAGTGTTCCAAAGTTCACATGTCCAAAGCGTCGATGCCATAAGTGTTGTTCACTTGTGTTGGCAACGAGGCATTGTTCATATGACTTAGGAAGATCCAAAATATAAATGTCTTTATGACGAGTTCCGGAAAATAATAATTTATCATTATCTTTTCTTAAAATATGACACAATCCTTTCGCAAAGCTAACTTTGTAACCTTTGTCACAAAGTTGGCTTATTGAAATAAGATTGTGATTTAAACCACTAACAAGATAAACATCACTAATTAGGGGTTTAGAAGGGTTACCCACTTTACCAACACCTATGATGGTTCCGCTCTCGTTGCCTCCAAATACGACGCGGTTTCCATTTGCTATGGGAACCACTCCGGAGAGCAAACTAGCGTCACCCGTCATGTGTTTTGAACACCCGCTATCGAGTATCCAATTTCCCTTGGAGCTAAATTTAAATTTGTTGCTCCTTTTCTTTTTCTTTTCCTTGAGTACCTAAAGATAGAGAATTTCATATCATGGTACCCAAGGTCATTGGGTCCAAAAGATTAGACCTTTGGAAGCCAAGTCCAATTGGACTTAGACTTCCCCACATAATTTCTACTATGCACAACATCCGAAAAATAAGCATTCATATACATTTGTTTTTCGTCCATGCTTGTGTCCTTTGGGCTCCAAATTGTGAAAATCTTGGGAGCCCTCATCCTATTGGGTGCATGCATTCGACGTTGATTTCTACGTGATGCATGTTGTGGATAGGCATAAGGGACATGATGGAATGGTGCACGATGAGAATTATTCATATGATGTTGTGGGTGAACATATGCATGTGAGGGAGCACGTGCATGAGGGTGTCTCACATTGTGTGCACGTGCCCGAGAATGTGTTGCATAAAAATCATCATATGTGTGAGACGGTGGAGTAGGACGTGTGTTCCTACGTGGCATGGTATTGTTGTACATGTAGGCATGCCCCTTCTTTGGAGGTCCACCCAAAGTAGGTTTCTTTTCAAAAGAGGGTGTGGACGAGGTGGAAGCACCATTGGTAGATGAACTACCAATAGAGTGTTTGCTCCCACTCGTTGAGGCTTCGGAAGTTGGCCTTACAAAAGTAGTGACCGACTTGGATGAATTTCCCATCATATACCCCAAGCCAATGTGGTGTTTGGCCGGAAGTAAGTCTTTTAGGATATTATCCAAGTGGCCCTTACCCTTGTTGAATTTGTTGATTCGGCCCAATGTGTCCTCATATTTCTCTTTGAGAGAACGCAAAGAAATGTCCAAAGTGGATATTTGCGATGTGAGCACATAAACACGAGATTTAAGATTCTCGTTCTCAATACTCAAAGTCGAGTTTTGAGAAGTCAAATCCTCTATCCTATGTTCTTCCGTATCCTCAATGCTAACATGTTCGAGTTTAGATTTGAGATTATCAATCTCATTTCTTAACTCTTCAACAACGGTGTCGTTGTTGGTGATGATAGTCTTAGGCGATGTTTGAATGCTAGCTAAGTCATCTTTTACCTTAGTATATCTATTTACTAATTTAGTGTATTTTGACCATAATTGAGAGTTAGCATTCCTAAGGTCATCCATGGTTACCTCATCGCTTTCTTCATCACTATCATCGGAAGAGGAGGATCCTTGATCGTGCTCCTCTCTTGCCATGAAACACATGTGCGCTTGCTCCACGTGCTCATCGTCCGACTCTCCGCTTGAAGAATCATCGGAGTCGGTGAAGGTAGCTCCGACAAGTCCCTTCTTGTTTCCTTTTGTGTACTTCTTGGACTTGTCATACTTTGGCGCCTTCCACTTCTCCTTGTGCTTATTGAGGGGACACTTCGCTTTCATGTGTCCCGGCTTATTGCACTTGAAACATAAAGGAGAGGAAGAGGCGTTAGTAGAACCAAATTTAGCTTTGTTCTTGAAGTTACCTTTTCGGAAGAAACGGTTGAACTTCTTGGCCATGAGTGCCATGGACTCCAAGTCCAACTCGTTTTCCGAGTCTTCATCATCGGTTGATGTGGATGTGGATGGAGCGGCCTTGAAAGCAATGGCCTTCTTCTTTGGCTCGTCTTGCTTTAGGTAGGACTTCATCTTTTCCTGCAATTTGAGCTTGCTATCCTTGCGTACCTCGTATGACATTAAAGTACCCATTAGTTGAACTACGGTGTACTTGTTCATGTCATTACCTTCCTCGATGGCGAAGGTACGCTTTTCCCAAGAAGAAGGAAGTCCTTCGATAAGCTTCGAACACTTCTCCTTTTGGGTGTAGGATTTGCCAAGAGCCTCTAACTCGTTTATGATGTCGACGAAGCGAGCGTAATACTCCTTCATCTTCTCGCCCTGTTGCATATGAAACATTTCGTAATCTTTGTTTACAACTACGAGTTTAGAGTCTCTTACCCGACTCGTCCCTTCATGAAGAATGAGGAGGGAGTTCCAAATTTGATATGCACTCTTACATGTGCATATCTTATTGAAGTCCTCGGGCTCCAATGCACATTGCAAGGCGTTCATTGCCTTGGCATTGCTTACCTCCGCGGCGACCTCCGTGGTAGTCCATTTCTCGAAGTCTTCTTCTTCGGGCTCGATGTATTCCTTCATTGTGGTCCTCCATAGAGACGCACTCCGGAGGAAGGTTTCCATCCGGCATTTCCAGTACCCGTAGTTGGTACCGTTGAAGAATGGAGGCCTCGTAGAGGAATGTCCCTCCATCACCGAAGATGCTCCTTCACGGTTCCTGAAGGTGTCATAGTTGGAAGGTGGACGCACGGTCTTGTTGTCGTTGGCAGACATAGCTGTGAATCTGGCTTCGATACCAAATGTAATGCCCTACAAGCTACTGCACAAGTACTAGAGGGGGGGTGAATAGTACTTTAAAATAATAAGGAGTATGATTCCAAATTAAAATGCAAACAACTACCAAATCAATTTGCGGAAGCTAAAATTGAATGACAACACAAAATTAACAACGCTAACAAGAGATGTTACTGGGTTCGGATCCACCCAAGTCTCCCCGACTTGTTCCCGGTGATCCTACGTCCCAACCACCCGGATCCCCTCCGGATACTTGAGTTAGAACCCCTAACTCAAGATTTCCACTATGAAATACTTGTGAAAAACCTCCACAAGTCAAATCATACAAAATGTAATTTGTGACTCCCACAACCCGGGATCACAACCACACTCTCACAACCGAGAGTGAAACTTACAAATCAAATATGAATTGAAATAAAGAAACTTCTTACCGAACAAAATACCTATGCCTTGAGTATTGCTTACGAATTAGGGCAAGGATGATTTTGAGGAAGAAGTGGCACCAAACCCTAGCTCCAAGATGTAGAACAGCGATGGAGAGCTTTGGGGATGTTGGTGACCTAGAATCAATCACTTGGCTTGGAAGGCTTCACACTCAATGAATCTCTCTTTGGAAGTAAGAGTTAGGAGAGATTATTGAATGGAGGGAATGAGCTTTGAATGAGCTTGGATTGATTTCTCTTGAACTCTAAACTTGCATTAATATCAGCCTTGGCAGCAATGAATGCAGCCCAACAAGTATTTATAGGAATGAAGAGAGAGAGAGAGAGAAAAACGTTTCAATTAGGGCTCCAACGGCTCTTTTCTGAACCCAACTAGTCGGTCAAAGAACAATCACCGACCGACTAGTTTATCAACTAGTCGGTCGGTCACTGAACGTAAACCGACTAATGAGTAAACTGAGAAAAGATCAAAGTACAGACTAAGGAACTAGTCGGTCTAAGAAGAGTAGCTGACCGACTAGTTTCACAACTAGTCGGTCGGTTACACAACGTGGACCGACTAACAGATAAAACTGAAGTCTGAGAAGAATTAGACTTAGTCGGTCCAAGAACAAATGTTGACCGACTACTTCACTAACTAGTCGGTCACCAAATGAACATAGACCGACTAACAATAAACAGTAAGTATGGTGAAAAATATGGCATGTACAGTAAACTAAACTAGTCGGTCCAAGAAGGAAAGTTGACCGACTAGTTCTTCAACTAGTCGGTCGATCAATGAGCACAGACCGACTAATGATAAACAGTAGCTCAAGTGAAAATGTGCATGTTCAGGGAAAGCTCAACTAGTCGGTCACAGAAGCATCACTGACCGACTAGTTCACAGACTAGTCGGTCGGTGAGTCAACTTAGACCGACTAACTGTAAACAGTAAAGAGCTAAGAATTAACTGACAGAAACTAGTCGGTCCAAGAAGCTTGGCTGACCGACTAGATCACCATCTAGTCGGTCAGTTCTTCTTCTTGAACCAACTAACATGCACAAGAAGTCCCTAATCGAAGCGCGAAGCTTCGGGAAGAATTGTATGGACTTCTACTAAGATCCTAGAGCTAAGATATGAGCGTTATGAAGAATTAAAACGTAAGACCTACTCAAGGCTTAACATTCTACGAAAGAAGCTTAAAGACTATTAAATAAACTTGACGATACCGTCTTCAAAAGCTTCGATCGAATCTTCATGACTTCTATTTAGGTCCATAAGCTTCAACGAAGCTTTAGGCATACAATCACGTGCTTTGAGAAGTCTTGAGACGTCGTTATTGATATGCATGTGAATTTAGCGACGATCTCCATAACTGCGCTCACAAAGTGTTAGTTCATATTATATTTATGTTTGTTCATCATCCAAAACCAAATCCGGGGAGTCCAATATCCAACAATAATGACAACTCATGGCCGTATATCATCAGCTTTCATTGAGAATTTGACAAAATTTCCTAAATTAAAGTTGTAGATCTAGTAGTGCTGGATTCACATATAAAATTTCATGAAAAAATATGAAAGATATGATTCATGGTGAATTGTTTAGTGAAGCCTTTCAAATCTGTTTTTCAGACAGATTCTGAGGGCTGTAAATATTGCTGATTTTGGTCATTTGCAGTCAGAATTTCGAAAATATGCACCGAAATGAAGTTGTAGACAACCTTGGTAACTTTATAACGAGACCAAGAACATAAATTTCCATGGAATGTGCAGAGCCTGAGCTAAGTTTTACCGACCTTCGTCCAGTCTGAATGAAATTCATACAAGTTGTAAAGATTGAATTTGTACTCCTAATTATTGAATTGAACATATATCAATTTTTATATGATTTTGGGGTAGAACTTCAAGATCTACAAGTATATATTTTTTTCAGAAAATTAATTCACGCCACAGTAACCAGAATTCAAGTAATAACACACTACATTATTTCAGCTTTTTCAAGAGAGTGATTTTCCTTGGAATTTCAAGGGGATATTCATGAAATTGAATCATGGCACATCAATTTGGCTACCCCTACTACATATTAAGTAAATCATGCTATAAAAATATGATAGAAAGAACAAAATAATGGAATTCCAAATCCAAGTAAATTCCTACCTTAAGATGACCCTTTTCTTTGTATCTTCTCTTCCTCTTCCTTCCACCTTCTTTCTCATTGAAGCAACCTAGGCTTTCTTGATTTTAGGGGGGTTAAATTGGGGTTTTGAATTGAAGAAGACGGAGAAAAGGGGGAGGAGATGGCCGGCCATAGCTAGGGGAGGGAGAGGGGAAAGAGAGAGAAGATAAGAGAAGGTCGAAGAAAGAAGAAGAAAAAGAATCCTAAAGAAATTTTTACACAATGCATTGGCTTATCCAATAAGCCATGTAAAATCAAAATGACTAAAATACCCTCCCAAAAATACCCCTATACTTTTAGGTATTTACAAGTTTGCCATTACTTTATGCACACACCTTTTTACTATACACACACCCCCTAATTTGTCCAAATGACCATTTTGCCCCTCACCTGTTTAAAAATTTACGGGAATGCCATTAACCCCTAGTCCCTTTTCACACAAGCATGACTCTCTCTATATATCCAACCATACATACCTACACATGTATATATGCATCACTCACACACGTCTAATACATACGCGTTATATTATACACACGACGTCATTCACACTTCTCCCGCATTCACGTCTCGCATTCTCTTCTATTAGCCACATATTACGACATAACCCCCATGCACTATGATACATACATCGACATCCACAATTATTTCATGCCTACGTATGCATCGTAAGTAGAAATACCACGTGAATACGGTATAATACACGTATAGTTCAAAACAGGGCATGACAGTTAGATATGATTCATTTTAAATCAAGTAAGTTTTAGAAATTTGCGTCTCTGTCAAAGTTGACAGACAATGAACCCACACGACCGTGTCGCCTTTTGTTGGCCCACACGATCGTGTCGAGCCTCAACACGGTCGTGTCGTCCCCTGGGTCTAAGAACTACTTCGACTTAGACGTCGTTCGACCATTCGAGAGCTACCCGATCGACACGGTCGTGTCGACCTACCACACAACCGTGTGGACCCACGCGACCGTGTGAAGGGATCAAACGGTCGTGTGACCGTGATGCGAATTATGAACACCCAACACCACACATCCATGTGGACTCTACCACACAACCGTGCGGGTCGTTCTTCTTGAGCCCCCTGAGCCACTCCACACGATCGTGTGGAGAGACCACACGGCCGTGTGGCCATATTTTCAATAGCTTTCATAGAATTTTGAATTGTTTTGTTGTTTTTCTTATAGACAAATTGCTATGTTTTATATGCAATTGAATGATACGTTATGATTTAGTTTACTTGTTTAACACCCCATTTTGAAAGCATGAAATTCATGAAATGATTCAAATTGTTATAACAGAAAATGACATATGTTTACCTTGTGGTTTTTATATGAATTTGAATAAGCAAGTGATGATGAATGAATATGAAAAGAAATCCATATGTACGGTAAAGATCAGTAAAGTTGAGAAGTAAAATGAAACGATGAATTGAGAGTGTGATGAGGGAAAGAATCTGGAGGCTTCACTCCATTCTAAAATGGGTGACGATCTAGATCTGGGGTTTGGGGGGATGCGTGTAAAAGTAGGAGTTAAGGAGAGGCTAGGGATGGCAGTAATGGCCTGACCTGACTGGCCCGACCCGGCCCGACCCGGTTTTGACCCGGCCCGCCCCGGCCTGCAGACGGGTCGGGGCAAGCTTGGGCTTCGTATGCGGCTCGGCCCGCCCCGGCCCGCCCCAGTAAACTATAGAAGTTCTTAAAAAACCTTAATATTTTGATGTGGACCATGCGGCCAGTCCATAAACCATAACTCATACTCTGTTCTAATGTTCTCCCAATTGAGCCAATTCCCAATTCCAAATTACCAAATACACAATTCTCCCAATTTTGAGATAAAATTTTTGTGTTGGATTCATATGAATGGTAGTAATGACCTGACCCGACCCGGCCCGACCCGGCCCGACCCGGTTTTGGTAAGAAGTTACCCGCCCCGCCCCGGCCCCGGCCCGCCCCGCCCCGCCCCGTAAACGGGACGGGGCAAGCTTGGGTAATTAAATACCCGACCCGCCCCGCAATATTTCCATTCCTAGGAGAGGCAACATGTAATGACCAGTAATTTTCAACAGTTCAATTTACGTATCTATACGTATTTTTAAGAATAAATTTTACATTATAAATGTTAGTCAAGAATTTTCTAACAAAACTGACTTTAAAAATTCTTATAAAAATATTTTAGAGTACTAGACTTATCGTAATGTATTTTAGCAATTTCAGATTTCCTCAAATACCCAAAACATTTCTGTTAAAATTCATCTTCCAAAATTACCGTTTTGATTCAACGAATTTATTTTCTATACAAACATCTTCAAATCGATTTCAAACTTCTACAGTAGCCTCCTATGATCATTTAGGGCTCCCCACATTAATTTCGTAATTTTCGGATATCATTTCAGTAGAGAACCCGCAAACCCGCTTTTCAAACGTTTTGGCCAAAAACTAGTATTTCCGTAGCCCAAACCCTGAAACGGACTTCGTATTCGCCATCCTCACGACGATACGATCCCGTGGGTATGTTTTCGTAATTTTTCGGACACGTTTACTAGTAGGGGCAAAATCGTAATTTTGTTACAAATTTTCACTAATGACTTTCATTAATAGGGTTTACTTTTTACTAATTACCATTTAAATCAACCAAATCGAATTGATTAAACTACCTAATTAACCTACCCGTAAGCACCCATGTGATACACGTCCTTGGGCATTTTCTAAGCTTAGTCTTCTCCCCCAACAACCTCACTTAAATGATGTGTGTGCATTTTCTAAGCTTAGTCTTCTCCCCCAACAACCTCACTTAATGATGTTTGTTATTATAATTATATTATTAGACTATAAAACCCTACACTAACCCACATACGCTCACTCAGCCCGCTGCCCCGACGTCTCCGATCAATCCCGCTCCCTCTCTCTCCAGCTCTCTCGCCTGAGGACGACCCACGCCCTCGCCCGACTCCGACACACCCCGAAGCCCGCCCCACCGTCATCCGACGCCTCGCCGCCCCTACCGACCCCGCAGCCCGCTCCGGCAGCCCGAAGAACCCACCGTGCAGCCGCCCGAGGCCACCCCACCGCTGCCGTCGTTCCCCGCAGCTGAGCGCCGCCCGCTCTCTCTCCGACGTCGCCCCGCCGTCCGCCGAAGCCGCTGCTCCGACGGCCACGACCCCCGACAGCACCCCGCCGCTGCCGCCCCACACCCGTGCTCCGCCACACAGCCCGACAACGCCGCCACGACGATCGAGTCGCCGACCTCCCGCCGTGCTCGCCGAGCCCCCACGCCGCCATCGCCGTCGCCGGCAACCCGCCTCGCCGCCTTCGTCGCCGCCGCTCGCGAGGGTCGCCTCTCCCCCTCCGCTGCTGTCGGAGAGACGAAGCAGCGTAAGTTTGCTCTAATGGCAAACTTGTAAATATTAAGAAAAAATTCGTATTTTCGTATTAATTAATTATTAATAATAGAGTTTAATGGTTTTAAACCCAAAACTAATTATACAGGGCCCAGAAAAATGTGTGGATAGCTCCAGAAAATCAGAAACGACATTTCGGATCCAATGGCGCTAGTCTCACTGCGATCAGACGCCTACTTTTCCCAGAATAAATTTTTGAACTTAGAAATTAAATAGGTATAATTCATTCTAAAAATCGTAACTCGCTGATTTTACGTACACTAATATTTGATAAAATTATATGTGATAATAGATTTCGAGACGGCCATTTTGACTGTTCACTCAAGTCATTCCGACTTGTATTGCTCCCGTAAGAAATTACGGAAGATACGCGTAACTTAAATAATCTGGGTTTTTAAACTATTTTGAGTTTCTAAAAATTATAAAAATTACTATGGACTTCAGAAAAATATTCCTTCCTGTAGTAAAACTATTTTTATCATATATAGTCTATATAAAAATTTAGAACGCTTTTTCGATACCGTTTCAACAGTTTTAAAAATCAAAACGACCAAGTTAAATAAATAAGAAATAGTGTATTCTCTAACTAGTTGTTCTTGTATTTGCAGGCATCGAATCTCGTGCACCAGCACTAGATCCAGTCTCAGCCCACTACCAACAACTCGAAGATAGTAAGTCACAGTAAATTCTAACTTTAGAAATCTAGATAGTGTACTTAATGGAAACACCGCATGCTCAAAGCATGGATCGGTACCTTAGTTATTGGACTTCACACATTGCTCAGGACTGACATTCTCTCTTGAGGTTTCTGCCTTGACTTTTCAACAAGCAAAGATCTTTAGAGTATCGTTAACGCGTATGAACATATGACTTAACATCTAGTCTCGGAACAGTTATTGTCCTGAACAGATTGACATGCTTGACAGAAAGATTGTAACTGGATATGTGCGAACAGTAAATGACTCGTAAAACTGCAAAGAACGGTAACCTGCACAGACACTTGGGGTTTTGGGGTAACTTATAATTGCGGAAGTGCGGGAGCGACTAGTCCAGACTTTGTTGTCACCGTGCGGGTTCTAGCAACCCATAACAGTGCCGGTGACAACCATCACAGATCACAGATCACAGATTATTGCACAGTACTCAGAGAATTGGTTCGCCCGGGTAGCATCCGCGGCAAGAGTTGGCCTCTTGGTTGCTCACTGTACTTCCCTTTATAAGTCACGAATTAGAATAGGCACAAGTACTCTCATTATTGCTATAGTCATTGCTATCGTCATGGTTATTCTTGTATGTCACTAGTCGTACTCGCTCGGTCACCTTTACTTTACTTGTCACCCTTGCATGCTTGACTTGATGTACTTTACTTATCGCACTTGCATGCTTGTCTGTCCTTACTTTATCCTTACTTTACTTTCAGCACTTGTTTACCATAGCCTACTCCATATTTGTGCACTCCTCTTTTTCTATCGCTAGAATTGTTGTGACTTACCTTCGGTTCCATTTATGGCACCGGCAGACGAAGATCTGATCAAGGATATTGCCCCAGAATTCGTGGAGCCTACACTTGACCCTGAAGCTGCAGAGTTTTAGTTACATCACTGTTGGTGTGTGGGTTGTACTGTGTATTTACTTTTCCGCACTTCTTTTCAGAAAGTGTGCTGGTGGTTGTTGTACTTTAATTTGGACTGTAATAACGTCTGTACGCTGGTTTTGAGTATTGTGATACATCTCTGAGTTGTGGCTATGCTGAATTCACTGGTAAACTGCGGAACCTGCAAATATCAAATAAGTAACGGGCCCCCGGGAGCGGGTCATTGAACCACATATTGTTATGATTCTCACTCGTTTGCCACTACCGAAAGGAGGAGTTGACCAAAGTTAGAGAGGTCGGTGATGTACCCGTGATGCATCATTAGGTCATTGATGGTTTTCTCTGTTTGTCCCGGAAAAACCGAGAATTATATCACTCCCGAAAGAGGGGATTACGAGCGGCCCCTCCAGTGCTCGTGTCGCTAGATGCGGTACCACTTTTCACACACACACACACACACACTGGGAAAATCTTAAATGAACCATGCCCACAGGCACATGTTATGACTAGTCTATATATTAAAACACATCTGTTTTTGAATTCTAGGGCTGACTATGTAACGACTCGTATTTTTCAATACATTTAATTACATATTTAATGTATTTTCAATTTTAGAAAGTGTTTTATAATGGTTGATTAGGATTTTTAAGTGATTTCAAATTTTCTTATAAAACTATTTTGGAGCATTAGACTAGTTATGGTGGATTTCAATAAGTTTGGATTTCATCAAAGACCTCTAAACAATTTTGATAAAAATTCATTTTCAATTATTACTTTTTTGGCTTAACGAATTAATTTTCTATATAAACATCATCAAAACGTTTTCAAATTTCTACAGTATCATTCTTTGATCCTTTAGGGCTTCCCATATTAATTTCGTAATTTTCTGAAGTCAAATCAATATAGAACCCGCAAACCCGCTTTCTGAACATTTTGGCCTAAAACTCGTATCTCCATAACTCAAACCCCAAAATGGATCTCGTATTTGCGATTCTCGTGGCGATACGATCCCGTGGGTATGTTTTCGTAATTTTTCGGAGTCGTTTAATCTCAGGGACAAAGTTGTAAATTCGTTACCAAATGACATTCACTGATTACTTTTTAACTAACCTTAATTGCATTAACCTACCCACTTTTTACCCTACCCTTGACTAACACATGTGGGGAGAAACGTTTATAATTTTCTTAACATAGTCAAAAAGCTAAACCTAATCGCATTAAATATCTACCTAATGCATTAATTAATTTTGACTAAGCAATTCCTAACTACTATAAATAACCCCTTAAACCCCCTCCTCTCTCTAATTACCACACAGTTAATCTCTCTCTCTCTCTCTCTCTTTCCCATTCAAAACCCCCCCAACCCAGCCCGCGTTTTTTCCATCCGCTCTCAACTCTCGCTCACACTCTCTCCCTTTCTCACGCTCTCCCTTGGCGGTCGACCGCCGCTCGCCGTCCTCCGAGCACCGATGACCCCGACACATCCCCCGTCACCGCCGCTCTGCCACCCTCCCCTTTCGACGCTGGCCGCCGCCACAAACACCGCGAGCCCCAGCAACACCCCCATCCCGCTCTCGACTCACGCACCGCTCCCTCTCTCCTCGACTGGACCCACGACCGCCGCTCCTCGACCGCCATTCACCACCGCTTCGCCTCGACATCGCCACTGTCCTGCCACCCTTGCCGTATGCCAGCCCCGACACCACTTCACCGTCACAGCACCCCCGCACACGCCGCCACCCCGCTGCCTCTCCTCCCCTCTCCCATCTCCAGAGCGACCGCCACCCTCCGCTTGCCCACGCACACAGTATGCCGCTTCGCCATCCGACACCCCCAGTCCGACGCCTCCCACTCTCTCCTCGCCGTCGTCGCCCAGTAGCAGCGCCGCCGCGCCTCCCACGTCGTCGCCCTCCCTCGCTGTCGCCCTCCCTCGCTTCACCGCCCGCCATCACCGCTTACCCCGATCCCCAAGCTTCGTCGGCGACGTCAGTTGCATGCTTCGAAGGGTAAGAGAATGAAGGGAAGGTTACATGAGCATTGATACGTATTTCATACGTATATACGTATTTTAGTAAAAATTTTTAATAAGGGCTGAATAGTGATAAATTGATAACTAATTACACATGCCTCAGAAAAATACAAGGGCGGCTCCAAAAATTCAGAAATGACATTCTGGATCCAATGACGCTAGTTTCATCTCAATCAGACACTTAGTTTTTCCAGAATAAATGTTTAACCCTAAAACTTAAATACGTCTTTTTCACTTAAAAATCTGTAACATCTTATTTTCACGTAAACTGATATGTGAGAAAAATATATGTTGTAGCCCTCTTCGAGACGGTCATTTTGACTGCTCACTTGAATAATTCCGATTAATATTGCATCCAGAATAAATTGTTGAATGATTACGTTACTTAATTAAAATTTGTTTTTTAAATTGATTTTTGAGCTTCTAAAAATTATAAAAATTAACAGAAGCTTCAGAAAAACATTTCCTTCTTCAGTAAAATTATTTTCATCATATCTAGCCTATATAAAAATTTAGAAAGTTTTTCGACACCGTTTCGATCGTTTATAAAATCAAAACGATCAAGTTAATTATAAAGAAAATAAGTGTATTCATTAATTGGGTAATTTTGTGATTGCAGGTACCGATTCTTATGCACCAACTTCCGAGAAAGCCGTAGATCTAGTCCCAGCTTGCTACGACAACCTTGAAATCTGTAAGTCACGACGAATTCTAAAATTAAAAAATTTGCCAGTGTCCTCGTACGAACTTATGAACTGCACTTATAGCCTCAGGACGGCTACTTAACTTGAACCAAACTAAAAACCTAATCAATTAGGATAGTAATCAACTACAGATTATTTTTGCCAACTTTCAACTTTGATGGTTGTAGCACACAACCATCAATTTGTGTAAATTGTGTGCTAACAAAGCCACCACATGCTCAAATCATGGAATCGGTATTACAGTTATTGGACTTGTCTTTATCCTCACTTCGCTTTGGCACATCATGCTTTGAAAAGAGTTTCTAACCTTCTGGTTTTCAATAAGAAAGTCAACCAGTGGTCTCGGTTTGACTAACATCATGTGATATACCGTATGGAACATCTTGTGAAACATCCCGTATAACACTTGACACTTCACTGGGGTTTTTGGGGTAACTCATAGTTTGAAAGAGTGCGTGAGTGACTGGAGTTCATCTATCACGCCCCATTCTCACAAATACATTATATGGCATTTCATACCATGGGAGAAGGGAGGATGGAGCCTGACAAGCCGCGGTATATCACCAAGCGTGAAAAGAAAACACACAATAAGTAGGCCACTGCGAATGCTGGGATCATACATCACATTATAAAAGGGAAGAAGCAACACAAACAGCCATCACGGAGAGTACATAATCATAGATTTACACAACCAGAGAGAGTACTACACAACAGCATCAAGTACAAGGTGAAACTAACTCAGGTATCCATAAGAAGTGCCACAAGCTTCCAACACATACTACAGCTACAAAAGACAACCAGCTCACTACGCGACCCGACTCACACTACATGACACATCCCAAAAAGAGTAATGACCCCAAGGTGTCAGCTCACCCATGGGTAATCTCTTGACGGAGATTCTGCTCTGGTGTCCCCTGCTCAAGACATGAAAAGTAAAATGAGCACGTCAAAACGTGTCCAGTAGGAAACTAACTAGGGTAGGGAAAAGTTATTAGAGGTTATGAGTGTAAAAGCAATAGGAGTACAAGCAACCAAGGTAAAGAGTACAACACACAAATGAACAACAACAACACATATGAAATTTATTAGTCGGCAGATGTTAATGACTCTTTGGAAGCCTGGGTGTCACCCAAAGATAAGGGCCTGGACCTCACCCCAAATTTGGGGTGAATATAGCACACGACGCAGTGGACACGGGCACTGTACGTCGGGCCTCTCAGCTCCCCCGTCCCTGGCAGGAGTGAGTCTCTCCACATGATAACACAACCTCCGTATGTCCCCTCCACGTCCGGTAAAGGCGAGTGGGAATAAGTATCACATATCACATATAACTTTTCCCAACTTCTCAGTACAGTCTCTTATAGTCAAGTTATACCCAAACTTTCCATATCCCCATGCCAGGATGCTTACCAGCCTTAGAGCAGATCGAGACATCCCAATTAAAAAATTATGTGTCATAATCTTCAATAATCATATGCAATTTTATAATGAATTACATGGCACAACACTCCCATAGCTATTTTCCAAGTTTCTTCAATTGCACATTCAGTTGGGCATTTTAACGAACATATGGCGGACGCCATGTACATGAAAAGTGTCCACCATCAAATTTAGCAACAAATAGCATAACCAAACTTACATACATGCATCAATATCATTCATGCATTTTGGAGGGGAAAATTAACATTATCACACAATTCCAACTTCACTCAACACAATCCAGATGCTGAAATTGCAAGGACAGCTAGAAGTCAGCATTTTTAACCAATTTCTATTGTGAATTTGACAAAACTCACTGAATGAAAGTTGAAGATATAATAGTCATGGGTTCACCCATAAAATTTTATGCAAAAAATGTTGACTGATTGATTTATAGTGAATTAATTGGTGCAGCATGTCCATACTGTTTTTTAGACAGAATTCTGGGCCTGTATTGAAAGCCAATTTTAAGCATGTTGTAGCCAGAATTTCGACATATGAGCACTCTGATGAAATTTTAGATAAACTTGTTAAATTTCCAACGAGACCAAGAACATCAAATTCCATAAAGTGTGCATGTGATAGGCTTCATTTTTCTAAACTGTGTCCAGTTTGACAGATTTCCAGACATGTTGCAAACACTGAATTTTTACTCATACTATTTGTACTCAACATATGGCAAATCTTATATGAATTTGGGGTAGAACTTCAAGATCTATAACTACATATTTTTTCAGAAAGTAAATCAAACTATAGAGATCAAAATTGAAGAAGAAACACACATCAGAAATTCTGAATTTCAGGAAAGGGTAATTAGTTAAGGAACACAAAGAAAAATGTCATCTTTTTGATCTAATTCACATATAATCCATGGATTCAAGATCATGAGCAATCAAAATAGCATCATGGCATCCTCATAATCCCAGATAAAAATTCCCAAACCAAAGTTAGAATCCTACCTCAATGAATCCCCTTTTTCTTCCTCTCTTCTCTTCCTCTTCTTTCCCCTTCCTTTCTCCTTGAAAAGCTAGGGTTTCCTTGAAATTTTTGAGGTAAGATTAGGGTTTTGGGATCTTGGTGAAATGAAAAAGAGATGGAGGGGGTTCGGCCAGCAATAGGGAGGAGAGGGGGTGGAGTATGAATGAAATTAAAAAAGAAAGAAAGTTAAAGAAAGTTAAAGAATGGTTTAGATCTTTCTTACAAAATATCTCCTACTAGAACCCTCTTTAGGATAAGCATGCATAAGTTAAAGTTACTTTAATACCCTTCCAAAACTACCCCCAAGTTCCAAATATTTACAAGTTTGCCATTACTTTATGCACATACTCCACGCACAGCCGTTTTTGGCCAAAAGACCGTTTGCCCCTGACCTTTCTAAAAATTTACAAGCATGCCACTAATCCCATCCCTTTTCACACTGGCCCCTCACACACTAACCCACTCTTTCAAAATTTACAAGTTTGACATTACTTCACACATCCACCGTTCTCTACACACACTTCCACCCATATAGACAAATGACCAAAATGCCCCTACACTCTTCATGAATTTACACGACTGCCACGAGCTACATTCACACCATATCACATCTTATCAAATCATTATACTCCCTCTATTCGCGCGTAGAGGACTACCGTATCAGTCACCGTAGAGTGCTAACAGGCCATGACATCATCTTCCCGTCCTGCTGCATGCCTATGTTTCGGCATCTCGTCCTGCTGCCTGAGTTTTGGCAAAATACATATACCGCGCCTGTGTTTCGGCATTCGTCTGGGTAAGTGCACCCATGCAAGAGATGAACTCAATGGTCATATATTGTACTCTCCGACTTGAGTCACGTAGTTCTAGTGTAGTTACAGCTTGCACGTTCACTTCTTTGTAGCACATGCACTTTACTTACTACACTTGTGCAGTCACAGTACTTTACTTGTTGATCTTTTAGCTACAGCAGTAGCATGTTTCACTTGCACTACCACAGTACAGTTGTTCTCTCCTTTCAGTTTGTTTACTTTTACTACTTAGTTATGTGCAGTTGTTGCTCAGTACTATACTTTTCACTCTGGTTGCTTGTGCGCAGTTATCTTTTGTCATAATTGTACGCTGCTTCTTGTCCATATTTAGAATTGTTGTGACTTACCTTCGGTTCCGTTTAAGGCATCGACAGACGACGATCAGATCGAGGAAGTTGCACCTGAGTTTGATTAGCCAGAGTTCAACCCGGAGACTGCAGACTTCAGCTGTTTATGTTGTTGTGCGTGCTATGTTATGTATTTCCTTTTTGCATTTCCTTTCTGTATTTACTTTATGTATTTGGTAAGAGAGTGCTGCTTGTTGTTGTACATTAAATTTGGACTGTAATAATGTACGCTGGTTGAGTATTTGTATATCTATGGATTGTGGCTATATTGATTTCACTGGTAAATTATAGAACTGTAATTAAAATCAAATAAGTAATGGGCCCCGAGAGCGGGTCGTTACAAGTTTGGTGGCCCATGCAGGTCCGTGCAAAATACCCCGTGAACAGTATAGTAGAATCAAGATGTACTGTATAAAATACTAGACCAAGCTGACATTTTCATATGTATGCAGGTGTGACACTCAACCGATGGACGGGAACACCTCTGAGAGTCCCAATGGAGCTGACCTATCTGGAGCCAACAACCAGACCAACAACGGACCACCTCCCACTGTGCATCAAATTTCTGATCTCGCATTGCGAGAGATGGTTCAAGCTATCCGAGGAGAACAAAAGCACGGAGGAGGGATTCAACAATTCCGGTCACTTCGCAGAAAGACCTGGAATGGCGTGGATGGCCCTCTTGTCACGCCCCGCTTCCCTAAAATGGAGACGAGACGTGAGAAGGTCCGCACAGACGTGGAGCTGTGAAGCTACACGCCTGATAAGCGTCAATAAAACATATGCAGGTCCCAGTAACCACGAGCAGAACAAGATAATAATACAAGGAGATACAGAAATAAAATCCCAAATCTCAGCAATGTCCAAACATAACAATTAAGTTCAATATCCAGAAAAGCCACCATGCTAAACAAAACGAGTCTAAGGGCCCAGAACAAGGCCAACAAGGACAACATAAACAGAGTATTGGTGCTACGCACCGACAACAAAAACATTCTAAAACGAAGAACACAAGCAGCCTCTACGACTGATCGCCCGTGTCCTCGTACTCCTCAACGAACGCAGGCTCTGACTCAGCGTCAGCAAACACCACGTCCTCCGCAGCACTCTCAGGCTCGGGATCTAACATGTGTCACCCAAAAGAGAAAAAGGGCACATGTCAGCAAGTCTAACAAGACTTGAGCAAGGAAACGAAAGTGAATGCAACTAGCAACCTAGCAGTTCTAGTATGATGCATAACATGGCAAGTATAGTATGGAAGTGATAAGTAAATGGAAGTATGAGTAGCAAGTATGGCATGGATGACAAGTTTTACAAGTAGAAACACGGACAAGTACAAGT
Organism: Scilla litardierei; assembly: GCA_030789695.1. Classification (NCBI taxonomy): domain Eukaryota; kingdom Viridiplantae; phylum Streptophyta; class Magnoliopsida; order Asparagales; family Asparagaceae; genus Scilla; species Scilla litardierei. The sequence continues at coordinate 31,775,666 of CM061141.1, forward strand.
CAAGTAGTTCACGTCAAGTGAACACGTCAAGTAAACACGTCAAGTAAACACGTCAAGTAAACAAGTTATGCACAGAGATTTTGTCTGCTGGCTAGAGTGGCTGATCGGGCCAACTCGTAAGCTCAGGTGACCGCTTATCCATACCCCTCCACGTGTATCGAGCCAGGGCATTACCCCCGAACACGGAATGCTCGCTTCTGGATCACGAGCCAGGAAGTGTATTTGGCATAGGGTTGTGCCCGCTAAAAAGCAGGTGCCTAGCCTGGCCTAGGGTTATGCCTGCAACGCAGGTGCCTAGCCGGAAACAAGTAGTTCGGGCATTGGCTATCGACCAACACACGTGGCCCGCTTCTGGAACACGAGCCAGGAAACACAAGTATTGTAGCGTGTGTTACGAATGCGACATTCAACATGGATAGCATGGCATGTAGTAAGGCGTACAGATAAGGAATTAAACATGACAGTTTAATATGCCTGAACAACAAGTTAAAAGGGTTGGATCTAGCTTCATTGTCAAGCTAGATCAATTGAGGTGACGGATCTAGTTTCGTTGTCAAACTAGATCAAATAGGCGTCTAGGCAGCTATCATTTCACTGCCTAGTCTCTTTTACGCTAAAACAAGCAAATGGCCTAAAACATGGCCCAAAACCCTAAGTGGCAAGTTTCACTTGCCTAGCACCGAGGATGACGATCACGAAGGTTCGTCGTACAAAAGCCAATCTACAGGAAGGGAATCGCTGCCATGGCAAAACAACATCCATTATTATTAGGGTTTTACAAAAACACAAATGGGTTATGAGCATATTATAGGATCGAGTTATTACTGAATCGTTAGCGGAAGAACGATGCCGAGCAAGCACGACGACGGAAGAACGATCCGGGAAACCACGGTTCAGATCTGGAATAGATGGAGAAATCTGGAGATATGGGGTTGGGGGAGTTTTGGGGGTTGGAGACGGCCAAAGGCATGGTGGCCGGCCTAAATGGAGAGGGAGAGGGGATCTTGAGGAAGGATGAATGGCTAGAGTGAGGTTGGGGAAGATCAGAGGTCAAGGGGGAAAGGAAATGCCCAAGAGAAGAGAATAAATGAAAAGAAAACGTTTGTGGTTTAAATAGAAAATCGTGTGGCGGCTGGGTGAAACCTAGGGTTTCGACAGCGGTTAATCGGTCAAAGAAGGTTGGCTGACCGACTAGTTTGAGAACTAGTCGGTCGGTCGGCTAACTATGAGCGATATGAAGCTCGTCACGAGTGACTTACTCCAAGATCAACGATATAAGGAAGAGAGTAGAAAATCACGACGAAACGAACGAAAACGAAAGCAACGGAGACGAAAACCACACTTAAGGAGAAAATCCCCCAAAACATATATATATAATATATATAATCCAAACACATGAAAACCAGTCATTACATCCTCCCGAACTTAAGAAAAATTCCGTCCTCGGAATTTCCTAACACTCACGTGTCCGGGAACAAAAGTGGGTAGCGCTCTCGCATCTCATCCTCATTCTCCCAAGTAGACTCTCCTGGCGAGCCGTGTCGCCACATCACCCTCACAAGATTGACAACCTTGTTCCGGAGCGACTTCTGACGCATGTCCTGAATCTGCACTGGCTGCTGGTCATACGTCATATCAGGGCGAACGGTAATCTCCGAGAAATCCACAGCATGAGATGGGTCGCTAATGTAACGACGAAGCTGCGACACATGGAAAACATTGTGAACTCCCTCCAAAGATGGCGGCAAGGCTAAGCGGTAGGCTACCTCGCCAACTCTCTCCAGAATGTCAAACGGTCCAATGTATCGCGGGCTAACCTTCCCTCGCTTCCCAAAGCGAATCACTCCACGATTCGGGGAAATCTTCAGAAACACATGGTCGCCTGGCTGAAACTCCAGAGGACGGCGTTTAACATCCGTCCAATGCTTAAAACGTTCCTGAGCAATCCTCAACCTCTCCCGAATGTTCCTGACAACATCCACAGCCTCCACAATCATCTCAGGTCCCAACAGCTCCCGATCACCAACGTCATCCCAACTCAATGGCGATCGACATTTCCTCCCATACAGTGCAGCGAAAGGCGCCATGCCAATACTCGCCTGGAAGCTGTTGTTGTAGGAAAACTCTACCAGATGTAGATGGTCCTCCCACGAACCCTTGAAATCTAACATGCACGCCCTCAGCATGTCCTCCAAGATCTGAATCGTCCTCTCGGACTGGCCATCTGTCTGCGGATGGTACGCCGTGCTGAAACTCAGACGCGTACCCAAACTCTTCTACAAACTCTGCCATAACTGAGATATGAACCTCGTGTCTCTGTCCGACACGATACTCACAGGGACTCCGTGAAGTCGTACGATCTCCTGCACGATTCACGTTACATCACTATCTAAACTAGGAAAAGGAAATAGAAACGGAGAGTAAAAGAATTTACCTCCATATATCTCCTCGCTAGCGTCTCAGTGGACTGTCCTACTCGGAATGGAATAAAGTGCACAGATTTGGTCAATAGATCTACGATCACCCACATCGCGTCATTCTGCTTCGGACTCCGAGGTAGTCCAGTCACGAAATCCATAGTGACGTGTTGTCATTTCCACTCTGGAATCGGAAGCGGTTGTAGCAACCCTACCGTACGCTGATGCTCCGCCTTTACCTGCTGGCAAACCAAGCAATTGGCTACACTCCGAGCCACGCTCCTGTTCATGCCATGCCACCAATAGTTCAGACGAAGATCCTTGTAATCTTGGTCCCACCAGGATGCACAGAATACGGTGAATTGTGTGCCTCCACCATCAACTCCTCTCTAATTTCTCCAGCTGGCACACACAACCTGGCTCCAAACCTCAGCGAGCCATCCTCATGAATCAAAAAGTCAGTCCGCAGACCGGCTTCCACCTGCTCCCGAATCTTCACCAGCTTCGGATCTCCAGCCTGGCCTGCCTTGATCCTATCCACAATCGACGACTGAATCTGCATACTCATCAACGAAGAAGCCTCCCCAGGAAGAACAATCTCAAATCCAGACTCGCAAAAATCCTGCTGCAATCTCCACTGCGAAGTCAACAACATCACCGCTGGAAGCCTACTTAGCGCATCCAAAACCACATTCACCTTGCCAGGGTGATACTGCAAATCAATCTCATAATCCGCCATGAGCTCCAACCATCGATGTTGTCGCATGTTGAGCTCCTTCTGAGTAAAAATATACTTCAAGCTTTTGTGATCGGTGAAGAACTTCACTTTCTTACTCAACAGGAAGTGCCTCCAAATCTTGAGCGCAAACACGACGGCAGCCAACTCCAAGTCGTGTGTCGGGTAATTCTTCTCATGAGTCTTGAGCTGACGCGAAGCATATGCCACAACATGCCCGTGCTGATGCAACACACAACCGAGACCCTTGCCAGAGGCATCACAAAAGATCTCAAATCCTCCACTGCGATCAGGCACAACAAGAAGGGGCAGTCGTCAATCTCTTCGTCAGAACACCAAATGCATTCTCACAATCACCCGACCAAACAAAAGGTACATCTTTCCGCGTCAATCTGGTCATCGGCTCAGCAATACGGGAAAAGTCCTTAATGAAGCGCCGATAGTAACCAGCAAGCCCAAGGAAACTCCGGATCTCAGATGCTAACTGCGGAACATGCCACTCTTTGATGGCCTTGATCTTCTCGGGATCCACTGAAATACCATCTCCAGTCACCACATGCCCGAGAAAAGCAACTCTGTCCAGCCAAAACTCGCACTTCGAAAACTTAGCATACAAACGATGCTTCCTCAAAATCTCCAACACCGTCCTCAAGTGCGATGCATGCTCCTCCTCCGACTTAGAATAGATCAGAATGTCGTCAATAAAGATAACGACGAACTTGTCTAAAAAGTCATAGAAAATCAGATTCATCAGGTTCATGAAAACTGCCGGTGCATTGGTTACACCGAAAGGCATAACCACAAACTCATAGTGTCCATACTTCGTCCTGAATGCTGTCTTCGAAACATCTTCCTTCTTCACCTTCAGCTGATGATAACCACTCCTCAGATCCAACTTCGAAAACACCCTCGAACCTCCAAGCTGATCAAAAATATCATCAATGCGAGGCAACGTGTATTTATTCTTGATGGTCACCGCATTCAGCTCCCGATAGTCCATGCACATGCGACGTGAACCATCCTTCTTCCTCACCAGCAGCACCGGTGCCCCCCACGGAGACACACTAGGATTGATATAACCCTTCTGCAAAAGCTCATCCAACTGCTTTCGCAATTCCTCCAACTCAGTGGGTGCCATACGATAAGGCGCCTTCGAAATCGGCTGGGCTCCCGGAATAAGATCAATAGAAAATTCCAGAGCTCGATCAGGTGGCAACCCAGACATCTCCTCGGGGAAGACGTCATCGAAGTCCCGCACTACAGCAGGCCTCTCCTGCTCCATCTGCATAGCCACAACCTCCACCGGTCTGGCCCGAAACCTGACCGGACCGAGCGAACAGCTACCTCGGCTGAACTCAAATACTGGATGTCCGGGAATCTCGAACACCACCGTCTTCCTCCGACAGTCGATCGTAGTATAGAAGCTCGCAAGCCAATCCATCCCAAGGACCGCATCATAGTTGATGATATCGTGGACAATGAAATCAGCGTAAAGCTCGTGTCCACAAACCACCAACGGGCAAGAATTGCAACCAAGATGCACCGAGACCACGCCATTCCCTGTAACGATATTCCAACTCTTGGAAAGAGGGGACGTCGACAAGGAATGCTTCTCCACGAAGCTCCGGAAAATAATGCACATCGATGCACCTGAGTCAAAGAGGACTCGTGCAGGAAATGTGCAAACCAAAACCACACCTACAAACAGTCTAACAATCAAGCCCTAGTCTAGCAAACAACCATATGCAAGCAACCAAACATAATCTAACAATCAAAACTAGCTAGGAAAGCAACGGTTAGATTAAGGATTACCTGCGATAACCTCATCCACTGCCTCGCTCTCCACAGCGGTCATCAGAAAAGCATGCCTTCTCGGCTGAAAAGCCTGCCGAAAGGCCTGCCTTTGTGGAACAAGAGCTGCTCCACCTCCAACAGGAACAGACGCTCTCTGCTGCAACGGCTGTGCTGCAACAGGTGCCTTCCAAGGCTGATACGACCGCGGACAGTCCTTCATGGTATGGGTAAGATCTCCACAGACAACACACTGGCCCAGGAATCTCCTACACTGATCTTTGATATGCCCGGTCTTGTCGCAGAAATGGCAAGTCTTCTGAATAGGCCCTCCTGGCCTCTTAAACTGAGCTGGCTGGTTAGGCTTGAAACCAGGCCTAACCACCGCTCTGGCCTGCTCCATAGGCCTCTTCCCAGCTCCAGCAACATGTCCCCTCCTCTGACTCAGGTTCAACTCCTGCCTCCGCGCAGCCACTAGAACCTTCTGATAAGAGTCCAGATAAGAGGAAGACACAAAACTCTGAAGCTCCAAAGCAAGTCCCTGCAGGAACCTCTGAGCCCTCTCATCAGCATCCTGCACCATCTTCGGTGCGAACCGACTCAGACTCGTGAACTCTTGGTGGTACTAGTCCACCGTCAAGCTCCCTTGCTTCAGCTCAATAAAACACTGCAGCATCTCCTTCCTAGCAGCATTCGGGAAGAACACCTCATCAAACCTAGACTTGAAGGTAGCCCAAGCTATCGGCTCCACCAGCATCTTCTCTTCCGCATCCCACCAGTTCCGAGCATTATCCTTGAGCTGCCGCTTCGCCAGATCAACCCATCCAGCCGGGCCGATCTTCGCCATCTTCAAGTTATCCTCAATGTTTCGAATCCACTCATCGGCAGCTAGAGGACCCTCAGACCCATCAAAATATGCGGGACCCAGCTCCCGAAATTGCTTCGCTCCCGACTCGGAGCGAGGGGCATCCTGGATTGCCCAAGCACCCCGAACAACTGGAGCATTCTGGACTTGCAGGAGCACGTCCTGCTGCACATGCATCATCTGAAGCATCATCCGCATCAGCTCCCCATTGGTGGGCTCCCGCTCAGGCTCCTCGTCATGAGTGGGCGCACTACCACCACCACGGGTAAATCGCCTTCCTGTCATCTAATGACACAGAAAACGAATCAGATTAGACTCATAGCTTATGACTCGGATGTCGAACTTAGTTTATTGGACATTCTAATATTATTATCGTTATTCCGACAATTTGCAGTTACAGATGAGACCTGCATGGGCCACCAACAAAACCTGTCACGCCCCGCTTCCCTTAAATGGAGGCGAGCCGTGAGAAGGTCCGCACAGACGTGGAGCTGTGAAGCTACACGCCTAATAAGCGTCAATAAAACATATGCAGGTCCCTGTAACCACGAGCAAAACAAGATAATAATATAAGGAGATACAGAAATAAAATCCCAAATCTCAGCAATGTCCAAACATAACAATTAAGTTCAATATCCAGAAAAGCCAATAGGCTAAACAGAAAGAGTCTAAGGGCCCAGAACAAGGCCAACAAGGACAACATAAACAGAGTATTGGTGCTACGCACCGACAACAAAAACATTCTAAAACGAAGAACACAAGCAGCCTCTACGACTGATCGCCCGTGTCCTCGTACTCCTCAACGAACGTAGGCTCTGACTCAGCGTCAGCAAACACCACGTCCTCCGCAACACTCTCAGGCTCGGGATCTAACATGTGTCACCCAAAAGAGAAAAGGGCCAACTCGTAAGCTCAGGTGACCGCTTATCCCTACCCCTCCACGTGTATCGAGCCAGGGCATTACCCCCGAACACGGAATGCTCGCTTCTGGATCACGAGCCAGGAAGTGTATTTGGCATAGGGTTGTGCCCGCTAAAAAGCAGGTGCCTAGCCTGGCCTAGGGTTATGCCTGCAACGCAGATGCCTAGCCGGAAACAAGTAGTTCGGGCATTGGCTATCGACCAACACACGTGGCCCGCTTCTGGAACACGAGCCAGAAAACACAAGTATTGTAGCGTGTGCTACGAATGCGACATTCAACATGGATAGCATGGCATGTAGTAAGGCGTACAGATAAGGAATTAAACATGGCAGTTTAATATGCCTGAACAACAAGTTAAAAGGGTTGGATCTAGCTTCGTTGTCAAGCTAGATCAATTGAGGTGACGGATCTAGTTTCGTTGTCAAACTAGATCAAATAGGCGTCTAGGCAGCTATCATTTCACTGCCTAGTCTCTTTTATGCTAAAACAAGCAAATGGCCTAAAACATGGCCCAAAACCCTAAGTGGCAAGTTTCACTTGCCTAGCACCGAGGATGACGATCACGAAGGTTCGTCGCACAAAAGCCAATCTACGGGAAGGGAATCGCTGACATGGCAAAACAACATCCATTATTATTAGGGTTTTACAAAAACACAAATGGGTTATGAGCATATTATAGGATCGAGTTATTACCGAATCGTTAGCGGAAGAACGATGCCGAGCAAGCACGACGACGGAAGAACGATCCGGGAAACCACGGTTCAGATCTGGAATGGATGGAGAAATCTGGAGAGATGGGGTTGGGGGGAGTTTTGGGGGTTGGAGACGGCCAAAGGCATGGTGGCCGACCTAAATGGAGAGGGAGAGGGACTCTTGAGGAAGGAGGAATGGCTAGAGTGAGGTTGGGGAAGATCAGAGGTCAAGGGGGAAAGGAAATGCCCAAGAGAAGAGAATAAATGAAAAGAAAACGTTTGTGGTTTAAATAGAAAATCGTGTGGCGGCTGGGTGAAACCTAAGGTTTCGACAGCGGTTAATCGGTCAAAGAAGGTTGGCTGACCGACTAGTTTGAGAACTAGTCGGTCGGTCGGCTAACTGTGACCGACTAACACCAAACAGTAACTCAGGTCGACAAAATGGTAAATGAATTAGTCGGTTAAAGAATAATGGCTGACCGACTAGTTTGCAACCTAGTCGATCGGTGGTTGTTCTTAGACCGACTAACGATAAACAGTAACTTAGGTGAAATTCATCAAAGGAACTAGTCGGTCTGTGAGCAAGTTCTGACCGACTAGTTTCACATCTAATCGGTCGGTGGTTGATCTTAAACCGACTAAGAGTAAACAGTAACTTCTGAGTTTTTGATTCAATGAACTAGTCAGTTCCAGTAGAGTTCCTGACCGACTAGATCTCAATCTAGTCGGTTGGTCCCCCTACTTGAACCAACTAAAGTGCACAAAAAGTGCCGAGTTGAAGCGCGACGCTTAGGAAAGATTTCTATAGCTTCTACGATCACTCTAACTCTAAAATATGAGCGATATGAAGCTCGTCACGAGTGACTTACTCCAAGATCAACGATATAAGGAAGAGACTAGAAAATCACGACGAAACGAACGAAAACGAAAGCTACGGAGACAAAAACCACACTTAAGGAGAAAATCCCCCAAAACATATATATATATATATATATATATATATATATATATATATATATATATATAGGGTAAAGGGATCCTAAGGTGCCTCCTTAGATTCAATCTAAGGAGGCGCCCCCATTTCCCCACATCTCACACATTTTTTTTGAAATTTTTTTCATGGGTTTATTGTTTACCTTATGGATGATCAACATACCAAATTTCAAGGGATTCCAATACTTTTTGAGCCCCCATCTATCCCTTGCAACTTCGTGGGGTTTTCAGCACGTTTTTAGACCGTTGAAATTGTAAGAGGTAGATGGTGGCTCGAAAAGTATTGGAATCCCTTGAAATTTAGTATGTTGATCATCCATGATGTGAACAACAAACCCATGAAAAAAATTTCCAAAAAAATGTAGGAGATTGGGGGAAATGGGGGCGCCTCCTTAGATTTTCATCTAAGGAGGCACCTTAGATCCCCTTTTTCCATATATATATATATATATATATATATATATATATATATATATATATATATATATATATAGAGGTTGACTAGGATCCATTCGGATGGATCAAACATGCGGATCCATCCAAGTGGAACTTAAAGCTAGACAATGTAAATAGAAAATCCGACCGTTGGATGTCTTCTAACATGTCTAAACTAGCTCCAAACAAAATTTCAACTAATTTGGACATCTTTTGCCCATGCATCAAGTGGTTGGAAAATTAGCCGATTTTATAACTATTCAAAAACATCGATTTTGCAACCACTTGATGCATGGGCAAAAGATGTCCAAATTAGTTGAAATTTTGTTTGGAGCTAGTTTAGACATGTTAGAAGACATCCAACGGTCGGATTTTCTATTTACATTGTCTAGCTTTAAGTTCCACTTGGATGGATATATATATATATATATATATATATATATATATATATATATATATATATATATATATATATATATATATATATATATATATAATATAATCCAAATACATGAAAACTAGTCGTTACACCTCTGAAGGCCGAAGAATGGCTGCAAAGTACTGAAGATGATTTGAGAGCTACTTAGATCGCAGAATATGCATGGGTGGACACTGACAAATCCCAGCTGACTGACAGAGCTAGAAGCTCCGCTGAATGTTGTCTGCAACGACTAATTGACCGGGCGACGTTCACTGAACACTTGAACACCCAATACTTCTCACCCGAATCTCAGATGGAACTGCAAGCTCAATTCGTCGGGTTAAAGCAAGGTTCCATGACAGTGGAACAGTATGATGCCTAATTCACAATGCTTAGCCATTTTGCTCCTGGGATGGTTGCCACCCCTCTGACCCGAGCTCAACGCTTCAAACAAGAGCTAAATATAGAGATCCGGTGGAACTTGGTCGAATGCCAACTCTGCACACATATTGAGGTCCTAGCTGTAGCTCGTGAACACGAGTTCATTGAAAGAGACGAAAGACGAGAGATAGCTGCCCCTCCCAGAAGGCCTCTACCTCCGACACCTGCTGCTGGATCCAACCGCCGACCTCCGTCCAATCAGATGTACCGACCCACCCAGCAGACACAGTTCAAAAGGCAGGCCCCATCACCACGTCAGGTGTGTCATCATTGTGGAAAGCCAGGACACTTCTGGTCCGAATGTGGATTATATCTGAACTTTTGCCCGATCTGCGGTTCGAAGGACCATGGTGCAAGGGATTGTCCTGAGAGGAAGTCTCGACCTCCTAACCCTGCTCCAACTAATGCCCCTGCTAGGAATGTTCCACAACGACCACCACCACCTGCTCCGCAACGACAGCCCCTCCCTCCTCGGCAGCAGTATTCCATCAAATACGACCACATGCGCCACCTCCAAGACGCCAAGCTTATACTATGACTGTAAAAGAGGCCGAAGCTACGGACCAAGTGATCACATGTACAAGATATCCCATTCATCATCATATTCTATTATTTAGAAACAATAAGCTTAGACATGATCCTCGTAACCGTAGGTATCGTCTTAGTAGCTGGTAAACCTGCCCTTACTTTATTTGACTCGGGAGCTACACATTGCTTCTTGGCGGGTCGATTCATCAACACACATGCCGTCCATATCGAACCTCTTCCCGTTGGAAGGTCGACACCGCTGGCGGTCCCCTACCAATCACCAGCGTATTCCTCCACTGCTCTGTAGTGATTTGTGGGCGAGATCTTTTCGCCGACTTCATGGTGATTGAGATGCCAAGTTTCGATGCTGTTCTTGGAATGGATTGGTTAGGGACATTTCATGCCACCATTGACTGTCGTTAAAGGAGGGTAGAATTCGAAATACCCAACTATTCTAAGTTCGAATTCCACAGCAGAAGCTGATTGGAAGGACCAGTGAAGTTCTGGGTCAGACTTTCAGAGGCAGTGGCGACTGCAATGGAAGTCAAGCAAGAGAAGCCAGAAGTAGTGCGAGAATACTTGGACGTATTTCTGGATGAACTCTCAGATTTGCCTCCGGATCGCGGCCTCGAATTTACCATTGATCTTGTACCAGGAGCAACCGATATCCAAGGGACCTTATCGCATATCACCGCCTGAGCTTGAAGAGATTCGGGCACAACTGGCCGATCTTATACAGAAGGGATGGATACGACCCAGTGTATCCGCATGGGGTGCCCATGTGCTACTCGTGAAGAAGAAGGATGGATCCCAGCATATATGCGTCGACTACCGCAAGCTGAATAAGATGACGTTGTAGAACAAGTATCCTCTGCTTCGCATCGACGATCTTTTCGATCAGCTTGGAGGATCGAGTGTGTATTCGAAATTGGAGTTGAAGACCGGATATCATCAAGTGAAGGTGAAGAAGGAGGATGTCCACAAGACTACTTTTCGGACCAGATATGGACACTATGAATTCTTGGTGATGCCATTTGGTTTGACTAATGCACCTGCTGTATTCAGTAGTCTCATGAGCCAGGTTCTGTACAACCATCTGGACAAATTCGTAGTTGTTTACATCGACGACATCCTCATCTACTTGAATAACGCCCAGGAGCACAGAGAACATCTGAGAAAGGTCTTGGAAATGCTGAGACAACACCAAATGTATGCCAAATACAGTAAGTGTGAGTTCTGGCTCGACAAGGTGGCTTTCCTTGGCCACATCGTGTCGGGAGAAGGAATATCTGTTGACCCTGAGAAAGTAACTGTTGTTCGAGACTAGCCGGTTCCAAAGACTGTGACAAAGATTCGAAGTTTCTTGAGACTGGCTGGTTACTACAGACGATTCATCCAAGACTTCTTGAAGATCGCGGGATCTATGACGCGATTGACGAGAAAGGACGTGGCATTCGTCAGGTCGAAGGCTTGTGAAGATGCATTCCAGGAGCTGAAGAAAAGATTGAATTTGGTCACGATTCTAGTCATTCCAGACAGAACCGGAGGGTTCGAAGTATTTTGTGATGCTTATGGCAAAGGACTTGGGTGTGTGCTGCATCAGCATGGCCGAGTCGTTGCCTATGCATCCAAACAACTGAAGAACCACGAGAAGAACTACCCCAATCATGACCTTGAGTTGGCGGTAGTTATCTTTGCTATGAATATATGGAGGCACTTCTTGCTGGGCGAATATGTGAAGATATTCTCAGATCACAAGATTCTCAAGTACCTGTTCAGCCAGAAGGAGCTCAACATGCGACAACGACGATGGATCGAACTAATGGCAGACTATGATATTGACCTTCAGTACCATACTGGGAAGGTTAATGTCGTACCGGATGCATTGAGTCGTCTCCCTATGGTGATGACCCTCACCTCGCAATGGAGGCTACGACATGAGTTACGAGACATGGAGATGAATGTTATATTGCCTGGAGTAACGTTTGTGTTACTCAACCTTCAAATCCAGTTAGGTTTGGTGGACAGTATCAAGGCTGCCCAAACAGGAGATAAGAAGCTGCGAAGGATCAGAGACATGGTGATGGCTGTTCAGAGGCCTGAATTCAAGATCTACGAGGACAGATCTTTGCGATTTGGTAACCACATCTATGTACCATCTGGAGACGTCAAAGAAGATCTATTGGAGAAAGCTTACAGTTCTCCATATTCCATTCATCCGGGCGGTACTATGATGTATCAAGACTTGCGACAACACTACTGGTGGCATGGTATGAAGAGAAGTGTCGCACGGAGTGTTGCGAAGTGTATAGTGTGCCAACAGGTAAAGGTTGAACATCACCGGTCTGCCGGATTGTTACAACATTTGCCCATTCTAGAGTGGAAGTGGCAACACATCACGATGGATTTTATGACGGGACTGCCCAAGAGTACGAAGCATAACGATGTTGTTTGGGTAATCATTGATCGGTTGACCAAGTCAGCACACTTCATCCCTTTCAGAGTGGGCCAGTCAACCGAAGTGCTTACCAAGAAGTACATGGAAGAGATAGTGAAGTTGCATGGTGTTCCTGTCAGTATTATTTTAGACAGAGAACTCGATTTACGTCTCACTTTTGGAAGAGCTTACAGGAGTGTCTGGGGACCCACTTAAGCTTCAGTACAGCTCATCATCCTCAGACAGATGGCCAATCAGAACGCACCATTCAGATCCTGGATGACATGTTACGTGCGTGTATGCTGGACTTCAAGGGATCTTGGGAAGACCATCTTTATCTCGCGGAGTTTGCTTACAACAACAGCTATCAGGCCAGCATTGGTATAGCGCCCTTTGCAGCGCTATATGGCAGGAAGTGTCGTTCTCCCTTGAATTGGGATGACGTTGGTGATCGAGAGCTCATCGGTCCAGACTTGATTGTTGAAGCAGTGGAAGTAGTCCGGACAATCAGAAAGAAGCTATAGTTGGCTCAAGATCGATACAGGCATTGGGCAGATGCAAAGCGCCAACATTTGGAGTTCCAGCCTGGCGACCATGTGTCTTTGAAGATCTCTCTGAATCGTGGGATGATTCGTTTTGGACTAATAGGGAAGCTCAGTTCTTGATACATTGGTCCATTTGATATCTTGGAGCGAGTAGGCGAGGTGGCCTATTGCCTTGCCTTGCCACCTGCATTAGAAGGAGAACATGAAGTTTTTCATGTCTCACAGCTTCGACGCTAAGTAAGTGATCCTAGTCATGTTGTGGATTACTCCGAGATTGCTGCTCGTCCGGATCTATCTTACGAACAACAACCAGTCAAGATCCTGGATCGACGACAGAAGACCCTCAAAAATAGAGTGATCATCCTTGTCAGGATAATGTGGCGTCATGACGCACCTGGAGAGTCTACTTGGGAGCGAGAAAACGATATGCGAGAATGCTACCCATACCTATTTATCGAGTCGGATAATATTACTGATCTCGAGACTAGTTACGGAAGCTATGGTGATGTCAATAGTTAGTATTCATAAACATCATCTCTTGTTTTCTTGATGTTATGATATCACATTATATTTCATGTTATTTACAACTTGATTATTATATCATTATTATCATTTATATGCTTGAGCTTCTTCATAATAAAGATTATTTGTTTTAGAAAGTTCGAGAAATTCCGAGGACGGAATTATTTTAAGGAGGGTAGGATGTAACGACTCATATTTTTCAATACATTTAATTACGTATTTAATATATGGGTAAAGTGTTCCTAGGGTGCCTCCTTAGATTCAATCTAAGGAGTCGCCCCCATTTACCCTCATCTCCCACGTTTTTTTCGGATTTTTTTCATGGGGTTGTTGTTCACCTCGTGGATGATCAACATACCAAATTTCAAGGGATTCCAATACTTTTTGAGCCCCCATCCACCCCGTGCAACTTCGTGGGTTTTCAGCACGTTTTCAGACCGTTGAAATTGCAAGGGGTAGATGGGGGCTCTAAAAGTATTGGAATGACATGAGTTTTGGTATGTTGACCATCCATGATGTGAACAACAACCTCATTAAAAATTAAATCCAATAAAAATATGAGATATGAGTGAAAATGTGGGCGACTCCTTAGATTAAATCTAAGGAGTCACCCTAGGAACACTTTACCCTATATATATTTTCATTTTTAGAAAGTGTTTTATAGTGTTTAATCAGGAGTTTTAAGTGATTTCAAAATTTCTTATAAAAATATTTTTGGAGCATTAGACTAGTTATGGTGTATTTCAGTAAGTTCATATTTCATCAAAGACCTCTAAACAATTTTGATAAAAATTCATTTTCAATTATTACTGTTTTGGCTTAACGAATTAATTTTCTATATAAACATCATTAAAATGTTTTCAAACTTCTACAGTATCATTCTTTGATCATTTAGGGCTTCCCATATTAATTTCGTAATTTTCTGAAGTCAAATCAATAGAAAACCCGTAAACCCGCTTCTAGAACGTTTTGGGCCTTTTGGCCTAAAACTCGTACCTCCGTAACTCAAACCCCAAAACGGATCTCGTATTCGCGATCCTCGCGACGATACGATCCCGTGTGTATGTTTTCGTAATTTTTCGGAGTCGTTTAATCTCAGGGACAAAATTGTAAATTCGTTACCAAATGAACTTCACTAATTACTTTTTAACTAACCTTAATTCCATTAACCTACTCAATATTTACCATAACCATGACTAACACATGGGGGAGAAACGTTTATAATTTTCTTTACTTAGTCAAAAAGCTAAACCTAATCATATTAAATATATACCTAATGCATTAATTAATTTTGACTAAGCAATTCCTAACTACTATAAATAACCCCTTAAACCCCCTTCTCTCTCTAATTAACACACAGTTACTCTCTCTCTCTCTCTCTCTCTCTCTCTCTCTCTCTCTCTCTCTCTCTCTCTCCCGTTCAAAACCCCACAACCTAGCCCACGCTTTTTCCCATCCGCTCTCAACTCTCGCTCTCCCTCTCTCTCTCTCGCTATCCCCCGACGATCGACCGTCGCTCGCCGTCCTTAAAGCGCTGAAGACCCCGACGCAGCCGCTATCACCGCCACTCTGCCACCATTACCTTCCGACGCTGGCCGCCGCCACAAACACTGCCAGCCCCCGAAACACCCCCATCCTGCTCTCGACTCACGCACCGCTCCCTCTGTCCTCGACTGGACCCACGACCGCCACTCCTCGACCGCCATTCGCCGCCGCTTCGCCTCGACGTTGCCACTGTCCCGCCACCCTCGCCGTACGCCAGCCCCCGACACCACTCTGCGTCGCAGCACCCCCGCACATGCTGCCACCCCGATGCCTCTCCTCCCCTCTCCCATCTCCGAAGCGAATGCCGCCCTCCGCCTGCCCACACACCACAGTTCGCCGCTTCGCCATCCGACACCCACCAGTCCGTCGCCTCCCACTCTCTCCTCGCCGTCGTCGCCCAGCAGCGCCACCGCTGCGCATCCCACGTCGTCGCCCTCCCTCGCTTCACCGCCCGCCGTCACCGCCTACCTCCGCTCCCCAAGCTTTGCCAGCGACGTCAGCTGCATGCTTCGAAGGGTAAGAGAACGAAGGGAAGGTTACGTGAGCATTGATACGTATTTCATACGTATATACATATTTTAGTAAATTTTTTTAATAAGGGCTGAATAGTGATAAATTGACAACTAATTACACAGGCATTAGAAAAATAGAAGGCCAGCTTTAAAAATCAGAAATGACATTCTGGATCCAATGAAGCTAGTTTCATCTCAATCAGACGCTTAGTTTTTCCAGAATAAATTTTAAACACTAAAACTTAAATACGTCTTTTTCACTTTAAAATCTGTAACATCTTATTTTCACGTAAACTGATATGTGAGAAAAATATATGTTGTAGCCCTCTTCGAGACGGTCATTTTGACTGCTCACGTGAACAATTCCGATTAGTATTACATCCAGAATAAATTGTTGAATGATTACGTTACTTAATTAAAATTAGTTTTTTAAATTGATTTTTGAGCTTCTAAAAATTATAAAAATTAACAGATGCTTCAGAAAAACATTTCCTTCTTCAGTAAAATTATTTTCATCATATCTAGCCTATATAAAAATTTAGAAAGTTTTTCGACACCGTTTCGATCGTTTATAAAATCAAAACGATCAAGTTAATTAGAAAGAAAATAAGTGTATTCATTAAGTGTGTATTTTTGTGATTGTAGGTATCGATTATTGTGCACCAACTTTCGAGGAAGCCATAGATCTAGTCCTAGCTTGCTACGACAACCTTGAAATCTGTAAGTCACGACGAATTCTAAAATTAGAAATTTAGTTAGTGTCCTTGTACGAACTTAAGAACTCCACTTATAGCCTCAGAACGGCTACTTGACTTGAACCGAACTAGAAAAACCTAATCAATTAGGAAAATAATCAACTACAGATTACTTTGCCAACTTTCAACTTTGATGGTTGTAGCACACAACCATCAACTTGTGTAAATTGTGTGCAAACAAAGCCACCACATGCTCAAATCATGGAATCGGTATTACAGTTATTGGACTTGTCTTTATCCTCAATTTGCTTTGGCCCAGCCTGCTTTGAAAAGAGTTTCTAACCTTCTGGTTTTCAATAAGAAAGTCAACCAGTGGTCTCGATTTGACTAACATCATGTGATATACCGTATGGAACAGCTTGTGAAACATCTCGTATAACACTTGACACTTCACTGGGGTTTTTGGGTTAACTCATAGTTTGAGAGAGTGTGGGAGTGACTGGAGTTCATCTTTCCATCCTGTTGCCTGTGTTTCGGCATCCTGTCCTGCTGCCTGTGTTTCCAGAATGTGGAGCATTTTCAAAAATTTGAGTTTTCCACCCAAATTGATTCCCCCAAAACTTTTGTCAAAACTCATCTCAATCTTCCATTCTTCAAGAAGAAATCCTACCCACTCTTTATCTTGTCCTAGTCAGCCCTAGAATTCAAAAACAGTTGTGTTTTAATATACCGACTTGTCACAACTCGGGTCCGCTTGCATAGTTCATTTAAGAAATCTCTTCAAAAAAATTGTCTCCCAAAAATTAGTTAAATTTAGCTTTGTTGTGAATAGATAATACCGAGTTGGTTAGTCGGTTGGGATCACGGCTTATCTTATAGATAAGACCGTATCTAATGTATCTTATATGTACACGCTCCTCTATATGCTATAAATAAAGAGCTGGGGGTTTCTCACTAGATGATGATCCATAACACGTTATTAGCACGAGCCTCTAAACAAAAATTCCACACAAAATCGATCGTTGTGAAAGAGAAGAAAGGCGGGAGATCCACGCGCGTGGCGTCAAGTCATTTATCGAGTGTCGTCATCCGCGTTGGCTTCGTTCAACCGTCGCTATATCTGGAGGATGGATATATAGGTAAATCTCGCTAAAAATGTCGTTTTTATCATACATATGATAGTTTTTTTCCATAGATCCCGCAAGATCAAAGTGGAATTAGGGCTAATCGTCAAAAAATCATGTTTTTAACACGTTTTTAAATCTGTAAATAAGAGAAAAATAGGGTTTTTATACTATCATATCCCTGTCGTCGGCCTTGCCGTCGGCCGCTCCCCAACCCCTCCCCCCGCCCATCCCCGCCCGCGTTCCCCCCTCCCGCATGAAGCGAGGGGGGTCACCGTCGAATCCCCCTCGAAGGGGGGCGCCTCGTCGCCGTCGAATCCTCCCCCGAAGGGGGGCGCCCTTTCGCCATGGAATCCCCCCTCCCCCCGCCTGAAGCGAGTGGGCCGCCGTCGGCGCCCCATCGGATCCCCCCGAAGGGGGGGCAGCGCTCTATCTCCATTGAATCCCCCCAGCCTGAAGCGAGGGGGGCCGCCGTCGGCACCCTGTTAGATCCTCCCCGAAGGGGGGCCGTCGATCCCCCCCGCCACGACGACGGAGGTGGTTCGCCCCCTAGCTGCCCTCGCTATGGCGGGTGGCTGACCCTCTCCGGGGGCGTAAAAACAGGCGGCGACGGCGGTAGCAAACCCTAGCCGCTGCCCCCCCCCCCCCCCCCAAAAAAAAATTCTTTTGGGCCTGAAGCCCAGAGAATGGAAATTTTTTTCTTCTTGCAGGCCTGAAGCCCGCAGGCCTATTATTCATAAAAAAAATTCAGATTGCGATATTGCATGCTTCAGGCCCGCAGGCTAGTTTCTTCTCGGGGGGGAGGGGGGGGGGGGGGGGGGCTAAAATAAGTTTTAAAAGGCTTCTTTGGGGGCTAAAAATTAATGAAAAATCATGATAAATTATGTGGCAATAAGAGGCCATAAAGAGGATTTTTGGGGACATTTGGGGATAAATTGGGAATGATTTAAAACGGAAATTCCTTCCTGTTTTGAAGAACATATCAAATTTTGAGCTCTTTTTCAATTCTTTGAATAAACCCAACTAGCACAACCTTTGCATTATATGATACCCTTTATAGAATCATTAATATATGCTTCGCATCGTTTTGGCTTATTCTGTGGATAAACTATGTTTGGTTGTGCAAATATTAAAACTTAATAATTAGGAAGATCATGCGACCGCTCTGCCGTTAGTCAGCTAACCTAATGGTGTATGACATTGCCCACTAGTCCAATAATTATTAAGCAATTAAATTGTTTATCCCTTTCTGTGAATATAAATGCTTGTGATGAAAATGTCTGATGAAAATGTTTGAAGAGCACAAATCTTTGCATTGATGGCTAATTGCGGTTTTCGGATCGGCTGTTTAAAGCCCACGTTTTATTTCCTGCACTTTTCTTTTATTTTCGAGAGAAATTGTAGTGAGGAATTTATGTAATGTCCAAGACCGAATACCACTTTCCATGAAGACGAAGACCATACTTGAAGCTGAAGATCTTATATGTGGCCTACGGGATTTCCATAGTTGTAATTTCTTTTTTAAAGCTTTCATTTGTGTAATATGGACTGTAATGGACTTTGGACTTTTTATTTATGTGGGACTGGCCAATCCACGCAATTAGCTCTTCATATAAAAATTGTCTCCGCATGAAAATGTTTATTGTTTAAATTATTAATTCATGCAAATTTGTTCTCTACTAGATAAAATGGCTAAAATCGCAAGTGTCGATTTCGAAGTACTGGATGCATCAGGAAGAAACTATCTGAGCTGGCAGCTCGATGTGAAGTTTCATTTCCAGGTTAAGTCCCTCATTTCTATTGTGACTAATAATGAAAATGTAAGCGATGTAGAAAAGGCGCAAGCCATTATCTATATTCGCCGCCATGTGGACAAGACCCTGAAGGCTAAATACCTTACGGTGGAATATCCATTTGAGGTGTGGACTGCCCTTGAGGCTATGTATAAACATCATAAAGATGTTATACTACCAAGGGCACGATATGAGTGGGAGAACATGAGACTACATGAATTTAAGTACATAACTGAGTACAACTCAGCTCTCTTTAGCATCACCTCACGCCTGAAGTTGTGTGGTGAAAAAGTCTCAGAAGATAACTTATTGGAAAAGACGTACACATCTTTCCATGAGAAAGATATGATACTAATGCAGCAATACCGTGAACGCAAATTCACCAAGTATTCTGAGCTGCTGTCATATTTACTCATGGCTGAACAAAACAGAGAGCTTCTCACCGCCACTCACAACATGCGCCCCGTGGCACTGCCCCCTACCAGAAGCTCACAATACATCTTCTTTTTCAAAAAAGAAGAGAGACAATAAACGAAAAGAAAGAGCACAGAATGTGGGATAGAACAAAAGGGCCAGGGGCCAAGTCCATCAACAGAGAAATGAAGGGAGTCGGAAGTTCTCTTGGAGCTGAAATGACAAAAATAGAAATGATACACCCCCACCAAAGAGGGATTGGGAAGACCAGTGACGTAGCTGTGTCATGAAAGGCCACTTGTCCAGAGTCTGCCGAACTCCGCAGCATCTCCAGGATTTGTATAAAGAAAATAAGAAAAATAAAGCTTAAAGAAACTTGATGACCTCTGATGCTCCAGTCAAGTTTACAGTTGAAGACTTCAAAAATGAAGACTTGCTTGCTTAGCCTTATATATTTATCTTAGCTACTTGTTTTAAGAACATTTCATATTATGGGAGCTTTTTGAACTATGTAATTTGATTTTGAATGAAAATGTTTCTCTGAAAATGTGCCTATATCATTCATCTTTCAATAGATGGACTGCTCTCATAACTGCTTGGTAGATAATAAATAAACACATACGACCCTTCAAATGAAAGCCCAATATCAGGGCCATATTGAAGGTTCTAGGAACGTAACACTGTTGCTCCCAAATGACACAAAAAATAACGGATGCACTAATCTCTCCGAATTTCAACCGAAACTTACTTAGTTTCAAGGACATCCGTTTCAACGGACTCTATTTGGAAACAGCAAATGTAAATAAAAAGGAATTACTGTATGTAACATCTCAAGAAAAAAGGAGTAAAATCCATACTTGAACGTTTTGAGAGCCTTTCGGGCCTCTACCATACAAAGATTCGGAGAGAGGAAGCGAATTTAACGGAGCACCTGAAGTGCCTGACATCAGCCAAGTTTTTAATTTGGCATGATAGACTTGGCCACACTGGATCAATGATGATGCACTGCATCTTATCCTACGAGTATGACTTGAAGAACCAGAAGATTCTTCGGAAGGGAGAATTCCCTCGCATCTCTTGCTATAAGGGAAAACAAATTACAAGGCCATCTCTATCAAAATCTGACAAAAGAATCTCCGCGCTTCCTCGAAAGAAAATAAGGAGATTGATGTGGACAAATCCACCACCCCTAGTGGGCTATTTCGGTACTCTTTGGTACTGATAAATGCATCCTCAAAATATTCGTATGTATGTCTATTATCGACCCGCAACTTAGCTTTTCCAAAGCTATTGGCACAAATAATAATGTCGCAGGCACATTTTCCAGACAATCAAATAAAGAAAATAAGTCTAGTTAATGTTGGGAAATTTACCTCCCGGTCGTTTCAAAAAGTACTGCCAAACAACGGGAATAGAAAATGAACATACAATGCCGCATGTTCATACCCAAAATGGGTAGGCAGAGTCACTGATAAATAGACTCCAATGGATTGCACGTCCATTGTTAACGAAATCCCGATTGCCGGTGGATGCATGTGGATATACTAATTCTGCATGCTGCATCATAAGTGAAAATAAGACCCTCTGGAGGTCAGAGTCTCCAATGTAACCTGCATATGGAATGCCACCGAACATTTCTCACTTGAGATTCTTCGGCCGCGTAGTTTAAATCCCCATCACACCACCACAGAGGACAAAAATGAGTCCTCAACGTCGCCTAGATATCTATGTAGGATTGGACTCACCCTCAATTATAAGATACCTAGAACCCCAAGGGGGGCGTATTTAAGGCACATATTGAAGACTGTGATGAGACAAGTTTCCCCAAAATAGGCCCAAATACTGAAAAATCTGGTGCAAATCAAATTATAACGTGGGACACACAAAAAATTTGACCCACTATGATCCGGTAACAATACAATGTGAAGATGAGATGCTGAAGATCCTCCACATATAAAACATTATTCACCAATTACCGAAATCAGTTACTGACAACCAGAAGATTGTCAGATCACACATCCCTGCTGCAAAAACGCCAGCTAGGAATGACATCCCCGAGAATGGATGCAATCCACCAGCTGCATAAGTGGCTGATCCTCAACAGAAATGAGGCAGAACACTAGGCTCCAAGGACAGAAATCCAAGAAAAAGAATAATACCTGTAGACCTTGAGACAATACTTCCACATGACAGTGAGCTCATGTCCACACCCTCACCATTCCCAGAATCCACTGTAGAGGGACTACCGGGAAAAATCGAAATGAAAGTAAATGTTGTACGTACCGGGGATATGTTGGACCGAAAGAACATAATTGTCAACAATGTATTCACGTATCATGTTGCCATATACACCGCAAAAGCGATGATGTTTATAAAATATCGTTTCATATTTCGTTGCTAGAATGCAAACGTATAGATTGATCAAATGTAGAACGGGCAATAAAAGATGAGATGGACTCACTTATGAAACGTAAAATGTTCGGACCTGAAGTCCAAACACCAAATGTGTCAAACCTGTGGGTAAAATAAGTATTGCACACATAAGAAAAAATATAAATACAAAATCATATATAAACCCAAGGATATTTTCGCTGAAATTAGGGAATGAACAAATTAAAATGAGCATGACTCATAAATTATGCATCAGATTTCCTAAGTTATCAAATGTGAGTACCTTACGATTTGGCAAAGAAAATTTTGGATATGCTGTTATTGGATGTTGTGACGACATACATTTGTGGATATTTTGTTAAAGATAAATTCCACATTTCATTAAATGTCTGAATAGACTTCGGAACGTCTATTCTATTGAAAAAAACAATAAGAATAATAAATAATACACAATCAAGAGAATCACTTGACAAAGAAATGATTCCCATTGAGGGTTGTCTTTGCATCTAAGCAAAGAACATGATTTGAGATCATAGTTGTAAACAACTTAAATCTCATCAGATCTCCTGAAGAGAAAACAAAAATATCTGTTCAAGCCTGACTATTAAACATGAAATGAAAGACCTAGGAAAAAAATAAAATAAGTCATGACTCACATATTTATTATCTTAATAAAATCCTGTTACATATGCCTAGAAGTGCGTTGAAGAAATTTAATCCAATGTACACATATGGTAGTACAGCTCTATGGATATACAAAAAGACCCCTTCCGATTGCTGGAAGATGGGGATGATATAATTGGTCCCAACGTCCCTTATCTAAGTGCAATCAGGCACTCCTGTCTAACTGCATGCGTCCCGATATAGCAGTTGCAGTAAACTCATTAGCCAGAGATAATTAGGCACTAAAAGGGCCATTAGACCGGAGTTAAGCATTTCTGCTCTTCCCCAAGGATCGAACGATTTGGGCTTACATTATAAAGTATCATCATCCATGTTTATGCAAATGCAGATTAACAGGTTTGATCCCTACACCGAGAAATCACAGACTGGGTACCGACAGTGGGACATACATCTACCGCAGATCTAACGCAAATTATGAAGGCAATATTATCCTATCATTCCGAGATCCTCACCATACCAATGGTGTATTTGAGGGCGCCTGGTGGTGTAGTGCCCTGTATAGCTACTGCACATGTACTAGAGGGGGGGTGAATAGTACTTTTAAATAATAGGGAGAGTTATTCCTAATTATCGTGCAATTAACAAACAACAATGCGGAATAACAACGATCAACAAGAATAAATGAAAACGCAAACAAAAGGTTTAATGGGTTTGGATCCACCCAAGTCTCCCCGACTTGTTCCCGGTGATCCTACGTCCCAACCACCCGGATCCCCTCCGGATACTTGAGTTAGAAACCCTAACTCAAGATTTCCAATATGCCCACTTGCGAAAACCTCGCAAGCGCAAACTAACTACAAACGATGTTCGTGAATCCCACAACCCGGGATCACGCAAACTCTCACAACCGAGAGTATACAATTCAAATAACGAATGTAAATGAAATGAAATACTTACCAACAAAATACCTATGCATTGAGTATTCTTACCAAATTAGGGGCAAGGTGGATTTTGATGGAGGAAGATGGCACCAAACCCTAGCTTCAAGAAGATGACCAGCAATGGAAGCCTATGGTGGAGATGGTGACCTAGAATCAAGCTTTTAGCTTGAATGGCTCACAATGGAGAGAATCTCTCTTGAGGATTTAGGACTCAAGAACTTGAGGGAGAGATTCTTGTGAGAAGAGAGAGCTTGGAAATAGAGTTGATTGCTCTTCTCTTTTGATCTGAAAATATCTCCAATATATTGCTTAACCCCTTCAAGAAATGAATCAGGATTCTATTTAAAGGGGCAAGGAAAAACGAGTTCAAAAAGATCCCAACGGCTCTATTCAGAACCAGACTAGTCGGTCAAAGAAGGATCACTGACCGACTAGTTCATCAACTAGTCGGTCGGTGATACAACGTAGACCGACTAACGGTTGAACAGCCAAACGATCGAAGTACATGCAAAGACAACTAGTCGGTCTAAGAAGACTTTCCGACCGACTAGTTTCCCAACTAGTCGGTCGGTGAATGATCTTTGACCGACTAACGTCGAAATAAAATAGGTTGACATCAAGATGACTTAGTCGGTTTAAGAACAAATGCTGGCCGACTAGTTTCTCAACTAGTCGGTCGGTAAACGTTCTTTGACCGACTAACTCGAAACAGTAGCTCAGGCTGAAAATGACTGTACACAACTAGTCGGTCTAAGAAGGATTGCTGACCGACTAGATCGTCATCTAGTCGGTCGGTGACTCTTCTTTGACCGACTAACTGTAGTCATAGAAAGAGCTGAATTAGAGAAGGCAAACTAGTCGGTTTAAGTAGAGTTTCCGACCGACTAGATCGTCATCTAGTCGGTTGGTGACTCTTCTTGAACCAACTAACATGCACTCGAAGCCGAGGGAAGAAGCGATAGGCTTCGGGAAAGTTTCTAATGGCTTCTATGATATCCTAGCTCTAAGATATGAGCGAAATGAAGATTATAAAGTAAGTCCTACTCAAGGCTTAACATTCTAATCTATGAAGCTAGAAGACTATAAAGTAAACCTTACGAGCCGTCTTCAAAGCTTCAATCTTCATTCCTCTTGACTTCAATATTGCTCCTTGAGCTTCAACGAAGCTCCAGGCACACGATCACGCGTATTGAGGAAGTCTTGGGACGTCGCTTGAGATGAACAAATTACTTTGGTGACGATCTCCATAACTGCGCTCACAAATAAGTTAGTATACATTATTTATGTTTGCTCATCATCCAAAACCAAATCCGGGGAATCATATCACAACATTCTCCCCCTTTTTGGTGATGACAAACCAACATAAATAATAATCAATAATAATGATTCAATAGAAATTTATTTACTCTCCCTGCATTAATGACACGTTAGTTCCATATCCAATAAAATTCATTCGCATCATGCAGATGAGGAAGATATGAAATATGAACCACATATTGACATATAGGATCTAATCCATTTTATATCTTCACTCCCCCTGAATCTAACACATCAAATTAGATTCATGGTAAATTCCTTTGAATTATTAGTTAGCACATTGTCATTATTATATCTCTCCCCCCTTTGGCATTAGCAAAAAGAGCGGGAGGAGATCAACAACCAATGGCTAAAAATAACGCATGGGAGTCGAAAAATACGACCAAGGTCCAATACAAAATATCAAATGTAAAATACCGAATAAAAGCAAAGCGTGTCAAAGAGACCAAAGTCGAAAATCGGAAACCGAAATCATCAAATCATCGGAGAAAATCGGGAAACGAAATTACCAAGCCATAGGCGAAAATCGAAATACGAAATCATCAAGCCCTAGGCAAAAAACGAAATCCGAAATCATCAAAACTCAAATCAATTTCACTTATTGAGTTTTGGAACATACTCTCCAAAATCAATAGAATGCATGGAAAACAATTCTATGTTTCCATAGAAAGAATTCTATTAAATCCATAAAATCGGTCGAACGACGAAATCAACATCAGAGACAAAAATAATCCGATGTGCATACCAAATGTAGCATGCAAGAATGTTATGCCAAAAATAGATAGAACATCATATAACAATGGCATACACTAATCTAGCATACCAAATGAAGCAAAATGATACCAATCGTAATATATTCTACCAATGGATACCAATGAGAATCAAAAGTATGAATATACTTACAAACATTACGCTCCCCCTACTTTGGTGCATCACTCAAGCACCATCAACTCCGTTTGAATGAAAGTCTTCGCAAATCGAGGAGTTGGTAGGGTTGGTATCCCAAAGCAGATTGAACCTTGAAAACTTCATATTGGTATCCAAAAATCTTTTTGGATCCAATGGGTTAGACAACAAATTTGAAATACGAAATAAAAATTATTGTAACCCATAAATTAATATAATCAAAATCAATTTTATAAACACATGCCTTGGTACCCATAATATGTATCATAAACTCATGGTACCAAGCATTGAAGGGTGAAAGGAACTAACCCTTCGGAAACCAAGTCCAAGAGAACTTGACTTCCCAACATAATCATCATTCAAAATAACATCATTAATATATGATTTCACATAAACGTTCATAGCATCCATCGCTAGTGTTCTTGGGACCCCCAAATAGTGTACATTTTGGGAATCCTCTTCCTAGTGGTTGCATGCACAAAAGTTTGATTTCTATGTGGTGCATGTGGCCTAGGAGCATGAGATCTAGCAATAGCACTAATGATGTGGTGTAGCATACATACGTGGATAAGCATGAGGTGTGTATGCATGAGGATGATTATCGAGAGTAGGCATGCACATGTGGATGAGATGTTTGAACATAAGCATTAGGATGTGCATGAGCATGATTACGTGCATGTTGGTGTCTCATATGAGTGTTTGCATGTGCTCGTGGGTGCGGAGTATAAAAATCATCATTAATTTTTGCATGCACCGGTGGAGTAGGATGTGTGTTCCTACGTGGCATAGCATGTGAGTACAAAAATGCATGACCCCTCTTTGGAGATCTACCCAAAGTGGGTTTCTTTCCAATCGGGGGTGTGTACGAAGTGGAAGCACTATTGGTAGGAGAACTACCAACGGGGTGTTTGCTCCCACTCGTCGAGGCATCGGATGTCGGCCTAACAAAGGTGGTAGGCGATTTGGATGAGTCTCCCATCTTATACCCCAAGCCAATGTGGTGTTTGGCCGGAAGTAAGTCATTTAGAATATTATCCAAATGGCACTTACCTTTATTGAAATCATTGATACGGCCTAACGTGCACTCATACTTCTCTTTGAGAGAATGCAAAGAAGCATCCAAAGTGGATACTTGCGATGTGAGTGCATAAACACGTGCTTTGAGATTCTTATTATCAATACTCAAAGTTGAGTTTTGAGACGTCAAATCCGCTATCACATGTTTCATCCGAATCCTCAACAAGAACATGCTCAAGTTGAGATTTGAGGGACTTCACCTCATTTCTCAACAAGCCATTATGAGTAAGCAAACTTGCTTTCTCATTGGCGAGTGTCTCAACAATGGTGTCATTGTTGGTGATGGTAGACTTAGGAGAGGTTTGGAGGCTAACAAGTTCACCTTTGGTCTTATTATATCTATCTACTAATTTAGTAAATTTAGACCAAATTTCTTGGTTTGCTAACCTCATTTCATCAATAGTAGGTTCTCCGCTTTCATCCTCGCTACCATCCTCGCTTTCATCCTCGCTATCATCGAAGGAGGACTTTTGACTTTTTGCCTCATCATTAGCCATGAAGCAAATTTTTGCTTTCTCCACTCTTCCATCATCCGACTCTCCACTTGAAGAATCCTCTTCGGAGTCGGTGAATGTGCCAACAAGTCCTTTCTTGTACTTTCTCGACTTGTCGTACTTCGATGCTTTCCCCTTCTCCTTGGCATGTAGAGAGGACAATCCGGTTTGATGTGTCCTGGCTTGTTGCATTTATAACACCACGGGAGTAGAAGCATTAGTCGAACTAACTTTAGATTTATTCAAAGATATACCTTCTCGGAGGAATCGATCGAACTTCCTTGCCATACGGGCAATGGATTCCATGTCCAATTCGTCTTCCGATTCTTCATCATCGGTAGATGGAGCGGCCTTGAAGGCAATCGCCCTTTTCTTTGGCTCATCTTGCTTCAAGTACGCTTTCATCTTTTCCTTCATTCGGATCTTACTATCCTTGCGTACCTCGTAAGACAACAAGGTACCCATTAGTTGTATGACGGTATATTTATTCATGTCGTTACCTTCCTCGATGGCGAAGGTACGCTTTTCCCCAATATGATGGAAGACCGTCGATAATCTTCGCAACTTTCTCCTTTTGGGTATAGATCTTCCCAAGAGCTTCCAAGTCGTTTGATATATCCACAAAGCGAGCGTAATATTCCTTCATGGTTTCGCCCTGCTCCATATGAAACAACTCAAATTCTTTATTAGCAACGACGAGTTTAGAATCTTTTACCGTACCTCGATCCTTCGTGCAATATGAGGAGTTGGTTCCATATTTGATATGCACTCTTACATGTGCATATCTTGTTGAAGTCCTCGGGCTCCAACGCACAATCAAGGCATTCATTGCCTTGGCATTGGCTACTTCCGCGGCGACCTCCGCGGGAGTCCACTTCGCAAAATCTTCTTCGGAAGGCTCGACATACTCCGTCATGGTGGCTCTCCATAGTGAAGCGCTCCGGAGGAAAATTTGCATCCGGCATTTCCAGTACCCGTAGTTGGTATCGTTGAAGTGTGGAGGCCTGATGGAGGATAGTCCTTCCATAACTGAAGAAGCTCCATCGCGGTTCTTGAAGACGTTGTAGTCGTTGTTCGTCATAGCTCTCAACTTTGGCTATGTGTAGCTTTGAACTTGGCTCTGATACCAAGATTTCCAATATGCCCACTTGCGAAAACCTCGCAAGCGCAAACTAACTACAAACGATGTTCGTGAATCCCACAACCCGGGATCACGCAAACTCTCACAACCGAGAGTATACAATTCAAATAACGAATGTAAATGAAATGAAATACTTACCAACAAAATACCTATGCATTGAGTATTCTTACCAAATTAGGGGCAAGGTGGATTTTGATGGAGGAAGATGGCACCAAACCCTAGCTTCAAGAAGATGACCAGCAATGGAAGCCTATGGTGGAGATGGTGACCTAGAATCAAGCTTTTAGCTTGAATGGCTCACAATGGAGAGAATCTCTCTTGAGGATTTAGGACTCAAGAACTTGAGGGAGAGATTCTTGTGAGAAGAGAGAGCTTGGAAATAGAGTTGATTGCTCTTCTCTTTTGATCTGAAAATATCTCCAATATATTGCTTAACCCCTTCAAGAAATGAATCAGGATTCTATTTAAAGGGGCAAGGAAAAACGAGTTCAAAAAGATCCCAACGGCTCTATTCAGAACCAGACTAGTCGGTCAAAGAAGGATCACTGACCGACTAGTTCATCAACTAGTCGGTCGGTGATACAACGTAGACCGACTAACGGTTGAACAGCCAAACGATCGAAGTACATGCAAAGACAACTAGTCGGTCTAAGAAGACTTTCCGACCGACTAGTTTCCCAACTAGTCGGTCGGTGAATGATCTTTGACCGACTAACGTCGAAATAAAATAGGTTGACATCAAGATGACTTAGTCGGTTTAAGAACAAATGCTGGCCGACTAGTTTCTCAACTAGTCGGTCGGTAAACGTTCTTTGACCGACTAACTCGAAACAGTAGCTCAGGCTGAAAATGACTGTACACAACTAGTCGGTCTAAGAAGGATTGCTGACCGACTAGATCGTCATCTAGTCGGTCGGTGACTCTTCTTTGACCGACTAACTGTAGTCATAGAAAGAGCTGAATTAGAGAAGGCAAACTAGTCGGTTTAAGTAGAGTTTCCGACCGACTAGATCGTCATCTAGTCGGTTGGTGACTCTTCTTGAACCAACTAACATGCACTCGAAGCCGAGGGAAGAAGCGATAGGCTTCGGGAAAGTTTCTAATGGCTTCTATGATAATCCTAGCTCTAAGATATGAGCGAAATGAAGATTATAAAGTAAGTCCTACTCAAGGCTTAACATTCTAATCTATGAAGCTAGAAGACTATAAAGTAAACCTTACGAGCCGTCTTCAAAGCTTCAATCTTCATTCCTCTTGACTTCAATATTGCTCCTTGAGCTTCAACGAAGCTCCAGGCACACGATCAC
The DNA here is from genome assembly GCA_030789695.1 of Scilla litardierei. Classification (NCBI taxonomy): domain Eukaryota; kingdom Viridiplantae; phylum Streptophyta; class Magnoliopsida; order Asparagales; family Asparagaceae; genus Scilla; species Scilla litardierei. Next base: position 31,805,692 of record CM061141.1, read on the forward strand.
GCGTATTGAGGAAGTCTTGGGACGTCGCTTGAGATGAACAAATTACTTTGGTGACGATCTCCATAACTGCGCTCACAAATAAGTTAGTATACATTATTTATGTTTGCTCATCATCCAAAACCAAATCCGGGGAATCATATCACAACATTCTCCCCCTTTTTGGTGATGACAAACCAACATAAATAATAATCAATAATAATGATTCAATAGAAATTTATTTACTCTCCCTGCATTAATGACACGTTAGTTCCATATCCAATAAAATTCATTCGCATCATGCAGATGAGGAAGATATGAAATATGAACCACATATTGACATATAGGATCTAAATCCATTTTATATCTTCACTCCCCCTGAATCTAACACATCAAATTAGATTCATGGTAAATTCCTTTGAATTATTAGTTAGCACATTGTCATTATTATATCTCTCCCCCTTTGGCATTAGCAAAAAGAGCGGGAGGAGATCAACAACCAATGGCTAAAAATAACGCATGGGAGTCGAAAAATACGACCAAGGTCCAATACAAAATATCAAATGTAAAATACCGAATAAAAGCAAAGCGTGTCAAAGAGACCAAAGTCGAAAATCGGAAACCGAAATCATCAAATCATCGGAGAAAATCGGGAAACGAAATTACCAAGCCATAGGCGAAAATCGAAATACGAAATCATCAAGCCCTAGGCAAAAAACGAAATCCGAAATCATCAAAACTCAAATCAATTTCACTTATTGAGTTTTGGAACATACTCTCCAAAATCAATAGAATGCATGGAAAACAATTCTATGTTTCCATAGAAAGAATTCTATTAAATCCATAAAATCGTCGAACGACGAAATCAACATCAGAGACAAAAATAATCCGATGTGCATACCAAATGTAGCATGCAAGAATGTTATGCCAAAAATAGATAGAACATCATATAACAATGGCATACACTAATCTAGCATACCAAATGAAGCAAAATGATACCAATCGTAATATATTCTACCAATGGATACCAATGAGAATCAAAAGTATGAATATACTTACAACATTACGCTCCCCCTACTTTGGTGCATCACTCAAGCACCATCAACTCCGTTTGAATGAAAGTCTTCGCAAATCGAGGAGTTGGTAGGGTTGGTATCCCAAAGCAGATTGAACCTTGAAAACTTCATATTGGTATCCAAAAATCTTTTTGGATCCAATGGGTTAGACAACAAATTTGAAATACGAAATAAAAATTATTGTAACCCATAAATTAATATAATCAAAATCAATTTTATAAACACATGCCTTGGTACCCATAATATGATCATAAACTCATGGTACCAAGCATTGAAGGGTGAAAGGAACTAACCCTTCGGAAACCAAGTCCAAGAGGAACTTGACTTCCCAACATAATCATCATTCAAAATAACATCATTAATATATGATTTCACATAAACGTTCATAGCATCATCGCTAGTGTTCTTGGGACCCCAAATAGTGTACATTTTGGGAATCCTCTTCCTAGTGGTTGCATGCACAAAAGTTTGATTTCTATGTGGTGCATGTGGCCTAGGAGCATGAGATCTAGCAATAGCACTATGATGTGGTGTAGCATACATACGTGGATAAGCATGAGGTGTGTATGCATGAGGATGATTATGAGAGTAGGCATGCACATGTGGATGAGATGTTTGAACATAAGCATTAGGATGTGCATGAGCATGATTACGTGCATGTTGGTGTCTCATATGAGTGTTTGCATGTGCTCGTGGGTGCGGAGTATAAAAATCATCATTAATTTTTGCATGCACCGGTGGAGTAGGATGTGTGTTCCTACGTGGCATAGCATGTGAGTACAAAAATGCATGACCCCTCTTTGGAGATCTACCCAAAGTGGGTTTCTTTCCAATCGGGGGTGTGTACGAAGTGGAAGCACTATTGGTAGGAGAACTACCAACGGGGTGTTTGCTCCCACTCGTCGAGGCATCGGATGTCGGCCTAACAAAGGTGGTAGGCGATTTGGATGAGTCTCCCATCTTATACCCCAAGCCAATGTGGTGTTTGGCCGGAAGTAAGTCATTTAGAATATTATCCAAATGGCACTTACCTTTATTGAAATCATTGATACGGCCTAACGTGCACTCATACTTCTCTTTGAGAGAATGCAAAGAAGCATCCAAAGTGGATACTTGCGATGTGAGTGCATAAACACGTGCTTTGAGATTCTTATTATCAATACTCAAAGTTGAGTTTTGAGACGTCAAATCCGCTATCACATGTTCATCCGAATCCTCAACAAGAACATGCTCAAGTTGAGATTTGAGGGACTTCACCTCATTTCTCAACAAGCCATTATGAGTAAGCAAACTTGCTTTCTCATTGGCGAGTGTCTCAACAATGGTGTCATTGTTGGTGATGGTAGACTTAGGAGAGGTTTGGAGGCTAACAAGTTCACCTTTGGTCTTATTATATCTATCTACTAATTTAGTAAATTTAGACCAAATTTCTTGGTTTGCTAACCTCATTTCATCAATAGTAGGTTCTCCGCTTTCATCCTCGCTACCATCCTCGCTTTCATCCTCGCTATCATCGAAGGAGGACTTTTGACTTTTTGCCTCATCATTAGCCATGAAGCAAATTTTTGCTTTCTCCACTCTTCCATCATCCGACTCTCCACTTGAAGAATCCTCTTCGGAGTCGGTGAATGTGCCAACAAGTCCTTTCTTGTACTTTCTCGACTTGTCGTACTTCGATGCTTTCCCCTTCTCCTTGTGCTTGTAGAGAGGACAATCCGGTTTGATGTGTCCTGGCTTGTTGCATTTATAACACACGGGAGTAGAAGCATTAGTCGAACTAACTTTAGATTTATTCAAAGATATACCTTCTCGGAGGAATCGATCGAACTTCCTTGCCATACGGGCAATGGATTCCATGTCCAATTCGTCTTCCGATTCTTCATCATCGGTAGATGGAGCGGCCTTGAAGGCAATCGCCCTTTTCTTTGGCTCATCTTGCTTCAAGTACGCTTTCATCTTTTCCTTCATTCGGATCTTACTATCCTTGCGTACCTCGTAAGACAACAAGGTACCCATTAGTTGTATGACGGTATATTTATTCATGTCGTTACCTTCCTCGATGGCGAAGGTACGCTTTTCCCAATATGATGGAAGACCGTCGATAATCTTCGCAACTTTCTCCTTTTGGGTATAGATCTTCCCAAGAGCTTCCAAGTCGTTTGATATATCCACAAAGCGAGCGTAATATTCCTTCATGGTTTCGCCCTGCTCCATATGAAACAACTCAAATTCTTTATTAGCAACGACGAGTTTAGAATCTTTTACCGTACTCGATCCTTCGTGCAATATGAGGAGTTGGTTCCATATTTGATATGCACTCTTACATGTGCATATCTTGTTGAAGTCCTCGGGCTCCAACGCACAATTCAAGGCATTCATTGCCTTGGCATTGGCTACTTCCGCGGCGACCTCCGCGGGAGTCCACTTCGCAAAATCTTCTTCGGAAGGCTCGACATACTCCGTCATGGTGGCTCTCCATAGTGAAGCGCTCCGGAGGAAAATTTGCATCCGGCATTTCCAGTACCCGTAGTTGGTATCGTTGAAGTGTGGAGGCCTGATGGAGGATAGTCCTTCCATAACTGAAGAAGCTCCATCGCGGTTCTTGAAGACGTTGTAGTCGTTGTTCGTCATAGCTCTCAACTTTGGCTATGTGTAGCTTTGAACTTGGCTCTGATACCAATTGTAGTGCCATGTATAGCTACTGCACATGTACTAGAGGGGGGGGTGAATATACAATTCAAATAACGAATGTAAATGAAATGAAATACTTACCAACAAAATACCTATGCCTTGAGTATTCTTACCAAATTAGGGCAAGGTGGGATTTTGATGGAGGAAGATGGCACCAAACCCTAGCTTCAAGAAGATGACCAGCAATGGAAGCCTAGGGTGGAGATGGTGACCTAGAATCAAGCTTTTAGCTTGAATGGCTCACAATGGAGAGAATCTCTCTTGAGGATTTAGGACTCAAGAACTTGAGGGAGAGATTCTTGTGAGAAGAGAGAGCTTGGAAATAGAGTTGATTGCTCTTCTCTTTTGATCTGAAAATATCTCCAATATATTGCTTAACCCCTTCAAGAAATGAATCAGGATTCTATTTAAAGGGGCAAGGAAAAACGAGTTCAAAAAGATCCCAACGGCTCTATTCAGAACCAGACTAGTCGGTCAAAGAAGGATCACTGACCGACTAGTTCATCAACTAGTCGGTCGGTGATACAACGTAGACCGACTAACGGTTGAACAGCCAAACGATCGAAGTACATGCAAAGACAACTAGTCGGTCTAAGAAGACTTTCCGACCGACTAGTTTCCCAACTAGTCGGTCGGTGAATGATCTTTGACCGACTAACGTCGAAATAAAATAGGTTGACATCAAGATGACTTAGTCGGTTTAAGAACAAATGCTGGCCGACTAGTTTCTCAACTAGTCGGTCGGTAAACGTTCTTTGACCGACTAACTCGAAACAGTAGCTCAGGCTGAAAATGACTGTACACAACTAGTCGGTCTAAGAAGGATTGCTGACCGACTAGATCGTCATCTAGTCGGTCGGTGACTCTTCTTTGACCGACTAACTGTAGTCATAGAAAGAGCTGAATTAGAGAAGGCAAACTAGTCGGTTTAAGTAGAGTTTCCGACCGACTAGATCGTCATCTAGTCGGTTGGTGACTCTTCTTGAACCAACTAACATGCACTCGAAGCCGAGGGAAGAAAGCGATAGGCTTCGGGAAAGTTTCTAATGGCTTCTATGATAATCCTAGCTCTAAGATATGAGCGAAATGAAGATTATAAAGTAAGTCCTACTCAAGGCTTAACATTCTAATCTATGAAGCTAGAAGACTATAAGTAAACCTTACGAGCCGTCTTCAAAGCTTCAATCTTCATTCCTCTTGACTTCAATATTGCTCCTTGAGCTTCAACGAAGCTCCAGGCACACGATCACGCGTATTGAGGAAGTCTTGGACGTCGCTTGAGATGAACAAATTACTTTGGTGACGATCTCCATAACTGCGCTCACAAATAAGTTAGTATACATTATTTATGTTTGCTCATCATCCAAAACCAAATCCGGGGAATCATATCACAACATTCTCCCCCTTTTTGGTGATGACAAACCAACATAAATAATAATCAATAATAATGATTCAATAGAAATTTATTTACTCTCCCTGCATTAATGACACGTTAGTTCCATATCCAATAAAATTCATTCGCATCATGCAGATGAGGAAGATATGAAATATGAACCACATATTGACATATAGGATCTAAATCCATTTTATATCTTCACTCCCCCTGAATCTAACACATCAAATTAGATTCATGGTAAATTCCTTTGAATTATTAGTTAGCACATTGTCATTATTATATCTCTCCCCCTTTGGCATTAGCAAAAAGAGCGGGAGGAGATCAACAACCAATGGCTAAAAATAACGCATGGGAGTCGAAAAATACGACCAAGGTCCAATACAAAATATCAAATGTAAAATACCGAATAAAAGCAAAGCGTGTCAAAGAGACCAAAGTCGAAAATCGGAAACCGAAATCATCAAATCATCGGAGAAAATCGGGAAACGAAATTACCAAGCCATAGGCGAAAATCGAAATACGAAATCATCAAGCCCTAGGCAAAAAACGAAATCCGAAATCATCAAAACTCAAATCAATTTCACTTATTGAGTTTTGGAACATACTCTCCAAAATCAATAGAATGCATGGAAAACAATTCTATGTTTCCATAGAAAGAATTCTATTAAATCCATAAAATCGTCGAAACGACGAAATCAACATCAGAGACAAAAATAATCCGATGTGCATACCAAATGTAGCATGCAAGAATGTTATGCCAAAAATAGATAGAACATCATATAACAATGGCATACACTAATCTAGCATACCAAATGAAGCAAAATGATACCAATCGTAATATATTCTACCAATGGATACCAATGAGAATCAAAAGTATGAATATACTTACAACATTACGCTCCCCCTACTTTGGTGCATCACTCAAGCACCATCAACTCCGTTTGAATGAAAGTCTTCGCAAATCGAGGAGTTGGTAGGGTTGGTATCCCAAAGCAGATTGAACCTTGAAAACTTCATATTGGTATCCAAAAATCTTTTTGGATCCAATGGGTTAGACAACAAATTTGAAATACGAAATAAAAATTATTGTAACCCATAAATTAATATAATCAAAATCAATTTTATAAACACATGCCTTGGTACCCATAATATGATCATAAACTCATGGTACCAAGCATTGAAGGGTGAAAGGAACTAACCCTTCGGAAACCAAGTCCAAGAGGAACTTGACTTCCCAACATAATCATCATTCAAAATAACATCATTAATATATGATTTCACATAAACGTTCATCAGCATCATCGCTAGTGTTCTTGGGACCCCAAATAGTGTACATTTTGGGAATCCTCTTCCTAGTGGTTGCATGCACAAAAGTTTGATTTCTATGTGGTGCATGTGGCCTAGGAGCATGAGATCTAGCAATAGCACTATGATGTGGTGTAGCATACATACGTGGATAAGCATGAGGTGTGTATGCATGAGGATGATTATGAGAGTAGGCATGCACATGTGGATGAGATGTTTGAACATAAGCATTAGGATGTGCATGAGCATGATTACGTGCATGTTGGTGTCTCATATGAGTGTTTGCATGTGCTCGTGGGTGCGGAGTATAAAATCATCATTAATTTTTGCATGCACCGGTGGAGTAGGATGTGTGTTCCTACGTGGCATAGCATGTGAGTACAAAAATGCATGACCCCTCTTTGGAGATCTACCCAAAGTGGGTTTCTTTCCAATCGGGGGTGTGTACGAAGTGGAAGCACTATTGGTAGGAGAACTACCAACGGGGTGTTTGCTCCCACTCGTCGAGGCATCGGATGTCGGCCTAACAAAGGTGGTAGGCGATTTGGATGAGTCTCCCATCTTATACCCCAAGCCAATGTGGTGTTTGGCCGGAAGTAAGTCATTTAGAATATTATCCAAATGGCACTTACCTTTATTGAAATCATTGATACGGCCTAACGTGCACTCATACTTCTCTTTGAGAGAATGCAAAGAAGCATCCAAAGTGGATACTTGCGATGTGAGTGCATAAACACGTGCTTTGAGATTCTTATTATCAATACTCAAAGTTGAGTTTTGAGACGTCAAATCCGCTATCACATGTTCATCCGAATCCTCAACAAGAACATGCTCAAGTTGAGATTGAGGGACTTCACCTCATTTCTCAACAAGCCATTATGAGTAAGCAAACTTGCTTTCTCATTGGCGAGTGTCTCAACAATGGTGTCATTGTTGGTGATGGTAGACTTAGGAGAGGTTTGGAGGCTAACAAGTTCACCTTTGGTCTTATTATATCTATCTACTAATTTAGTAAATTTAGACCAAATTTCTTGGTTTGCTAACCTCATTCATCAATAGTAGGTTCTCCGCTTTCATCCTCGCTACCATCCTCGCTTTCATCCTCGCTATCATCGAAGGAGGACTTTTGACTTTTTGCCTCATCATTAGCCATGAAGCAAATTTTTGCTTTCTCCACTCTTCCATCATCCGACTCTCCACTTGAAGAATCCTCTTCGGAGTCGGTGAATGTGCCAACAAGTCCTTTCTTGTACTTTCTCGACTTGTCGTACTTCGATGCTTTCCCCTTCTCCTTGTGCTTGTAGAGAGGACAATCCGGTTTGATGTGTCCTGGCTTGTTGCATTTATAACACACGGGAGTAGAAGCATTAGTCGAACTAACTTTAGATTTATTCAAAGATATACCTTCTCGGAGGAATCGATCGAACTTCCTTGCCATACGGGCAATGGATTCCATGTCCAATTCGTCTTCCGATTCTTCATCATCGGTAGATGGAGCGGCCTTGAAGGCAATCGCCCTTTTCTTTGGCTCATCTTGCTTCAAGTACGCTTTCATCTTTTCCTTCATTCGGATCTTACTATCCTTGCGTACCTCGTAAGACAACAAGGTACCCATTAGTTGTATGACGGTATATTTATTCATGTCGTTACCTTCCTCGATGGCGAAGGTACGCTTTTCCCAATATGATGGAAGACCGTCGATAATCTTCGCAACTTTCTCCTTTTGGGTATAGATCTTCCCAAGAGCTTCCAAGTCGTTTGATATATCCACAAAGCGAGCGTAATATTCCTTCATGGTTTCGCCCTGCTCCATATGAAACAACTCAAATTCTTTATTAGCAACGACGAGTTTAGAATCTTTTACCGTACTCGATCCTTCGTGCATATGAGGAGTTGGTTCATATTTGATATGCACTCTTACATGTGCATATCTTGTTGAAGTCCTCGGGCTCCAACGCACAATTCAAGGCATTCATTGCCTTGGCATTGGCTACTTCCGCGGCGACCTCCGCGGGAGTCCACTTCGCAAAATCTTCTTCGGAAGGCTCGACATACTCCGTCATGGTGGCTCTCCATAGTGAAGCGCTCCGGAGGAAAATTTGCATCCGGCATTTCCAGTACCCGTAGTTGGTATCGTTGAAGTGTGGAGGCCTGATGGAGGATAGTCCTTCCATAACTGAAGAAGCTCCATCGCGGTTCTTGAAGACGTTGTAGTCGTTGTTCGTCATAGCTCTCAACTTTGGCTATGTGTAGCTTTGAACTTGGCTCTGATACCAATTGTAGTGCCATGTATAGCTACTGCACATGTACTAGAGGGGGGGGTGAATAGTACTTTTAAATAATAGGGAGAGTTATTCCTAATTATCGTGCAATTAACAAACAACAATGCGGAATAACAACGATCAACAAGAATAAATGAAAACGCAAACAAAAGGTTTAATGGGTTCGGATCCACCCAAGTCTCCCCGACTTGTTTCCGGTGATCCTACGTCCCAACCACCCGGATCCCCTCCGGATACTTGAGTTAGAAACCCTAACTCAAGATTTCCAATATGCCCACTTGCGAAAACCTCGCAAGCGCAAACTAACTACAAACGATGTCCGTGAATCCCACAACCCGGGATCACGCAAACTCTCACAACCGAGAGTATACAATTCAAATAACGAATATAAATGAAATGAAATACTTACAACAAAATACCTATGTCTTGAGTATTCTTACCAAATTAGGGCAAGTGGGATTTTGATGGAGGAAGATGGCACCAAACCCTAGCTTCAAGAAGATGACCAGCAATGGAAGCCTAGGGTGGAGATGGTGACCTAGAATCAAGCTTTTAGCTTGAATGGCTCACAATGGAGAGAATCTCTCTTGAGGATTTAGGACTCAAGAACTTGAGGGAGAGATTCTTGTGAGAAGAGAGAGCTTGGAAATAGAGTTGATTGCTCTTCTCTTTTGATCTGAAAATATCTCCAATATATTGCTTAACCCCTTCAAGAAATGAATCAGGTACAGGCAAAGACAACTAGTCGGTCTAAGAAGACTTTCCGACCGACTAGTTTCCCAACTAGTCGGTCGGTGAATGATCTTTGACCGACTAACGTCGAAATAAAATAGGTTGACATCAAGATGACTTAGTCGGTTTAAGAACAAATGCTGACCGACTAGTTTCTCAACTAGTCGGTCGGTAAACGTTCTTTGACCGACTAACTCGAAACAGTAGCTCAGGCTGAAAATGACTGTACACAACTAGTCGGTCTAAGAAGGATTGCTGACCGACTAGATCGTCATCTAGTCGGTCGGTGACTCTTCTTTGACCGACTAACTGTAGTCATAGAAAGAGCTGAATTAGAGAAGGCAAACTAGTCGGTTTAAGTAGAGTTTCCGACCGACTAGATCGTCATCTAGTCGGTTGGTGACTCTTCTTGAACCAACTAACATGCACTCGAAGCCGAGGGAAGAAGCGATAGGCTTCGGGAAAGTTTCTAATGGCTTCTATGATAATCCTAGCTCTAAGATATGAGCGAAATGAAGATTATAAAGTAAGTCCTACTCAAGGCTTAACATTCTAATCTATGAAGCTAGAAGACTATAAAGTAAACCTTACGAGCCGTCTTCAAAGCTTCAATCTTCATTCCTCTTGACTTCAATATTGCTCCTTGAGCTTCAACGAAGCTCCAGGCACACGATCACGCGTATTGAGGAAGTCTTGGGACGTCGCTTGAGATGAACAAATTACTTTGGTGACGATCTCCATAACTGCGCTCACAAATAAGTTAGTATACATTATTTATGTTTGCTCATCATCCAAAACCAAATCCGGGGAATCATATCACAACATTCTCCCCCCTTTTTGGTGATGACAAACCAACATAAATAATAATCAATAATAATGATTCAATAGAAATTTATTTACTCTCCCTGCATTAATGACACGTTAGTTCCATATCCAATAAAATTCATTCGCATCATGCAGATGAGGAAGATATGAAATATGAACCACATATTGACATATAGGATCTAAATCCATTTTATATCTTCACTCCCCCTGAATCTAACACATCAAATTAGATTCATGGTAAAATTCCTTTGAATTATTAGTTAGCACATTGTCATTATTATATCTCTCCCCCTTTGGGCATTAGCAAAAAGAGCGGGAGGAGATCAACAACCAATGGCTAAAAATAACGCATGGGAGTCGAAAAATACGACCAAGGTCCAATACAAAATATCAAATGTAAAATACCGAATAAAAGCAAAGCGTGTCAAAGAGACCAAAGTCGAAAATCGGAAACCGAAATCATCAAATCATCGGAGAAAATCGGGAAACGAAATTACCAAGCCATAGGCGAAAATCGAAATACGAAATCATCAAGCCCTAGGCAAAAAACGAAATCCGAATCATCAAAACTCAAATCAATTTCACTTATTGAGTTTTGGAACATACTCTCCAAATCAATAGAATGCATGGAAAACAATTCTATGTTTCCATAGAAAGAATTCTATTAAATCCATAAAATCGGTCGAACGACGAAATCAACATCAGAGACAAAAATAATCCGATGTGCATACCAAATGTAGCATGCAAGAATGTTATGCCAAAAATAGATAGAACATCAATATAACAATGGCATACACTAATCTAGCATACCAAATGAAGCAAAATGATACCAATCGTAATATATTCTACCAATGGATACCAATGAGAATCAAAAGTATGAATATACTTACAACATTACGCTTTCCCCCTACTTTGGTGGCATCACTCAAGCACCATCAACTCCGTTTGAATGAAAGTCTTCGCAAATCGAGGAGTTGGTAGGGTTGGTATCCAAAGCAGATTGAACCTGAAAACTTCATATTGGTATCCAAAAATCTTTTTGGATCCAATGGGTTAGACAACAAATTTGAAATACGAAATAAAAATTATTGTAACCCATAAATTAATATAATCAAAATCAATTTTATAAACACATGCCTTGGTACCCATAATATGATCATAAACTCATGGTACCAAGCATTGAAGGGTGAAAGGAACTAACCCTTCGGAAACCAGTCCAAGAGGAACTTGACTTCCCAACATAATCATCATTCAAAATAACATCATTAATATATGATTTCACATAAACGTTCATAGCATCATCGCTAGTGTTCTTGGGACCCCAAATAGTGTACATTTTGGGAATCCTCTTCCTAGTGGTTGCATGCACAAAAGTTTGATTTCTATGTGGTGCATGTGGCCTAGGAGCATGAGATCTAGCAATAGCACTATGATTGTGGTGTAGCATACATACGTGGATAAGCATGAGGTGTGTATGCATGAGGATGATTATGAGAGTAGGCATGCACATGTGGATGAGATGTTTGTACATAAGCATTAGGATGTGCATGAGCATGGATTACGTGCATGTTGGTGTCTCATATGAGTGTTTGCATGTGCTCGTGGGTGCGGAGTATAAAAATCATCATTAATTTTTTGCATGCACCGGTGGAGGTAGGATGTGTGTTCCTACGTGGCATAGCATGTGAGTACAAAAATGCATGACCCCTCTTTGGAGATCTACCCAAAGTGGGTTTCTTTCCAATCGGGGGTGTGTACGAAGTGGAAGCACTATTGGTAGGGAGAACTACCAACGGGGTGTTTGCTCCCCACTCGTCGAGGCATCGGATGTCGGCCTAACAAAGGTGGTAGGCGATTTGGATGAGTCTCCCATCTTATACCCCAAGCCAATGTGGTGTTTGGCCGGAAGTAAGTCATTTAGAATATTATCCAAAATGGCACTTACCTTTATTGAAATCATTGATACGGCCTAACGTGCACTCATACTTCTCTTTGAGAGGAATGCAAAGAAGCATCCAAAGTGGATACTTGCGATGTGAGTGCATAACACGTGCTTTGAGATTCTTATTATCAATACTCAAAGTTGAGTTTGAGACGTCAAATCCGCTATCACATGTTCATCCGAATCCTCAACAAGAACATGCTCAAGTTGAGATTTGAGGGACTTCACCTCATTTCTCAACAAGCCATTATGAGTAAGCAAACTTGCTTTCTCATTGGCGAGTGTCTCAACAATGGTGTCATTGTTGGTGATGGTAAGACTTAGGAGAGGTTTGGAGGCTAACAAGTTCACCTTTGGTCTTATTATATCTATCTACTAATTTAGTAAATTTAGACCAAATTTCTTGGTTTGCTAACCTCATTTCATCAATAGTAGGTTCTCCGCTTTCATCCTCGCTACCATCCTCGCTTTCATCCTCGCTATCATCGAAGGAGGACTTTTGACTTTTTGCCTCATCATTAGCCATGAAGCAAATTTTTGCTTTCTCCACTCTCCATCATCCGACTCTCCACTTGAAGAATCCTCTTCGGAGTCGGTGAATGTGCCAACAAGTCCTTTCTTGTACTTTCTCGACTTGTCGTACTTCGATGCTTTCCCCTTCTCCTTGTGCTTGTAGAGAGGACAATCCGGTTTGATGTGTCCTGGCTTGTTGCATTTATAACACACGGGAGTAGAAGCATTAGTCGAACTAACTTTAGATTTATTCAAAGATATACCTTCTCGGAGGAATCGATCGAACTTCCTTGCCATACGGGCCAATTGGATTCCATGTCCAATTCGTCTTCCGATTCTTCATCATCGGTAGATGGAGCGGCCTTGAAGGCAATCGCCCTTTTCTTTGGCTCATCTTTGCTTCAAGTACGCTTTCATCTTTTCCTTCATTCGGATCTTACTATCCTTGCGTACCTCGTAAGACAACAAGGTACCCATTAGTTGTATGACTGTATATTTATTCATGTCGTTACCTTCCTCGATGGCGAAGGTACGCTTTTTCCCAATATGATGGAAGACCGTCGATAATCTTCGCAACTTTCTCCTTTTGGGTATAGATCTCCCAAGAGCTTCCAAGTCGTTTGATATATCCACAAAGCGAGCGTAATATTCCTTCATGGTTTTCGCCCTGCTCCATATGAAACAACTCAAATTCTTTATTAGCAACGACGAGTTTAGAATCTTTTACCAGTACTCGATCCTTACGTGCAATATGAGGAGTTGGTTCCATATTTGATATGCACTCTTACATGTGCATATCTTGTTGAAGTCCTCGGGCTCCAACGCACAATTCAAGGCATTCATTGCCTTGGCATTGGCTACTTCCGCGGCGACCTCCGCGGGAGTCCACTTCGCAAATCTTCTTCGGAAGGCTCGACATACTCCGTCATGGTGGCTCTCCATAGTGAAGCGCTCCGGAGGAAAATTTGCATCCGGCATTTCCAGTACCCGTAGTTGGTATCGTTGAAGTGTGGAGGCCTGATGGAGGATAGTCCTTCCATAACTGAAGAAGCTCCCATCGCGGTTCTTGAAGACGTTGTAGTCGTTGTTCGTCATAGCTCTCAACTTTGGCTATGTGTAGCTTTGAACTTGGCTCTGATACCAATTGTAGTGCCATGTATAGCTACTGCACATGTACTAGAGGGGGGGGTGAATAGTACTTTTAAATAATAGGAGAGTTATTCCTAATTATCGTGCAATTAACAAACAACAATGCGGAATAACAACGATCAACAAGAATAATTATGAAAACGCAAACAAAAGGTTTAATGGGGTTCGGATCCACCCAAGTCTCCCCGACTTGTTTCCGGTGATCCTACGTCCCAACCACCCGGATCCCCTCCGGATACTTGAGTTAGAAACCCTAACTCAAGATTTCCAATATGCCCACTTGCGAAAACCTCGCAAGCGCAAACTAACTACAAACGATAGTCCGTGAATCCCACAACCCGGGATCACGCAAACTCTCACAACCGAGAGTATACAATTCAATAAACGAATATAAATGAAATGAAATACTACCAACAAAATACCTATGTCTTGAGTATTTCTTACCAAATTAGGGCAAGTGGGATTTTGATGGAGGAAGATGGCACCAAACCCTAGCTTCAAGAAGATGACCAGCAATGGAAGCCTAGGGTGGAGATGGTGACCTAGAATCAAGCTTTTAGCTTGAATGGCTCACAATGGAGAGAATCTCTCTTGAGGATTAGGACTCAAGAACTTGAGGGAGAGATTCTTGTGAGAAGAGAGAGCTTGGAAATAGAGTTGATTGCTCTTCTCTTTTGATCTGAAAATATTCCAATATATTGCTTAACCCCTTCAAGAAATGAATCAGGATTCTATTTAAAGGGGCAAGGAAAAACGGAGTTCAAAAAGATCCCAACGGCTCTATTCAGAACCAGACTAGTCGGTCAAAGAAGGATCACTGACCGACTAGTTCATCAACTAGTCGGTCGGTGATACAACGTAGACCGACTAACGGTTTGAACAGCCAAACGATCGAACAGTACAGGCAAAGACAACTAGTCGGTCTAAGAAGGACTTTCCGACCGACTAGTTTCCCAACTAGTCGGTCGGGTGAATGATCTTTGACCGACTAACGTCGAAATAAAAATAGGTTGACATCAAGATGGACTTAGTCGGTTTAAGAACAAATGCTGACCGGACTAGTTTCTCAACTAGTCGGTCGGTAAACGTTCTTTGACCGACTAACTCGAAACAGTAGCTCAGCTGAAAATGACTGTACACAACTAGTCGGTCTAAGAAGGATTGCTGACCGACCTAGATCGTCATCTAGTCGGTCGGGTGACTCTTCTTTGACCCGACTAACTTGTAGTCATAGAAAGAGCTGAATTAGAGAAGGCATAACTAGTCGGTTTAAGTAGAGTTTCCGACCGACTAGATCGTCATCTAGTCGGTTGGTGACTCTTCTTGAACCAACTAACATGCACTCGAAGCCGAGGGAAGAAGCGATAGGCTTCGGGAAAGTTTCTAATGGCTTCTATGATAATCCTAGCTCTAAGATATGAGCGAAATGAAGATTATAAAGTAAGTCCTACTCAAGGCTTAACATTCTAATCTATGAAGCTAGGAAGACTATAAAGTAAACCTTACGAGCCGTCTTCAAAGCTTCAATCTTCATTCCTCTTGACTTCAATATTGCTCCTTGAGCTTCAACGAAGCTCCAGGCACACGATCACGCGTATTGAGGAAGTCTTGGGACGTCGCTTGAGATGAACAAATTACTTTGGTGACGATCTCCATAACTGCGCTCACAAATAAGTTAGTATACATTATTTATGTTTGCTCATCATCCAAAACCAAATCCGGGGAATCATATCACAACAGGTGGTACATCACATCCCAGTGACGACTGTGATAGAGGCTAATATTGTGGAGCTGACCACATAGTCTGAAGACCACATCAGAGGCGACGAAACTTATCACACCTCTCCGGAGTTTTCTGGATCCAGCAGCTGCTTAATGATGATAATATTTGTAATATGTGTATATCTTCGGAATGTTGTAAATAGGAGCGATGAGATAAGCCTAAGAGATCTGAAAGCCTAAGGGTTGTTATAGGAGTTGAGTGAATTTGTACTCTTTTCCATTAGCTATGGTTTTTTCCGCAGGGTTTTCCATAGCCAAAGGTTTAACGAGACAAATCACATCAACTCTGGATCCCGAAGTATCCACCCATTTGTGACGCTCAGAATCCCGAATTGTTCATGAGCAGAGTCGCTTGTACAAATCAGGGGGAGTTAGAGAGCGTTTGTACTCTTTTTCCTTAACTATGGTTTCTCCTACAAGGTTTTCCATAACTAAATGTTTTAACGAGGCAACCCCCACCAATTCAGGATCCTGAAGTATCCACCCCCATGTGAGACTCTTATTACGCTCAGAATCCTGAAGTATTCATGAGCAGAGTCTACACATATGGCTGGATAAGGGGGAGTGTTGTGAATGGATAATACCGAGTTGGTTAGTCGGTTGGGATCACGGCTTATCTTATAGATAAGACCGTATCTAATGTATCTTATCTTTACACGCTCCTCTATATGCTATAAATAAAGATATGGAGGTTCCTCCTCTAGATGATGATTCATAATAGCGTCGGACTTCCGAGGAACAAAAACAATTCCCACCCATGCTTCTAGCGCGTGAGTTCACGACCGCCGTAATTTCTTCAATGTATCGCTTACACATCGAGAACACCCATACACAGACGTTTGCAACGTCCCTTCAGAATTCGTACGAACCGATAAAAACACCATTAGCACTTTCCCAAAAACAAAAGTGGCATTTTTCACTCGGCATCTATTTGTTTTTTGATTAAATTTCTGTACATTATCCTGTTTCGAGTTGGAGCTGAGAAAGAGAGAAGTAAAGGGCGGAGAAAGGTTTTGAGTGTAAAGTTATGGGATCTGGATCTTTTTTCAAGATTGTGCTGAAGAATTTTGATGTTCTTGCAGGGTATGCATTCTTCTGCCATGGTTATTTTTGTATTTATGTTCATTACTGTTTCTTCAATGATCTCGCTTACCGGTGATTTGGTTGTGTGAACTTTGGGCCGATTTCTTCAACCTATGATTTTCACAGCAATGCTTGACCGAAAGTTGTATCTGGAAATGTGGGAATAGTAAATAACTCGTAGACTGCAAGTACGGTAACATGCACACACAGACACACACACTAGTTTCTTTTCTTTAGCAAAGTGTTTCACGTGAACAGTTAGCTAAACTTGATAAGTTGCATCGTATTGTAAGTTGCACCGTATTGTAAATTAAATTGAATTGGACTCTGTGACATGCTTAACCAAAAGTTGTATCTGAAAATGTAAGCATGGTAAATAACTCGTAAATTGCAAGTACGGTAACATGCACACACACACACACACTAGGTTTTGGGGTAACTTATAATAGTGGAAGTGCGGGAGCGACCAGTCCGATCTGCTGAATAGTACAGTTTTGATTGAACAGTATCGTTTTGTTGAATAGTACCGTTTTGATTGTACCGTATCGTTTTGTTGTAACCCGGGATATCAGGTGGACTCTTGGTTGCATCCTGGACTTCCCTTTATAAGTCACGAACTAGGACCAGGCACAACTAAAAATCTCGTAACTGGTCTATTTAATATTGTTTATTGCTGATAGAATTGTAATAGTTGTAAATCTGTTATGTTATTTATCTGCTCTATTGTACGCACTTTACTCTTTAGATTGCCATGCTAGTTTTGCCATACTTGTTTATTGTTTTAAATATCATGCTAGAGATACTTTGAGTTACGTCTGATCCTGGCGACCCTTCTTTTTGTGGTTGTCTCGCCAGATACAGCACATGTTGAAGAAGTTGCAACAAGGACTTCAGACGATGAGTTTGCTGTAGAGTTTGACCAGGAGGACGCTGGTTTCTAAGTGTGAGTGTGATAGTGCTTTACATTTTAATGTATCAGAGTGGATTGCTTGGTGTGTATTTATATTTCGAGCTGTATTTCCTTTCCTGTATGCTGCTGCTTTGTAATAAGGTTTATACAATTTTCATGTATGAGTATTTTGGCGCATTTATGCAACAGAGCCTGTATTGATTTCATTGGTGCCTAACAGGACTCGTGCATGTTCCAAACAGTAACAGGACCCCGAGAGCGGGTCGTTTCACAACTCCTTTATCTGGCCAACTGCACGTGTATTTATAGAATGTTTGCAGTAAAGCTGTTAGCCAGATACATTGCAGCTACTGCAGCACAACACTTAACCATGGATACATAGCTTCTGCGCTGTCTCTAATGGTCAAGGATCAGAAATCATGGAAATATATTTGCATATACAGGTTAAAGATCATCGTGATGACTAAGTACAAAATGAACAACCACCTCCTGACGATCTACATAGCATCATCCTAAGTCAGCATCATCCTAAGTTTACATCATACTTTTATTCCGAGAAGCTCATCATCCAAGAATCAAATCGAATATATGCACAGCCAGGTCCAACAGTACCTTGCAGACACAGTGACAGCTGGGTTAAAGTCTACAGACATGGAGCCATCTGCCAAGTTCGCAGAGCATACCACGTCAGAGCTCCCTTAATTTCAGCAGCTTCCAGATATGAGTGCAACTTGTATAGATGAATGATTATTGTATTTTGTTTTTCTTTTCGGAATTTTATGGAAGATGTATAGATACTTAGGATATTGGTGTATAGATACATAGGATATCTACAAGCCTGAAGCTTGTATGGCTCAGGGGGAGTAATCTGTGGGTTGTACTCTTTTTTATTAAGCAGTTGGTTTTTCCTACTGGGGTTTCCACAGCTAAGGTTTTAACGATGCAAACACGATTACTCTGCATCTAGAAGTATCTACCTACTTAACGCTAAAACTAAAGAAATGAATGGATAAGAGGGTGTTATAAGTGAGAGAGGCCTTTGGCCTCCCCACTCTCTATCCATTCATTACTTTCTATTACTTAGTAGTGGGGACACTTGGTATACTATTGACATGAATATATAGAGGACCATGGCTATGAGCCATAGTTACTCTTTCTTGGAGTTTATCCAACAGTTCGGACTCAACAGAAAAACAATTCACACACATGCTTCCAGCGCGTGAGTTCACGCCCGCTGTAATTTCCTCAAATGTATCGCTTCCATATCGAGAACTCCCATACACAGACGTTTGCAACGTCACCTTAAAATTCGTACGAACCGATAAAGCACCCTTTAGCACTTTCCCAAAAACAAAAGGGGCATTTTTCATTCGACATATTATTTTTTGATTAATTTATGTACACTGTACTGTTTCGGGCTGGAGCTGAGAAAGAGAGAAGTAGAGGGCGGAGAAAGGTTTTGAGTGTAAAGTTATGGGATCTGGATCTTTTTTCAAGATTGTGTTGAAGAATTTTGATGTTCTTGCAGGGTATGAATTCTTCTGCTATGATTATTTTTGTATTTATGTTCATTACTGTTTCTTCAGTGCTCCCGCTTTCCGGTGATTTGGTTGTGCGAACTTTGGGCTGATTTCTTCAACCTGTGATTTTCACAGCAATGCTTGGTGTGAAATTGAGCAACCTCCGATATTTCATAACTGCTCCTTTGGTTTTGCGGTTAATTGTCTTGTGAAATTCTTGGGGTAGAGAAAGATGTAGGCTGTCGGAAATAAAAGGAAAATTTATTTCCAAGTTTTCATTTTCGGTCTTGCAAGGGAGAAGATCAAGATCTCTATTTTTGTTTTCATGGTCGCGGATGGGTTTGAATGATTATGTAGGGTTTAAGGGGCTGTTTGTGGAGCTTCGTTTAAGTAATTAATACTTAGAGAAGTTCATTTTGTGGAATGTATGAATTAAATTCACTATTGGCTTATTCACTTCAGTTGATCGTTTTCTTCACTACGTGATCATTTGATTTGCCAGGGAAAGAAAAAAACATCCTTTTTGCTTTGTTTTTCTGGTGGATTCCTTTTTCCATAATTTTTTTTTGATACATCGGAAAGCCCTTTTGCCCATATTTATGCCCACCAAAGAGTACCCTTATCTATATAAAACATTGCAAAATGCAAGTGAATGCTACCCATCTTTTGTGCCAAGGAGTTTATGATGGGCTTAGAAGATTCAGATCGCCGGTAAACATTCGCTTGGTTAATGTTGTGTAGGGCTGTTGACGAACGAGCTTGAACGAGCTTGAACAGTGTGCTTGGTTTTGTTCATGAACAAAATCCATGTTCAAGCTCTGTTCGTTTACTAACCGAGCTCTAAAAACATGTTCAAGCTTGTTTGTTAAGCTTACCGAACGAACGTAAATGAACATAAACGAACGTAAACCGAGCTTACCGAACGAACGTTCTGTTCATTAACAAGACTTATCGAGCTTGTTCGTGAGCTTGTTCGTGAACATGTTCGGGAACGTGTTAACGAACACACAATCAATCTTGTTCATGAACAGATTTGCAAACAAACGAACGAACGATGGCAATGGACCAAAAGAGAGCTGTGAGCCTGAGTTTAGGAGTGGGAAGATGGGAAGTTGAAGAGGTGTATGTGTTTAATTCAATTTGAGGAGGTGAGTGTTTAATTTTAATTTTAGTTCACTCAAGCCCTTGTTCACGAACACTTAACGAGCTTATTTACAAACATCACTTAACGAGCTTGTTCACCAACACTTAACGAGCTTGTTCACAAACATCACTTAACGAGCTTGTTCACGAACACTTAACGAGCTTGTTCATGAACACTTAGCGAGTTTGTTCACGAGCTTGTTTACGAACACTTAACGAGCTTGTTCATGAACATAAATAAACGAACATAGTTATGTTCAAGCTCTGTTCGTTTACTAACCGAGCTCTAAAAATCTGTTCAAGCTTGTTCATTAAGCTTACCGAACGAACGTAAACGAACATGTACCGAGCTTGTTCACGAGTAGTTCGTCAAACGTTCTGTTCGTCAACAGCCCTAATGTTGTGACAACTGAGAAATTGCTACCCATTTCCCACTCACATGAAGCGGCCGGAATGGTCATGTGATTGTTTTGGCATTTAAATGGTGACATGAAGTTTATTTGTTCACACTTGAGGACGATACAAAGAGTAAGGCATCAGCAGTTATAGATGCCAGTTTTGACATGAACAGAAATGATTCCCATCCCGGTGCTATGTAGGGTTATGAAGTTTTAAAGCTGTCGTGTTTCCTTAGTTGTAACTCAAGACATCGATTGTGGTGGTGGCCATTAGGGATGGATCTAATGGAGCCTTCGACATTTCTAACTCAAATGATTATCTCTCTCTCTCTCTCTTGTGTGCTTGTGCTTGAGAGAGAGAGAGAGAGAGAGAGAGAGAGAGAGAGAGAGAGAGAGAGAGAGAGAGAGAGAGAGAATGGTTTAAAACTTTAAAGTATGAGACATTTTGTTAACCTTGTTTTTTCTAACTATAGTTACAAGTTTTTGAAAAGACTCTCGCTTTGAAGCATAATGTTGGCACATTGCTGCATGATCATGTGATAACGCTAAGAAACAGTCTTATGTTTTTGCTTTTTAAATCATTGCTAGTTACTTGTAGAGAAATCTTAACATTATTGTATTTCACATAACACAAACATATGTAAGTTTTGGTTTCTTGTATTCTTAACAATATTCCTTTTTATGCAGGCCGGTGGTTACACTTGTTTATCCTTTGTAAGTTGAAGCATTTCCTTTCCCCCCTTAATTTCTTCTCTATATGGTATATGCTATATAATCATGTCTATTCTTTCGTTTTATGTAGACATGCACAAATGCAAGTGCATTTAATCTTGTTTGAACTTGGACAGGTATGCTTCAGTTAGGGCAATAGAAACTAAGTCTCCTGTCGATGATCAGCAATGGCTCACTTACTGGGTGCTTTATTCCTTAATAACATTGTTTGAGCTTACATTTGCCAAAGTCATCGGATGGTAATTACATCTCTGGTTGCTTCTCTTGCATATATGGTGTGCCAATTGTCTCTTGCTACTATAACTCCCAAAATTTGCTTAGGTCATGTTTTGATCCATTGTGGAATTTCAGCCACTAGGTAACCGGTTTATAGTGAAAAATCAGGAAGTTGAATTTGTGATTTTGGTTCTACTATGAGGTGATAATTGAACACACATCCAGCTGCACTCACTTGCATGTTTCTTTAACTGTTGGTAGTGGAGTAGACAACTCTTTAACTATTAGTGTGCTTTTTGATTCAAGGGCATTGTCAGGATGGGTTTGCTTTATGGTACATTCGTCCACTGACAATAAGCCTTCATAACTTTCAATTCTCCTTTGCACAATTTTTTAATTGCTTAATAAAAGGTTGTTTCTTTTTCCAAACATTTTTGTATATCTAGGATTCTAAATTGTGTTAGCTTTAAATCTGCTGCAATAGAAAAAATAATATAGGAAGTGATTAAGGATGTGGAATTTCTATTAGATGCACATGTAAGAGGTGGGTATATACTCTTTAGATGTTAGTTCTTTGATTTCTGATGTTTCTTATTCCCCCAAAGTAATGCCTCAAAGCGACCAGAATGTGTACTTACTACTATACCACTTTAGTGTTTGGAACCTCTAAGGCCAATTCTCACCAGTCACCATTGTATTAGGGAAACCGCCTGTTGGAATTACTATCCTAAGTATCTTACTCATCATTGATCACAAAATTGTGTCATTCCTTAAACTGGTTCGGTTGTTTGTTTAGTATGAAATGCCTAAATTTTTTGCAAACACAGACTATTGTAGTAGAGAACGCAGCAGTTGAACATTTTATGATAATACTACGATATTTGAATAAATTTAATCTATATTAGATATCGTTAACCCAAAGAAATAAAGAAGAATCAAGACCATGTGAAAGACTTGTCAGCCTGCATTTTTTTCATACTAGCTCCAGCCAGTAGTTGTGTTATCATCAGAATCATACGCCTCACTCTTGTGCCTATACACTTTATCCTAATAAGAACAGTTCATAGACATGGAATTTACTCCACTCGATAAAGAAATGAGTATTCTTAAGGATGAAGGGAATCGTTACTGAAAAACTGACATATGTTTTGACAAATAGAAACTTGAACCAGTACATAGACAGCTTTGCAACTTCGATTCCATTAGAGATTTTTAGTTCCTTAATTCAGAAAGTTTCCATATAGCCACAAGATGGCTATGCTTGCATTTGCAAGGTGATGAATGGCATCTAAGGGTGTTTGAAAGGACCCAGATAGGATTTTAGGGATAAAAATAGGATTTTTGGTGGATCTTGGGGAAACGATGTGATTTTTAAGGTAAAGGTGGGATTTTTATGGTTAAAAAGTGGAATGGGGGGGGGGAAAGACGATATTTTTATCGATGATAAACAAGGGATACAAGAAAATTGGTATATTTCGAGAGGAGTGTCGCTCTCCCAAGACACCAATTCAATAGGATGACCACTCTCCCACTAGATCTAGGTTCCTACTCATAATCTCTCTTCTTCTCAATTCTTTTCTCAATATCCAGCGTGTCTTCTAATGAACCCTTCATTCTATACATATAATGCTCGGATTTCCTAAAATTACAGATCTGTGTTGTAGTCAATCGGATCTCATGCCAGACCGCTCTTCGGGTTGATCTTCTGCTTAAAAGAGATGATGTTTCCCTTGCTCTTATCTAAAGACGGTGCCTTTTTCCTCGGATATATGCTATTGACTTTATCTTCCTTCTTCCTTCAGATCGGGCTTCGTCGGCTCCTTAGGTGGAAGACGACTCTTTATCGTGGATAGTTTGTGACTTAGGGTTTGCAGAACAATCCATCGACGCTTTCATTCCCGATTCAATTGATGTTCTCATTTCCTCTATCAATTTCTTCAAATCCTCCTTGTCGCTATCGAGTTTCTCAACCAAAGCTTTCATCTTTCTTGTCGCCGTTATCAGGATTTACGCACTGATACCAATTTGACAGGGCCTTGATAGGATTTAAGGGATAAAAATAGGATTTTTGGTGAAATTTATGGAAAATATGGAATTTTTAGGGTAAACGTGGGATTTTATGGCTAAAAGAGTGGAATTATGGAAAATGCGATATTTATATTGATGATAGAAAATGGATACTAGATAATTGGCCTGGACCGCTCTCCCAAGCCACCAACCGAGAGGATGGCCACACTCCCCCACTAGATCTAAGTTCCTACTTCTAATCTCTCCTTTTCTCAATTCTCTTCTCAATATTCAGCATGTCCTTTAATGAACCCAGCCCCTTATATATATAATGCTCAGATTTTTCAAAATTACATATCTGTCCCAAAATTACATATCTGTCCTTGGTCCCCCAAAACCAAAGATTCGTCCATGGTGTCCAGAAATTACCGATCTGATCGGCAGCCGCACCCTAATCCTAACAGTTGCAATTGGGTATTGACTCGATCGGTCAAAACCGAACATGAGGATAAAAGTGGGGTTGGTATAATCTGGGTCAACCCACTTTACCCGGATAAGAAACATGTCGGGTTCGGTGTGGTGTCTAACCCGAAACCGTCCGAATACAAATCGTTTACTTACACACACACATACACACACACAATGACATATAATGACATAGATGTGAAGGAGCAACATGGTTAGTTAACTAGCTTCGGTTTGAAGAGGCTCACGACTCAATTTTCATCCCTCTAAAAAAATCAGCAATTTTTTTGTTGAATGACTCCTTAAAACTCACTTGAGCCTAACCTGTGCCTGACGCATACCCGACTCATTTAGGTAGGCCAGTTGGGTTTGGGTTACCTTAATAATTTTCGGGATCAGGGTTAGGTAAGTAGCTTTGACCCAAATATAATTTGGATCGGGTTTCGGTGTAGTGCTATCTAGGTTGGGTCTGATAAGATTGAGAATAGATTTGGTACAAAAAGTTGGGTTTTTTTGATAAATAGTGGAACTATTAAAGATACTACCTCCGATTTGAGAGCAAGGCCAACTCTTCCAATTAAATTAGGGTTATACACTAGTCACTACTAATTCTCTTCAAAATCAACATAAGAAAATAATCTCCCTAACATATATATATAATTAACACATTCCATCAGAATTATGGAACTCTCTCTGTTGCCCAAAATTACAGATCTGTCACTATATGTCACTACTGTCAAAATTGATCTGCCACTACCGCCGCCTAGGGTTTTGCTGTTCATTTTCCTTGCTTTTATCGTCACCTCTTATAATGTTATGATCCCATCATTACTCCAAAGAGATACCTTGTTCTGAAGGTGGAAGTCTGGAAACTGATGCTGAATAGCTCCCAATGACTCTCATGTCGGTTCATAGTCAGAAAGGCCTTTCCACAAAATGAGCACTTCTTTAGTACCCGTTCCTCCTTGGCAAACACCCTTTTAACTCCAATGGTTTCAGAAACACCTCCATGTCCTCAGTCAAGGTCGGTGGTAGAGACGATTAAAGTGTGTGGTCTCCAATAACATGACAAAGCTGTGGGACATGGAAGACTGGATGTATAGTAGATGTCTACGGTAACTTCAAATGGTAGGCCACATGTTCAACCTTCACTTCAATCTCTTAAGGCCCAAAGTATCGTGATGCTAGCTTCTTATTTCGTCTATGAGCCAAAGATCTTAAACGATACAGTCAAAGCTTCAAATAAACTCGGTCTCTAATTGTAAATTGCACCTCTTTTCGATACCCCTCTGCCTGTTTCTTTATGATTTGCTAGGCTCTCGCCAAATGCTGCTTCAACTCCTCTAGCACCATATCCATCTCCAAGTACTTCTCAACCTGAGACACCTATGTAAAACTGTGGTTGTAATGTAGCAGATGTGAAGGACCACATCCATATTAGATTTTAAAAGGAGTGGTATGAGATGTTGTATGATAAAAACTGTTGTACCAATACTTAGCCCAAGCCAATCATTTCGCCCACTGCTTCGGCGTATCTGACACAAAACATCACAGATATGTTTCTATGATTCTATTGACCACATTAGTCTAGCCATCTGTCCATCTGTCTGAGGTTGATAAGATGTGATCTGTTTCAAGACAGTCCACTACTTCCCGAATTTCTTTCTCCGAAAATGGCTCAGAAAGACATGATCACAATCTGACACGATAGACTCTGGAATCCTGTGCATTCGTATCACCTCCTGTATAAAAACAGATGCTAATGTCACGACAATGTAAGGATGTCGAATGGCCATGAAAATATTTACTGAGATGGTCCTCCACGATAAAGATGACTGAGAATCCTTTGGATCTAGGCAATCTATATTACATTTGACGGATGTTATCAAGAGAAATTATATAAGAGAAATTGGACAAGAGAAATTGGATGGAAAGAGAAATTGGACAAGAGAAATTGGATAAGATAATTTGGACAAGAGAAATTGGATAAGATAATTTGGACAAGAGAAATTGGATAAGAGATGAGATTTTGAGGGATAAGAGATGAAGTGTGGAATTTTGCCAGAATTGCTTATCGCACACAACCACTCAAAACTCCGAATTGCTCACTGCACACAATTACTCAAAACTCAGAATTGCTCACCGCACACAACCACTCAAAACTCCGAATTGCTCACTGCACACAACCATTTTTTCCCGGTCCACGTGCACATGTGCATGGTTATTTGTGGGGAATTTTGCACATATAACCACGGTTTTTGCATTTTCCCCCGGACCATCCCCACACACCCACCAACACCTTTATTCTCCCCCCTTCCTGACCATTTTTTCCAGTCCACGTGCACATGTGCACGGGTTATTTGCTAATCCTTCTATAAAATCCATTGTGACCTCTTAGACCCGATTTGGAAAGGACTGGCTGTAGCAGTCCCTCAGGAGCCATCATCATATATTTGTGACGTTGACAATCATCATCATATATTTGTGACTTTTACAAACATCACAATTAGCCACCATCTCGACCACATCATTCTTCACCCAAACCCAAAACAACTCTTTAGCAAGGTGTCGATATGTTTTGAGGACCCAGAGTGTCTCCCATCAGCACTCCCATGGAATTCCTGTCATATACTCGGAATGTGAGCCTATGTCCTATGCAATACAACTCGCCCCTGATGCAACAACCGCTGCCCATCTAATGAATATATTGGGTATTCAGTCGACCCTTGTAGCAATGTAGCTTGAATCTTTGCTATTCTCTCGTCTGACTCAATCTTTTGTAACAAAAGCTCCCAATAGAGTATCACAAGTACTGACAAGGCTTTCAACTGAGAATCATCTTCTTGTCTGGACGGAGCATCCATCAAATTATTTTCCGTCCCTGATGTACTGGATCTCAAGTCATATCCCAGCAACTTGTAGAGCTAATGATGATGCTTTTTCGTCATAATATGCTGCTTTAATAAATACTTGAGACTTCTATGATTTGTGCGAACGGTGAAGTGTCGACCCAACATACATGACCTCCATTTCTGCACCACCAAAACGATAGCAATTAATTAGCGCTCATAAATTGACTTGAGCCGAGCTCTTGTAGTCAACACCTGACTAAAATAGGCCACTGGCCACTGGTCCTGCATCAAAGCTGCTTCTAACCCATATCCAAAAACATCTGTCTTTACAATGAAAGGTCGACTGAAATTTTTTAGAGCTAACACTGGTCATGCATCAAAACTGCTTCCAACCCATATCCAGAAGTATGTCTCTATAATGAAAGGTCGACTAAAATCTGGTAGAGCTAACACTGACACACTGGTCATGATTCCAAAATGGTTCCAACTTATACCCAGAAGTATATGTCTTTACAATGAAAGGTCGGCTGAAATCTGGTAGAGCTAATACTGACACATTGGTCATGACCAGCTTCAATCCCTCAAAAGCCTGTGTCGTCTCTTCTCCTCAATGGAAATTACCTTTTTAGCTGCTTTGTTAGTGGCGAAGCAATGATTTTATATCTTTTGACGAACTTTATGTAGTATCATGTAAGCCTCAAAAATCCTCGTGACTCACACAGTGTCGTCGGTCGTGGCCAATCTATCGCTGCTATCTTGGGTCTATCAGTTGCCACCCCATCTGTCAAAACAACATGCCCAAGATTTTCCACTCTCGTCTGTGCACATATGCATTTTTTCTTAGTAGCATACGACCGATGATTATGCAGCTCATGCAACACTACCTCCAAATACACGTGTGTGCATCGATAGACCGGACGTACACCAAGATAGTACAAATCTCCGCAAGTATGATTGGAACATGTGTTCATGAGTGCTTAGAAAGTAGATGAGGCATTGGTCAAGCCAAGGGCATGGCCAAGAACTCATAATGCCTTTCATGAGTCCTGAATATAGTCTTGGCCATGTCCTCTGCTCGAATTCTAATCTGATGATAGCCTGACTTCAAATCAATTTTCGAAAATATTGCCGCTCCATGTAGCTCATCAAGCAACTCGTTGATTGCAAAAATAGAGAATCTGTCAGAAACTGCCCCCTTGTTCAAGGTCCGTGGTTAATGTAAAATCTCAAATTGTTATCTTAGGTGGAGGGCGGCTCTTCATCTCTAAAAATTGTTTTAACATGGATTCCGTCGTTAAAAATCTTCCCTCCATCGTTCGATGCCGTTCCTCCGTCGTTCTCTTGATGAACTCTACCTTGCTTTTAAATTTCTCCCCCAAAGCGTCAACTTTTCTTGCGCCATCAGGTCGACCGCTCTGATGCCAATTTGATAGGATTGTGAATAGATGTTGGGTAAAAAGTTAGGGTTTTTATTGATAAATAGTGGAATTATCAAATATACGTCCTCCAATTCAAGAGGAAGGCTAACTCTCCCAATTAAACTTCGGTTCTATGCTAATCCCAACTATCCCTACCAGTTCTCTCCAAAATCAATATAAGAAACTAATCACACTAGCCTCCCATATATGATTTCACCAGAATTACGAAACTGTCCCTGTTGCCCAAAATTGCAATCTGTCACTACTGCCAAAATGACAAAATTACAGATCGGCTATTTTCTTGCCCTTGCTGTTGCCGTCCCCGCCCTTGCTTTTGCCGCCGCCTCCTATAGGTTATGATCCCATCAGGGGCAAACTTTACCCGACCCATAACCGACCTGATCTGATTGCCACCCCGACTAGAATCTGTATATTGGTATATATGTCCATGAAACATGTGATTTTCAGGTCGGAAGTGGAATATGAAGAATCTAGAGCTAACGAAAAGTTTAGGTGGAGGCAATGTGGAATCCAAGGATGAGTTAGAGTAGAAGTAATAGTGAGAACAGGTTGGCATTTGTTACCATCTAATTTAGGGCTGCATCAAAGGGCACTCTTTTACGCAGTGTTCGCTGTGAGCAAACATAATGAGTCGGATCTGCCAATACTAGGTATATGGCATGTAGAATCACATTATCAATGTTTGGAGTTTCTTCCAAGACTGTTTCTGGAAGATATAGACAGTGGAAGATGTGGAAGAATCCCTGCTTCAGGCTCTTCCATAAGACTAGCCCCAAAACACCCCACAAACACCCACATGTAAAATCACAAGTAGGAAAACATGGCTATTTGACATGTCTAAGGATTCCTTGATAACCGAAAAAGTTGAGTTTTTTTAATTATTTATGACGGGGACTGGTAGCATATTTACATTCCTCGTACAAAAATGGGTAATGCTTACATTATGATCATTTAATTCTTGCAGGCTACCCTTTTGGCCTTATGCGAAGTTGATCTTTAACTGCTGGCTAGTGTTGCCTTACTTCAGTGGTGCTGCATATGTTTATCAACACTATGTGAGGCCATTGTTTTTGAACCATCAGACAGTAAACATTTGGTATGTCCCTCGAAAGAAGGATATCTTCAGTAGGCCGGATGATGTTCTTGTAGCTGCAGAGAAATTCATTGAAGAAAATGGACCTGGAGCATTCCAGAAGCTCTTAAAACAGGTATATGGTACAATGATGCCATTGACATAATACCGATAATATTTTTCTTTTCCTTATTGGTGGGATGAGCTTACTCATATAGCTTGCAATTTTTGGAGGAAATATGCTTACATCCAATCAGTGCAAGCAACATGGCTGGCCATTCAAACATGAGCTATTGAAAAATTCAATAGTGCATACTCCATACTGGGTTTATCCAAGTAGGCACAAAATCGATCATGATCAACAACCTTTGAAATTCTCGAAAAATAAATGGCTCAATTACTCTACCCACCCAATAACGATGTCAAAATGGCAGTTTTGAATAGGTTAACTAGATTTGTTGGATTGAAGCATCATAAACGTAATAAACGTTTGTCTGAACATCTTTCACATGTCTATATTGCTGTTTATGTTTTGGATTATTGATTTGTATCGGCCACTTTGACATAGCTATATTCGTTTAGTTTCAGAAATTCAACACCTGTCAACGTTTCAGAAATTCAACACCTGTCAACGAATTTGGTATTTCTAAAATTGTGTATGAAATCCTCAATGGAAAATTAGAACTAGTTCAACGATCTAGCACACCTGCTTAGTGTAATCAATGCTAGCAGAAACATGTATCCGTAATGAACCTGGATATGAGAAGTCAATCTGACATATTTGGCAAGTTCCAGGAACTAAGAGCCTTGATTTCTTTCTCTATATAAAAGTCTTTGGTCGGGTGAAAGAGCCCTCAACCCCACAATCTAGATACATCTTCAAGGATAAGCAGTGGAGCTTTTCCCCTTCCCATCCTTGCATGCTTTCTCAATTCCTTTGGTTTTCTTTTTCTCAATTTCTCTTTCTTAGCAGATGCATTAATGTAAATGAATTAAACAACATGCCATTGTGCAATGATCGTGTAAGCATGAATGTAATCTGGATAGGAGAACTGTTGACACAAGACGGAAGAGAAAGGTGGTTGTAATGGAGGATTTGGGAGATAATATTGAAGGAATTGATATAATTTTTGGCCCCGCACCTGGAGATTTGACGGTTATCGATTCACACGTCTTACATGTGGAGATTTTTCAGCTTACTCATGCACTATGCAAAATATTTAATTTCACAAACACGAAAGTTTACATCAATTTTACTTAATTTCTATTCAATGAAAATCAAACAAATCCAACATCTTTAAATAGGCTTACAAAACTTTCAATATCCTTTTACAACCGATGCGGAAACTACTAAAATAAGGAAATAACTTAAAACTCATATTAAAGCCTCAACTAAAAATTAAGAAAAGTGTCAATTTACTCAAATAAACTTCTAAAAAACTCAACTTTTGAATCTAAAAAACTCATGTTAAATCAAAATATATTATTCTCACCGGGTTTGAAAACTTCACCACCTGGAGGTGGTGAGTGATGAAAGAAAGTGAACAACCTGACAAAAAATGTGTAGCATCTTGCAATTGGAGAGGACATTTAGCATTTTGTAATTGGAGAGGACATTTAGCATTTTGTAATTGGAGAAGCCCGCAAACTATAAAAGGTAGGGTTTTTTTGCATATCTGTCTCTTAAATCTTGCATATTTTGATATTTGTCCCTCAAATCTTCGTATTTACTCATAAGTCCATCAAATTTTAAACGTTAACCTTAATAGTCCCTCCATCATCTTTTCTGTTAAAAAGTTAAATTAATTAACGATTAATTAACGATTATAGTTAGTTAATTAAGAAATTACGGTTAATTAATCATTAAACCCTCCTAATTAGGGGTTAATTACTCCCACCCAAAAAACAGGGGGAGGGGGCGCCGCCTCTCCCCCCACAAAGGGGAGGGGTCGCGCCCCCTCCCCTTCACCTCAGACGAGGCGGAGGGGGAGGGGGCGCCGCCCCTCCTAACCCTAACCCTAATCTTAACCCCCCAATTAACACCTAATTTAACGGAATATTTCCATTCCATTAGATTTTAACAGAAATTTAGAGAGAGTGACTATTAAGGCTACAAGTTTAAAATTTAAGGGACTTGAGAGCAAATACCAAGATTTGAGGGACATATATCAAAATACGCAAGATTTAAGGGACATATATGCAAAAAACCCTAAAAGGTAATAATATGCATATATGTAGACAAATATATTTTGAAAAATATTTTCAAATCATAAAAAACAGAAAAGTATATAGAATATGCTTGGTAGGATTTGTAGGATCAGTGAGGACGAAGTCAATGTTTTTAACTAGCTCAAGTAGGACCTCCAAGATACATTCTGGCATATGATCATTATGTAACTCGCACTCGCACTGCAGATTGGATTCGATCACATGACCTCCACGATACTTTTTATATTTTATTTTATTTTCTCTTTTCTTTTTCCCTCTCTTTTTGCTTTTTTGCTTTGCTTTTTTCTTTTGATTTTAATTAAATCCTAATAAAAAGGGCAGGACAATAAAGATAAGAAAGAAAAAATTAAAAGAAAGTCAGGATTTGGTTCTGACACAAAATTTAACGCATGACGAAAGACAGTTGGGGTTGTGTTGGCGGAATTTAGGGAAAATAATTTAAGGATTTGATAACATCCGGGCCTCCCATCCCAGAAATTTGACGATCACGACTCACACGTGTTGCACATAAAGATTTTACAAAACTCACATTTAGGTAACTAAGCACACTCTCGCACTACAATGTATTTAATTTGGTAAATACAAAAATTTACATCAACTTTACTCAATTTCTATTTAATGAAAAATAAAACAAATCCAAGACTTTTTAATAGGTTTACAAGACTCTCAATATCATTCCACAACCGATGTTGGACTAAAACTACTAAGAAAATGATTACAAGACTCAAAACTCATACTAAAGGCTCAATTAAAAATTAAAAACTCAAATAAAATCAAATAACAATATAAAAAACCCCAACTCCGAATTTGACTTGGATCCCCAATAACTCTAATGCACTTGGACGAGTGAGCTACTTGAGAGCTTAAGCAAGTTGCATGCATGCACATGGAGAAGTGCAACGTGTGACTGTGCAAATTATGGTGGATAAAATATGAATTAGAAGTAGAAATGCTTTTCAGGAAGGAATACCGCCATGGCATGTGATTTTGTTAAGAGACTCATCCCATACTAGGCCTCCAACACCAGCCCATTTGTTAGAAACACATCCCATGCTAGACTTCTAACCACGGTTTAAGGTTTCGGCCGAAACCGTGATTGAAACCGACCGAAACTGGCCGGTTTCGACCGAAACCGGCGAGCTACAGAAAAAAGGAGCAAATTCAAAAAAAAGAAGAAGAAAAGATTGGAAGAAGACGAAGTGAAGAAAATAAGATCCAAAGAATCTGATCAAAAATCAGATCCAGCCCTAACAAAAATCAGATAAAAAAAAGAAAATGAGGCGGAAGAAGAATTGGAAGAGAGGAGAGGAGCTTACTTGGCCTGCGCCCTCCCGTCGCCGGTCGCCACACTCCCGTCGCACATCGCCGCACTCCCGTCGCCCATCGAGATGGAAAGGGAAAGGGTGAACATTGTTAGGGGGAGAGAGACAGCAAAGGGATAGAACGAGAGAGATTGGGGGGTCATTTCCGATAGATATTTTTGAATGGCAAACTCGTAAATTAGTGCTATGTGCACAGAGAAAACGGTAGTGCGCAAAGCAACTCCATTGTAATGAAAACTTGTAAATAAATTGTATGTGCACAGAGTAACTGATGCGGACGCACCGCTTGGACCGGGCACACACGCGGGGGATGCGGCTAGCGGGGAGCCCACGATTGTTTACTCTCACCGGAGGAGACGTGTGGGCCGATATTAGTCACATCAGGGGTATTTTGGTCTATTCAGACCAAATTAGTAAATCCCCGTTTTCCTTTATAATTAGGGCTAGCCGTCATTGTTAGTTTATGCTTGATTTGTCTTCGAACAATCTAGTTATCAATTTGATGCTGTTTAGGCTTTTAGGCGTTCAATAAAAGCTGGGAGATTGATTCGTCTCGAAGAATCCTTATCAAGTTCTTGATTTCTCATTGTTCTTCCACTATTTTCCATTTTTTCCACCTTTAAATCGCTGTTTTATTTATTTATTCGCTGATTTGATCCAAACGGCAAGCGGTTCGTATCAAATTGGTATCAGAGCGGTGAGATCTAATGGCGGGAGGGACAAGAGGCGGCGTGACGGAAGAACGGCTTCAAGGGTTTCGCGAAGAAATCAACCGCGAGATGGAGGAATTGAAGAGATCCATGGGCGAGGATATTCAATCATTGAAGACGGCCATGGAGCTCTCCAACAAGGATCACGCCCATACGCAAGAGGATATCCAAATCGAACTCACACACACGAGGATCGAGGCGGCGAAAACGGCGAGGGAGGTGGCATAGATCCCGGCGATGATGACGATGCTCCAAACCATCTCGACGGCTATCGGAGGAGATCGAGGCAAAAACCCAGAAGGATTTGTCGTCGAAACGGCGGCTACCAACCCTCCAAACCAAGAAGACGGCTGGCCAAACTCTCTAGGGTTTGCGGGAGAAGGCAGTGGGGCCCACCAAACCCTCGCGGCAAGCACGGCAGGCCCAACTGGGCCTGCCGGAAGTGTGACAGGCCCAACTGGGCCTGTTGAGAGCACGACAGGCCCAGCGGGGCCTGGGGGGGTTCGACGGACGCTCCCGCCCCCCCACGGTAGTGACACCCCCTGGCGGGGGTGTCTGGAGGCTGGCGCCCCCTCCGGGGGGCGCGGGAGGCCGGGCGCCCCCGCCGGGGGCGCGGGAGGCTGGGGACCCCCTTTTGGGGGTGCGGCGGGTCCGGTAGGGTTCCGGGGTGACGCCACAGCCTGGGCCACCCCTTCTGAAGACCCGGTGACGCGTTTTGGAGGCCCCGCGAGGCCACTGAGGCCTTTTGGGGGCGTGGCGGGGTTTGTTTAGCCCCCAGGAACGACGGCGAGGCCCGACGGAGGGAGAGGGGCTCACGGGGCGACGATTGGGGCTCCTGCGGCACAATTTTAGGGCCCAGGGGGTCATCTGGAGGGCCGGACAGCGCCGATCAGCAGCACGGAGGGGCTAGAGAGCCAATTTTTTTCCAGCCACCACGACCACTGGACTGTTTGGGGAACTACATCCCGGAGGGGGATAGGGAGCAGCCTCAATGGCCTGATGAGCTATACGAGGGAGGCGACGGAGGCCCCGGAGGGGGGCAAGGGGGCGTGATGGTACCGGCAGGCGGCCGTGGAGGAAATGGAGGACAACACGGTGGGGGGTTTGGAGCACAGTGCGGTGACATAAACGCGGATCGAAGGCTGAAGAAGCTGAAGATGCCGACGTTTGATGGCACCGATCCTGACGGATGGGTCTACCGGACCGAGCGTTACTTTCAGGTGATGCAGCTGACAGAGGAGGAGGTCCTGCGTGCGATAGGGATCTATTTCGAGGACAAGGCCCTAGCCTGGTACCGGTGGAAGACAGCCCGCTCGCCTTTTCGTTCCTGGGAGGAGCTCTCTTCTTACCTTCTCGACCGGCTCCAGGAGAAGTCCGGAGGGGACTTCTATGAGCAGTTGTCAGCACTGCGACAGGAGGGGACAGTTCGAGACTTCGTGGAGAAGTTCGAGATGTTGGCTAGCAGGTTGCGGGGGGTGTCTGACCAGGTGTTGATCGGGAGCTTCATGAGGGGGTTGAAGCCCTCGATACGGGCAGAGCTTCGGATGCAGAGGCCCAATGACTTGGAAGATGTCCTCCGTCTAGCCCACATGGCGGAGGAGAAGCACACGGAGGAGAGACGCATCAGAGGGGCTTGGGGAGCCCAGGGCCAGCGCAGTACGGCAGCACCAGTTCCTACACGGCCAGCAGCAGGAGTCCCAGTGGCGCCTAGAGGAGAGGCCAGACCAGGGGTGGTACCAGGCAGGCGACTGACAGAGGCGGACATGCGGGCCAGGCGTGCAGCAGGGTTGTGCTTCCGTTGCGACGAGAAGTTCAGCCCCTGTCACCGATGTGCGAGCAAGTTGTTGCAGATTGTGATCGTACGCGACGAGGAGGAGTATGAGGAGGAGGTACTGGAGCCCGAGCAGGTGGCGGAGGAGGAGGTGAATGTACACATGGACGTGACGGAGGTCTCCCTGAACTCTGTGGTAGGATTCACTCCGAATCATACCATGAAGTTATCAGGGACGTTGGCGGAGCAGGCGGTGACGGTCCTTATTGACAGTGGGGCGACTCACAACTTCATTTCTAGGAAGTTGGTGGATCGTCATGGGCTGGATCTGAGAACGTTGGAGAGATTCACAGTGTTGCTGGGGACGGGGAAGATGGAGGAGAGCGCTGGGCTCTGCAAGGGGGTGTGCCTGATGCTGCAGGGCATACAGATAGTGGAGGACTTCTTACCGCTGGAGTTGGGGAATGTGGACGTCATTCTGGGGGTACAGTGGTTGAAGAAGTTGGGGGAGATGAAGGTGAACTGGAAGCTCCTGCGGATGGAGTTCCAGGACGGCGACCGGACGGTGGTGCTGACCCCCTACACTCTGTTTTTCGGTGGTGGCCTTCAAGGCCATCACTAGGGCGTTGCAGGATGAGGGTGAGGGTTTCCTGGTGGAGTGCCAGGGATTGTCAACTGAGGAGGAGCAGCAGACAGAGACCGCAGGGGAGGTGGAGCCGGTACTGGAGCAGTACCAGGAGGTGTTTCAGAGCCTACAGGGGCTGCCACCGCAGAGGGGACACGAGCATGCGATCGTGCTACGAGGGGATGAGGCTCCGGTCAGCGTGCGGCCATACAGATACCCGCATTCGCAGAAGGACGAGATAGAGCGGTTGGTGCGGGAGATGCTGCAGGCGGGGGTGATACAGCCCAGTGTGAGTCCTTTTTCTTCACCAGTGCTGTTGGTGAAGAAAAAGGACGGGAGTTGGAGATTCTGCGTCGATTACCGGACGCTGAATAGGGAGACTGTCGCGGACAAGTTCCCTATTCCGGTGATTGACGAGCTGCTAGACGAGCTACATGGGGCAGCGGTCTTTTCGAAGATCGACTTGAGAGCGGGTTACCACCAGATACTGATGCGGTCAGAGGATGTGCCGAAGACCGCTTTTCGGACCCATGAGGGTCATTACGAGTTTCTCGTCAGGCCTTTTGGCTTGACGAATGCTCCGTCGACGTTCCAGGCCCTCATGAACAAGGTGTTCCAGCCTTACCTACGGCGGTTCATACTTGTATTTTTTGACGACATCCTGGTCTACAGTCGGGATATGGAGGAGCACATAGGCCACTTGGAGATAGTGTTCAAGGAGTTGTTGGCGAATCAGCTCTTCGCCAACAGGAAGAAGTGCAGCTTTGGACAGCTGCGGATTGAGTACTTAGGTCATGTAGTGTCGGCAGAGGGGGTAGCGGCCGACAGATCGAAGATATCAGCTATGCTAGATTGGCCGCTTCCTACTACGCTACGAGCTTTGAGATGTTTTTTTGGGGCTGACGGGCTACTACAGGAAGTTCGTCAAGGGTTACAGCACGATTGCGTGGCCTCTCATCGAGCAGTTGAAGAAGGACGGATTCAAGTGGGGGGAGGAAGCCACCAAGGCCTTTGAGGCCTTGAAGGCGGCTATGACGACGGCACCAGTTCTAGCCTTGCCAGATTTCAGCATATCGTTCGTGGTCGAGACGGATGCCTCGGGGTACGGGCTGGGAGCGGTACTCATGCAGGAGGGTAGACCCATAGCTTATTTCAGTCGGGTGCTGACCGCTAGAGTACGAATGAAATCAGTTTATGAGCGGGAGCTGATGGCCATAGTCTTCTCGATTCAGAAGTGGCGGCCGTACTTGTTGGGGCGGGAGTTCGTGGTCCGCACGGACCAGTGGAGCCTCAAGTACTTACTGGAGCAGAGGCTGGTCACTGAGGAGCACCAACACTGGTTGTCCAAACTGGTGGGGTACCGGTTCGACATCGAGTACAGACCCGGGTTAGAGAACAAGGCTGCTGATGCCTTGTCACGGAGGGAGGAGGGCATCGACTTGAGGGCATTGTCACTGCCTATGTGGTTGGGTTGGGAGCCGATGTTGCAGGAGGCAGAGGCAGATGCGGAGTTACGACAGATCCGGGAAAGACTGCAGAGTGGCGAGGACGGACCGGTTGGTTACTCGTTAGCAGGGAGCAGATTGCTGTACCAGGGGAGGATGGTGATACCACGGAGCTCAGAGTTCATACCTGTCCTCTTCCAGGAGTTTCACAGTTCGGTGACAGTGGGCCATTCAGGGGTACATCAAACCTACCAGAGGATGGCCAGAGAGCTGTATTGGCATGGAATGAAGAAGAGGATCGCGCGCCTAGTCGCAGCTTGTGACGTTTGCCAACGCCACAAGTACATGGCTATGGCCTCAGCGGGCTTACTACAGCCGTTGGCACTGCCGGAGAGGGTTTGGGAGGAGGTGACAATGGACTTCATTGATGGACTACCACGGTCCGATGGCTACACGGTGATATTTGTGGTAGTGGACCGCCTGAGTAAGTACACTCACTTTATTCCATTGAAGCATCCATACACTGCAGTGTCGGTAGCTACCGCTTTCACGAGGGAGGTTATACGGTTACATGGGGTGCCAGGGTCCATCGTGTCCGACCGGGACCGGGTTTTTATGAGTGGCTTCTGGCGGGAGATATTCATGGTGCAGGGTACGGTCCTGAAGCGGAGTACGGCCTACCACCCCCAGACCGACGGCCAGACGGAGGTGGTTAACCGCAGCATAGAGACATACTTGCGGTGCTTCGCCTCAGAGAAACCACGTCAGTGGCATAGGTGGCTATCGTGGGCAGAGTACTGGTACAATACTTCGTACCACTCTGCGGCATGGACGACGCCATTTAGAGTGCTGTACGGGAGGGATCCCCCACCCTTGCTCCGTTTTGGTGACAGACAGACTCCAGTGTCTCAGGTGGAGGAGTACATGGGGGAGAGGGATAGTTTGCTAGAGGAGCTGAGGAAGCATCTGCTACGAGCTCAGCAAGTGATGAAGACAAGGGCCGATGGGCATCGACGAGATGTACAATTTCAGGTGGGAGACATGGTGTATCTCAAGCTGCGTCCGTACCGGCAGAGGTCGTTGGCGAGGAGGCCGAATGAGAAGCTGTCAGCCAGATATTTCGGTCCATACAGGGTGGTAGCCAGGATTGGCCAGGTGGCGTACCGGTTGGAGTTGCCCGTGTCCTCAGGAATACATCTGGTGTTCCACGTGTCACAGCTGAGGAAGGCTATCGGAGATCAAGCGGTGTCTTCTACTTTACCTCCTACCTTGACGGAGGACATGGAGGTACTACTTGAGCCGGTGGATGTGAGGGCGGTTCGTCAGGGCCCGGGGCGGCGGAAGGAGGTACTAATCTATTGGGCGGGTCTACCGGACTGCGATGCGACTTGGGAGGCCTACGACGTGATGCGGGAGCAGTTCCCTGACTTTCACCTTGAGGACAAGGTGGGTCTGTTAGGGGGGGTATTGATGCGGACGCACCGCTTGGACCGGGTACACACGCGGGGGATGCGGCTAGCGGGGAGCCCACGATTGTTTACTCTCGCCGGAGGAGACGTGGGGGCCGGTATTAGTCACATCAGGGGTATTTTGGTCTAGTCAGACCAAATTAGTAAATCCCCGTTTTCCTTTATAATTAGGGCTAGCCGTCATTGTTAGTTTATGCTTGATTTGTCTTCGAACAATCTAGTTTTCAATTTGATGCTGTTTAGGCTTTTAGGCGTTCAATAAAAGCTGGGAGATTGATTCGTCTCGAAGAATCCTTATCAAGTTCTTGATTTCTCATTGTTCTTCCACTATTTTCCATTTTTCCACCTTTAAATCGCTGTTTTATTTATTTATTCGCTGATTTGATCCAAACGGCAAGCTGTTCGTATCAGTAACACGGTGGAGATTTTTTTAGTGGTAAACTTGTAAATAAGCTATATGCGCGCAGAGTAAATCGGTGGTGCGCAATGAAACTCTCCCGTCTCCAGTTCTTTCAAATATTTAAAATATAAAAATATGTATACATATTTATAAATACATATAAGTGACAAATATTTAATAGTCTATGATTAATACTTTAATTTTGGGACGATATCGAAACTTGCTACCGAAACGACCGAAACGGACGATACCGATACCGATACATATATTTTGGGAGGAGCGATACCGAGACCGAAACCGAAACCTAAAACCTTGCTTCTAACAATAGCATTGCTAAGGGCACATCCCATACTAGGCCCATAACACTGGGCTCACACCACATTTGTTAAGTATTATTGAGCATCCAACCCAAAACCAATTGGTGTCAGGTGGAGATACCCTCTAATACTTAAACTATTTCTTTTCTTTTGCACTTCCGGTGTGGGACTATTTTGGGGATCGTAACCGATTTATTTATAAATCTGACATATTTGATATGACCAAAAGGGGATCAGTGCATGAGTCCCCTTGAAGTGTTCAAAGAGTGTTCTATATGACTCCTGGTTATGTCGTGAGGTAACAGAGGAATGCTTGCTACTGCCTATATGCATGGCTGTATCAATGAAGCAGGGTAGTAAAGAAATTTTGTCCTAACTCAAGGATATTTTCTAGGATAGGAGTGTGGGAAGATTGGTTTCTTCGACATCAGCTACATGTACTTATCCGTCATCCACTTATGTTTTCAGGCCTCAGTCATCCAATTATGTTGGCAGTGTTGCTTTATGACGTGTAAGACTTGCAGATATATAGCAAGGAAATATAAATTCAAGCATATTTTTTTTGATGGATTAGAGTGTTTAGACCAATATAACAAAATAAATTTAGGGAATTTGGCACTATTTAGGGTGATATGCGCTGTCATCTTTAACAGCTTTGTAACATTGAGCTCCCACAGAATGGTAGCTGCCATGTGTGCATGCATGACATTCAGCTCATTTACAAGTATTCTTAATTTATTGGAGAAGGGTCCTTAGGCTTACCATGCCCCTAAGGAGAGAAAGAACCTGCCACAAAGACGGGGAAAAGACACTCCCATAAAGAAGAATTAAATCTTACATTTTTTTTCCTAAATCATAACAAACCTTTACGAACCACAACTCACTCCTAGTTCTTTGCCCGAATCACAACGAACATTCACGACATGCTTTAGCATTTATGTAGCACCTACATTAGCATTTATGTAGCTTCCATACGTCACGAACATGAGCCGTTGCATTTTTAGTTTGAAAAATATCCTTG
This sequence comes from Scilla litardierei, assembly GCA_030789695.1. Lineage (NCBI taxonomy): Eukaryota > Viridiplantae > Streptophyta > Magnoliopsida > Asparagales > Asparagaceae > Scilla > Scilla litardierei. The sequence continues at coordinate 31,846,507 of CM061141.1, forward strand.
TACACTATCGATGGAAAGGACGCGTTTTAACACTTGAGCTAAGCTTAGTTGGCACAAGAACTGTTATTAGATAAGTTCCAATAACAACAAAGGCTAAATATTGAATAACCCCATAAACATTCACCAGTTTGAAGAGACTTTCCATAACTTCTTTCGTTTGCTAAACCTATACAAATTTTACTTTTAAAAAAACCCAATAACACTTTTAATGATGTTGACGAACAGACTGAAATATGCATTGTCGATGAATAGACTGAACTACCCGGTCCTTGAGACAACACTAAATTTTTTTTGTTTGATATTTAAAAAAAAATTAAAAGTAAAAAGATAGTTTGATGATTTTTTATGAAGAAGATCATCTTCCCCAAAAGTTTCCTCTCGCCCTAATTTATGCTCATCTCACATCCACTTCCATCTTCAATACCCCTCATCGTTATCTGTTTCTCATGTTTTAACCCCCCATGTTGTCCTTCCCTTCTCATCAACGTCCCACGAACATGTGGGACATCGCGGGCCATAAGACATTAAGAAGAGGATGATAAGATGAGAGTTAGGGTTGAGATTAGGTTGTTAGTGTGAATGCACTAAGAAGATGACGATGGGGAGGATGAAGAATTTGGGTTTAGGGCAATAAAAGAATGAGGGCGAGTACGAGGAAGATGAAAACGGGTGGAGTATCAAGATAAGGTGGATGAGAACCAGGTCGTCTGGGTTTTGAATTTGGGTTTAACGTTAGGGAGGAGAAGGGGATGATAGAGACAAAAAATTATATTTTAAAACATTATTTTATTAATAAAATTGTTTTTAACTTGTTATGGTTTTTTCAAAAAAATAATTTTATCAACTAAATAGTGATTTCTGTTATAAACGGGCTTTTGGTGGGCCTACCCGTTAGTGGGTATCCACCCATTATGTAACCCTACTACTATAAATATAGGGCTATGGTCTCCATAGCCGCCAAGTTTACAACACGTTATCAGCACGCTTGTCAGCTGAGCCGAACCTCTGCCGACGGACGGACGCGACGCGAACGGGCTTCCTTCACCGAACGTCGCTAGATCCGGCGGGTAGGATCTAGAGAGTGATAAATGGCCAAAATTGCGAGCGTCGATTTCGACGTTTTGGATGCTTCAGGCAAGAACTACTTAAGCTGGCAGTTGGACATAAAATTCCATCTGCGAGCACAGGGATTGAGCCACGCCATCGCTGTAGGCGATAAAGTTTCTGATATAGATAAAGTGAAAGCAATTATCTATATCAGACGCCATATCGATCGGACCCTGAAGGCCGAGTACCTCACGGTGGAAGACTCGTATGAGTTATGGACCGCCCTCGAGGATAGGTATAAACATCAAAGAGATGTTATACTTCCTCGGGCGCGATATGAATGGGAAAATCTCCGTCTTCAAGACTTTAAGTCTATTGTCGAGTACAACTCGGCACTCTTTAGCATCACCTCACGCCTGAAGTTGTGTGGTGAAAGATGACGGAGGAGCGCATGTTAGAGAAGACGTATACATCCTTCCACGAGAAGGATGTTATACTAATGCAACAGTATCGTGAACGCAAGTTCACGAAATACTCAGAGCTTCTCTCATGCCTTCTGATGGCAGAGCAGAATCGTGACCTCCTTCTGGCCACCCATAACTCACGCCCTACCGGCACTGCTCCAGCGCCTGAAGCGCATCACAGCTCCTCCCAGAAGAAGAGGAGCAACTTCAAAGGCAACCCCCAGAAGGGCAAAGCAATGAAGAAGCAGGCTAGAGGACCCCCTCCCAGAAGCAACAATGAGGGGAGGAAGAAGAATAATGTGTGGAAAAGAAAGGACGACGGCCAGACATCTGCCCCCAGAAAGGACTGGGAAGATAAGTGCCACAGGTGTGGCATGACTGGACACTGGTCCAGGAATTGTCGGACTCCACGCCACCTGCAGGACTTGTACAAAGCGAGCCAGAAGCAAGCTGAGACAAACCTGGTGGTTCAAGAAGACCTGGCACCAATCAGGTTCATCGCTGAGGACTTCTCAAACGATGACCTGCTCGACTGAGGACATTATCCATTCTCTATGCATCGTAGCTTTCATTTTTGAGAAACTATTTATCTGCTTGTTTTTTCCTTCTCTAGCATGTTGAAGTACTTTTCAGACATTATATTAATTATCAGTAGTATATTTTCTGTGTGTGCCTTATACTGCGATATTTTCTTTTAAAATAGATGGACTTTAAATGCCTAGTGGACAGTGCCTCTACGCACACGATCCTCCAAGACATCTGCTTTTTTCAAAGCATTAATAAATACGATGGCACCGTAAATACAATTTCCGGTCCATTAGATATCATTGAAGGATCAGGGGAAGCACAATTTCTGCTCCTCAACAAAACAAAACTACTTATAAAAGATGAACTTCTCTCCCCTAGCTCGCATAGAAACCTGTTAAGCTTTAAAGACATCCGCTTAAACAGATACCACCTTGAAACGGTGAGCAAACATAACAGAGAATACCTTGATGTAACGTCTCATAAAAACGGGGCTAAAAACACCGTCGAGCGTTTTGAGGGACTCCAGTCGGGTCTCTACCACACAAGGATCAGAGCAATGGAAACAAACACACTAGAGCACCAGAAGTGCCATAATCAACCAGAATTCAAACTCTGGCACGATAGACTAGGACACCCTGGGAGGAATATGATGCGTCACATCATATCCCAATCCCGTGGAATTGACCCGAAAAGCCTGACGCTACTTCGGAAGGGTGCAAATCCTTATCCCCCTTGTTACAAAGGGAAATTGATTACGAGACCATCCACCCTGAAGGTGGACTCTGAGTCTCCAAGTTTCCTAGAGAGAATACATGGAGACATTTGCGGGCCTATTCACCCCGCAAGTGGACCATTTCGGTACTACATGGTACTGATCGACGCATCTTCAAAATGGTCGTATGTGTGCCTCCTGTCCCACCCATAACGTAGCCTTTGCAAAGCTACTTGCACAGATTATAAAGTTGCGGGCACATTTCCCAGACAACCAGATCAAGAAATTGCGTCTGGACAATGCTGGGGAATTCACATCACAAGTCTTCCTAGACTACTGCCAAGCAACCGGCATAGAAGTTGAACATCCTGTAGCTCATGTTCACACCCAGAACGGGTAAGCCGAATTTCTTATAAAGAGACTACAATGGATCGCTCGACCATTGTTGATGCAATGCCAGTTGCCGGTAAGTGCATGAGGACATGCCATACTGCACGCTGCATCGCTGATAAGATTACGACCGTCAGGTAGTCAATCTTATTCTTCGATGCAACTTGCATATGGGAACCCGCCAGATATCTCTCACTTGAGGATATTCGGATGTGCTGTCTATGTCCCCATAGCACCACCGCAGAGAACCAAGATGGGTCCTCAACAGCGCCTTGGTATCTTTATTGGTTTCGACTTACCATCGATCATTAGATACCTCGAACCCCTTACAGTGGACGCCTTTAAAGCACGTCTAGCAGATTGTGAGTTTGATGAAAGCACTTTCCCGAAACTAGGCATTAACACACAGAAGCCAGAAGCTTCAAAGACCATTACATGGGACACAAAGACTCTATCCCATTTTGATCCGCGTACAAACCAATATGAAGAAGAGATCCTGAAGATCCTTCAAATCCAAAACACAGTTCACATTTTACCGGACAAATTCACTGACAACCAGAAGATTGTCAAATCACACGTCCCTGCTGCAAATACGCCAGCTAGGATTGACATACCCAAAGATGGATGCAATCCACCTGCAGCAGAAGCGGCCGTACCTCAACAAAAAAGAGGACGACCCCCAGGCTCCAAAGATAAGAACCCTCGAAAGAGGAAAAATCCTGGAGCAACAATAACGATACCACCACAGGATGCTGAGCTCAGCCCAGCTACCTCTCCCCTCCTAACAACCCCTGAAGAGGAAAATATAGGAGAAATATCATTAAATTATGTACGTACTGGGGAGGTACTGGACAGAAAAAGCACAATCATCGATGATAACTTCGCGCTCATTATTGCCACTCACGTCACTGAATACGACGATGAAACCGATCCACGCTCTCTAGCAGAATGTAAACGCAGAGAGGATTGGCCAAAGTGGAACGAGGCAATAGGAGTAGAGCTGGACTCACTCTCGAAGCGCAAAGTTTTTGGACCTGTAGTCCTAACACCAAAGGGTGTTAAACCTGTGGGATACAAGTGGGTATTCGTACGAAAAAGAAACGAGAAAAATGAGATCGTGCGTTACAAAGCGCGCCTTGTTGCACAAGGCTTTTCCCAACGACCAGGAATAGACTATGACGATACCTATTCCCCGGTCATGGACGCGATCACTTTCCGTTTCATTATAGGCCTATCCACAAAGGAAGGTTTGGATATGCAGCTCATGGACGTTGTGACTGCATACCTATATGGAAATATAGATAAAGACATCTATATGAAAATCCCAGACGGATTCAAACTACCGACAAAAATGACAGAAAGACCTCGGAACGTCTACTCTGTTAAACTCCAGAGATCACTGTATGGTCTAAAACAGTCAGGTAGAATGTGGTACAACAGACTGAGTGAATTCCTAGTGCAACAAGGATTCACAACAAATGAAGTCTGCCCTTGCATCTTCATACGAGCAAAGGGAACATGATTCGTAATTATTGCCGTCTACGTAGACGACCTGAACATCATCGGATCTCCTGTAGAGATAGATGAGATATCCAAAAGTCTCACACAGACTTTTGAGATGAAAGACCTCGGCAAAACGAAGTTTTGCCTAGGCTTACAAATTGAACATTTAAGCGGAGGAATCCTGTTGCACCAATCGACATATACAAAGAAAGTGCTGAAAAACTTTCTTATGGACAAATGTCATCCGCTTAGCACACCAATGGTCGTCAGATCATTGGATGTTGAAACATACCCCTTCCGACCGCTGGAAGAGGGGGAGGAAACACTGGGTCCTGAAGTACCCTACTTAAGTGCAATTGGAGCACTCCTATACATGGCAAACTGCACGCGTCCCGATATAGCGTTCGCAGTAAATCTACTAGCCAGATACAGTTCAGCGCCCTCAAAGCGCCACTGGAACGGAGTGAAGCAACTTCTGCGCTACCTCCAAGGGTCTGTAGACATGGGACTATACTTCAAGAAAGGTGTATCCTCCGACTTGGTCGGTTATGCAGATGCAGGATACAGGTCCGACCCACATACCGCAAAGTCCCAGACCGGTTTTGTGTTCACATACGGTGGGACGGCCATCTCATGGAGATCCGTGAAGCAGACATCAACAGCAACCTCATCCAACCACTCCGAGCTCATTGCGATCCACGAAGCTAGCAGAGAATGCTTTTGGCTCCGATCAGTCATCAACCACATCCTCAAGACCACCGGACTGAAGACGGAAGATCTTGGACCTACCACCATGTATGAAGACAATACTGCCTGCATCGCTCAACTACGGGGTGGCTACATCAAAGGTGACAGGACGAAGCACATATCCCCCAAGCTCTTCTGGACGCATGAACAGCAAGTGGACAACCAGATCGACATCCAGCAGATCCAGTCTTGCGACAACCTGGCAGACCTGTTCACTAAAGCTTTGCCTCGCAGCACCTTTAGAAAACTTGTACTAGGAATTGGGATGAGACAGTTGAGAGATTTACAAGCATGAAGCTTGTACTTATCAGGGGGAGTTAATGTAGTGTTGTACTCTTTTTCCTTGGCTATTGGTTTTTCCCACTGGGTTTGCCATAGTCAAAGGTTTTAACGAGGCAGCCACATCAACTCTGGATCCAGAAGTATCCACCACTGATGTTATCCATCGATCAGGGGAAGTTACAGAGACTTGTACTCTTTTCCCTTAGCCACTGGTTTTTCCCACTGGGTTTTCCTTGGCAAAGGTTTTAATGAGGCAAGTTCTCTTAAACTTAGAGATCCAGAAGTATCCTCCGACCCATGATCAAATAAGCTCTATGAACCCTGAAGCGTTCACCATGGCTTACAACAATGGATGGATAAGGGGAAGTGTTATAAACGGGCTTTTGGTGGGCCTACCCGTTAGTGGGTATCCACCCATTATGTAACACTACTACTATAAATATAGGGCTATGGTCTCCATAGCCGCCAAGTTTACAACAATTTCATATTTGTTATCTTTATTAGTTTTACGAAATTGGTTTAATAGCTCAATAATAATAGCTAAATGATGTTTAACATTTTTTAATCATTATTATTTTTTCAACTTAATTTTTTTTATAAGGCATGCTTTATACAATATATATTTTTACTAGATATTCATAATGATAAATAGTTATTTGTTTTTTAATGGTGTGTTAAATTTTAGAGGTTTTAATGTATTTTTGTGAGAATTATTTTGTTATTTTTTCATTTTTTTTCAACTTAAAAATTATTTGTTAGTCATAGTTGATATAATAGATACACTTTGCCAGAAATTCATTATGTTAAATAGTTATATAATTTTTAATGATGTATTATTTTTAATATATATTTTGTGAGATTTTTTGTTATTTTAATTTTTTTGAATTTAAAAATATTTTTAAGCATAATGGTATTTTGATCATAAAAATGTCACGTGCAAGTTATGTGATGTAGATGGAAGGCAGATTGCAGTGTTTCTCAAAATGCGTAGGAAAGTTTTGCCGTGGTTTAACTAATCAGATAAAAGTTAATGTGTGTTTTCTTAAAGAAAGGGTGAACGTTTATGGCATCTTTTAAAATTTAGCCTAAGAGCACATGTTGAGAATTTATAATTTTATAGAATGAACACATTCCTGGGAGATATATAACCATTTTAGGTTTTGGATACGAACCCACCCTTTCTTGGGAGATATATAACCATTTTAGCCTACCAAATTCCAAATCGAGTATCATATCAATTGGAGAAAAGTGGGAAGTTATGCGACTTCACGTCTCCGCTCTCAGTCACTGATGAGAGCACTCGCTCTCAGTACTCACTGATGAGAGCACTCACTGATGTACGTAGATTTGCTCTCAACTACTCTTAGTGCACGAGATATAAAACATAGAAAAAGAAATCTGGCAAATATACGGTCAGAGTGAAAAATAAATTGTCCGAAGATTGTTCTTCAAAAGAATGAATTTGAGCTATGGAAAGGGTGCTTTTTTTTTGCTTTTGATCGAAGTCCAGATTAAAGAGTTGCATTGGCGAAGGGAATTAAGCTGGAATCCAACTCTTGATTTATGGAACACTCCAACAAGTAAGATCTATGTCTATGTCTAAGTTAGTAATTGATACATGCTGTTGTTACCATTGATTTATTGTTAATAAAGCTATATCTATAATTGTATGCATGACTATAGCCAAACTCACGTCTTTGCTTTGAGGAGGGATTTAGATACTCCTATTTGAAACAGCTTCATGTCTAGCTTCATATCTGCAGTTGACAAATTGGATATCTTATGTCCATCTGTTGAAAGTGTAGATATGAATACGTATAATTCTAGACATCTGAGATATGTTTTAAAAAGGGAAATCATGAAGTGAAGCGCTTGACTGGTGAAGCATACACTTTAAACCGAAAAGCGTTTGTTTACCTAATTTTAATTTTAAAAATTATACAATTTTCTAAATTAATTTTGAAAAAATAATTCTCATAAAAAATAGGAAAACTTCTAAGAATTTTACAAACTACTGAAAAAATTGCTCGAGTCTTCAGTATTTATTTTCATGTAATTATTCAACAAGAAAATACTTAGAGAATATAAAGAGAGAGAACAAATCACAAGCAAACAGATTGATACGCCCACCGAGAGCTCATATCACACCAATATGCGGGCTTGTGTTTTTATTTTGATGGCTTCGTCATCAATTATAAATAATTAAATAAATATGGCTTGGGTTCTTTTCTTGTCTTTGCTGGCTTAGTTATCAATTAAAAACAACCAAACATCTAAATACATTTGCTGTAGCATATGGTTTGCGCACCACCCAAAAAATGCTTGTTAAAGCATACACTACAACTGAAAAGCGTCAACCATGCTTATCTAGCGCTTCTGCTTCCGCTTTAAAGAATAAAATGTGCACTTTCTGCAAAGCATGCAGACATTCACTATTAAACAAGGTTTTTTAAAACACTGATAAAAGGTATTCGAATAAAAATGCTAACATGCAAGAACACATCCTACTGCACATATATTGGAGTCTATTTAATATTGAAAAATACTTAACCACACGCTTCGAATCTACACACTTACCTACACAAGAGACATGGATGTGGGTTGTCTTTTGTGTAGATAAGTGTGTTGGTTTGAAGTGTGTGGATTAAGCTAGTACTCTTTAATATTAGACAATATGCAAAATGATTATAATAACCGAGGTAAATTTATAATCTTTTTTAATTTTTAATGCAGGAAGATGATACAACGGATGGTCAAATTATTATTTTCAATTATTAATAATACTTAATAATATATGTTTATTATATGTAATGAATCCTAATTCTAACTTCTAACTCACCATCATCTTATTATGGATATTGCTTCAATTCCTGAACAATGTCTCGTATCGACATCCCCTGAAAACACAGAAACAATTACAATTACATGAGTATCTACATCTATCCTGTCTCCTTAGTTCACACCCCTAATTTCAAGGCAGTTAAATGTATGCTATACAATGTGCAATTTTAAATTGGATCGACCATTTTAAAATTGCATTGATGTGTTTGAAGCCCAATACTTGTTAATGTGTTGCATGCCAACTCTTAAGTTTAATATAGGGTAAATTGCATTTAGACCCCATATCTATGAAATTAGCACCGAGACACCCTAAATTGACCAACTAATCATAGGGTAAGCTGCAATTAGACACTCTAAAACATGCACTTTGGAAGTTAACTCACTCGCGCGCGGGGGGGGGGGGGGGGGGGGGGGTGTGTGTGTGTGTGTGCGCGCGTGTGCGTGTGCGCCAGTTTCATACATTGGGGGCTATAGTCATATACCTCCTATAAAAGAGGGTTTGACTGCAATTTACCCTTTGACATAAGAACGAATACTAGTTGGATTAGGTGTACATGTAAGGAAGTACGTATGACTGCTAACAGTATAGTATTAAAAAACTAATGTAACTAAGAATTTCACGAGCCAACGGCAAATCATCTAAGATTTCAATGTCAATGTCACCACCTGGCAATGTTTATACTAAGCATTCTGTGTTTCACAGGCTGAGAAGGGGGCAAAGGCCCCCGAGAAGGCAGAGAAGGCCGAGAAGGGGCCAAAGCTCACTGCGAAGCCACCCAAGCCAAGAAAGACTAATCGACGTGTGACGTTTGATTATGTTGAGATCGAGAAGACATCAAATGCACAGAAGAGTGATGCGCCTACGATCTTTGATAGTAACGACAATCATGCGATCTTCGATGACAGGAACCGTTATCCAATCTATGATGATGACGTCGCCGAAAGGGAGTCGAAATCTTGGAGTAATAGCAGGTTTATGATCTTTGATGATGGATATAGATATTGAGAGGGGAGATGCACCCCTTCCATCTTCAAAAGATCCAAGCATCTCTTTTGGTAGTTGTGATGATGTAAGTTTAACAGTGTAGTGTTCATATGATTATGTACTCTGTTGATCTTTTTGTTCAAAGCGGACTTGACTCTATTGCTTTCTGTACCCCTGATGTCCTAGTTTGACTATGCATTGTAAGATGGGTATTTCATCTAGTATTTAGTAACTAAATATTGTTATCCTTTTTCATTATCGAGTAATTATGTATTTCAGGGTCATGGACCAATATTCTATGCATTTCATAGACAATTATTGGTATGCCATTATATTCTAATTTTTTATATAATGTGGATGTGTCTTTGTAATGCTACTTTCTTTTAAACAGATTGGTTCATGTGAGTGATCCATCAGACTCCCACGAATGCTTAAACCTAAAATTATCCCATAGACAATTGGAGCATACACAACTATTAGTCACCGATATGGTATATTTTAACTAACAAAAGAAACAAAACGAAACAATAGAATGAGAAAAATGAATAGATTACATAATAACAAATAAGATATTTATTTAATTTTCTTTTACACATCCCATGTCTATATGATCTATATACGTTGAAAGAATTCTCGTCTCAGTCCCTTACAATTGAACCTGAAACATGAAAGTGTTGTCTTGCTAGTAATAGCGTGTCACAGCTCGAGGGTTTGGGGAATGATGATACATGGTGCAAATTGTTTTTATTACGAAATGCATAAAAAGAAGGGGGAAAAAATCCCAATCTTAGATTTTACACCACAGTATGAATCTATGGTTGTATACCTCCAGATGAAAAGTGTTTTGGTTGGAACGTTTCGTTTAAAATAGATGAGCGGACTACATCCTCATTGTATAAATTGGCGGGGAGCTATTTGCAGGTCATGTATTGATACACTAGGAATAACCAGTGCCCACATTGTATGACGAAAAAAAAAAGCCTACGAACAGGATGTGGTGCACGCGCGCAACGAAAAAGAGTGAGAATTGTGGGTGTGTGTCGGTAGCTTCGGTGAGTGAAAGGACAACAAAACAAAGCCCAAAACCCCAAATCAAAGCTTGTCCCAGTCAGCTTGTGACTGGGACTGACTAGGACAAACCTCACCAACTAGGACAATCCCAGTTGGACGTCCCTTATTTGTATAATAGATTGACATACGTGTTGTGTGAAACAACCCCACACCAACGAGAGGTGGAGGAGGCAGCACCAACGCATCAAAATACATAGGATCGTCAGAGATCGAGAACAAGATCAGCAACACAAGAAATTAACAAGGAGCACTAAGAGAGATAACAACTTTAGGCCGTGGACCGGTCAAGGGAACACCGATGAGCTTTATTACGAAAGGAAAGAACAATACAAATCTTCTCTTCGTCCAAAGAAGAAGAAGCATACAATGATCTCTCCAAAAGCTCACAACAAACTTTATCAAGGTTGGCTCTCCAAATGGCGGCTCTCTCAATGAGTCAATGGTTCCTCTGATGTTCCACAATGATCCCCATGAAACCCTAACATAAAACCCTCTATTTATAACCATAGGTTACAATAGGCGTCATCATTGGCTATGATCTCCGAAGGATATGTATCCCAACAATTACGGTATCCAATCCAATCACTGCTCTACGCAATTAATGCTGACGCACCCTAGTGGGCCTCCGCCGCATCCTAGTGGGCCGCATCTCAATGGGCTCCCTTCAACTGAGCGATCTTCTTCTGTACCGAACGACCGAAGTGCCGAGTTACGCATACGAGCTACCACCGTCGAGCCACCATATGACCGTTCGACCGAACACGGACTCTAACCGAGTTACGACCAAAACGACCCAATGTCGAGCGATCAACCATCATGCTCGAACTGACGACCGATCGACCAACTGCGTTATAGAAGACCAAATGCTCAGCGTTCTCGTATCTGTGCAGAGTGAGATAGATCGAACCTAAGCACAATCGAGTTATCTCTGCCCAAGATAACTCGTCTGTTCGACCAATGCTTCTGCTGCGCCAAGTCGAGCTAACTTCCACAAATCTTTACCTTGGCGAGATTCGAGCCTTCATCCAACGAACAACTCTCACTGATCTTGATAGAGCATCAACTGGCGTCCCCCCGCCTTTTTGCTTCTAATAGCCAAATGTTCAGGAGGACCACATGTCCCGAAGGACCAATTGTTCCTCCGAGCTACAAATGTCCCCTCCTGGGACCGACTAACTCTTTCGAGTCACGATGCCCTCTCCTGAGGCCGACATCAACTTCATCGAGGAACCACATTGAGCTAGTCCAAACAATGCTTGAACTTAACTCCCAATACAATGTAACGCCCCGCTCTCCAGGATAACCTGGAAGTACGAATCTGTTCCAGGTAATCACAGAGCAGCGAGCGTTACGAAGGGAGATACAAAAACTCAGAGCAGGTCCACTGCGCACTGCTGGGGTAGTACATGTAATGTTCCCAAAACTAAACGACAACAACACAGAGACATAAGACATCCAGAGAGACAATAAAAGAAACACAGACTACACACACACACACACACACACACACACACACACACACACACACATATCAAACTCCCCAAGACTAACAGAAACCCAAAAAGTACAAGGAGCACTCTTTTCTCACCCCTCACCCCTCACTACCCAACCTACAACTCCACAAGCCTAAATGGAGCTTCACCAACCCAACTGCTTTCAACTCCAAAACCTACAAAACAATGGTGGGGCACATCAACGCGTGACCCAGTAGGAAAACACAACTCTAATGGCATATTATTCAACCATGAATGCAACAATCCAAGGAATATTTAGATGCAAGAAAGCTAAAATAGATGCATAGCATGGCATAAAATAAAGGAGCTACATCACAAGCTATAAAGAATGAAGTGCATAAAGTAAATACAACTACCAGGAAACAATTAAGTAAGTGCACAACTAAGTAAGGGAAGATAGGAACAACTAGTGTAAATATCTAAGTAAATGAATTAACTGAAAGTAACATCAACTGAAATAACCAACAATTGATGAATTTCAAGTCATGCATCACTCGGCTCATAGCCCCATCATATCATCTTACATCAAACGACCCATAGCCATATATCGAGTTGTCTCACTTTCATACTACTAGGCCCATGGCCATATTTCCTCTTGATATTCCAATCCCAAGTTGCACTTAGAAATGAATGACATGTGAAACAACCACGTAACACACACATATCACAACAAGTCACATTACATATACAAAACACTTACTAAGCACAAACATACACAACCCCAGCACACATACAAAGCACATATGCAACACATCTCAGATAATGCATAATGATACATAATGATGCACAATGATGTACATGATGCAACGTGAAATGCAATGCAAGGGATCCCATAGCTATGCCGACGTGCATGTCTCGTGACTACTCCGTTATCAATGTGGAGTCCCCTAATGGATCAAGAGGTGGCCAACGGCGAATTCTCCCGCCTCCTACCGCGGCACTTTGTCCATGCCCATGCATTCCACCTTCGTGTCCTAACCACGACATATCACATCCATAGAAATGTGTATTTCTCACATTTCTTGCATTTGCCTTCACTTAAGCATTTTCACAAACACATGGTGAGCGCCATACACATGACCACCATTACATTGACAATTCATAACCATGCACTCATTATCATATAGCAACATTAAGCATTAATATCTGAACGTGAAATTAACACCAAAACATAATTTAAAACATCGCAAAACAATTCTGCTTGCTGGAAATTTACCAACAACTATATACAGTAGCAGATATCATATAATTCCTTTGTGAATTTGACAAAACTTTGTAAATGAGAGTTGCAGATATGGTAGTACTGGATTCACATATAAAATTTCATGCAGAAATATAAATTGTGTGATTTATGGTGAATTGTTTGGTGTGATATGTCGAAACTGTTTTTCAGACAGATTCTGGGGGTTGTATCAATTGACATTTTAAGTCATCTTGCAGTTAAAATCTCGAAAACATGCACTAGAGAAAAGTTGTAGAGCAGGTTGTTAACTTTACAACGAGACCAATATCACTAATTTATGTGTTGTGTGCAAGGATTGAGATCAATTTTGCCCAACTGTGTCCAGACTGGATGACAACCGGACATGTTGTAAGGAAAGAATTCTTACTCCTAATTACTGAGCTGAACATATATCAAAATTTATATGAATCTAGGGTAGGATTTCAAGAGCTACACAAACATATTTTTTCAGTATTTATTAATTCCTAAATTAAGATATATACGCAGATTAACAAGCAACTGATTCTGTCTACAGATTTAGTCATGGGGTTTGCATGAAACTAAGTTAATTCATCATGGATTAGTATAATAAACCAATAGAGAAGGGATTCCTACATAGAGATGATCAAGTCCAAGCCCCATGCTTCCTCTCCATGCCTCCTTGTCACGCCTCGCTTCCCAGTATACTTGGGGGTGAGGACGCGAGCGGGTCCGCATGTGCTTAAAGCAAAGAAGGTGTGCTTATTTTTTTTCTTTCTTCTTCTTTGACTTAAGCACACTAAGAGTTTAATTAGCGAAGGCAGGTCCCTGCATGCGAATTTCTCAGAAGCAGCATAGATATTTATTACATTACAATACCAGTGTCCAAAGCAAACACACAAACAGTTAATACCTAGCATGGCCATACAATCTGCTGAAAGCAAACACACCTGAAAAATAACAAATACAAATAATAAACTGAAATATAAATGTCCAGCTCTAGCCTTCCGCAGGGAGGATCTCAGTGTCCTCGTAAGCCTAATCAGCGGTGTCCACCTCTAAGATGGGATCCTCAAAAGTAGGGTCCTCAAGGTACTCTGTCTCTAAACCAACATATATTTCATAAAACATTGAAATATATGTCAGCGATAAGCTCGGCAAGATATTTAAAGTAATGAAACAAGGAACAACTATAAGAGGACAAAAGAGCGTTATTACACAGTTATGAATAATAAGTGCAGAAAAGTAAAGTATGAGCATGTATGGATATTTTTGCAGTTAAAAGTAAAGTAAAACAGTTGTATATTGAGTATTTGATTGTTTGTGCTCGTGATAAGTCCATGCCTCGGTAGGTGAAATGTTCTCGATACACCTTATCACCGGTGGTTTTACCGTGACGCTCCACACAATGGTTGCCTCCACTGGAGGGGCCGTAATCGTGTTCGAGACACACTCACAAACCCTACTGCAATGGACCAACCCCACCCAAAGTGTACTGTCTAGTCATCGACTAGGTTTCACCCCATCTGTATTCGATGGTTTCACCCCATCTGTATTCGATGGTTATACCACATCTGTATTCGATGGTTATCACATGTGTGTTTGTAACATACTCGTTTTTCCCAATTAATTTAGCTTGTTAACATGCAGATAGTAAATGTAGATAGTAAAAGCAGTCCAAATTAAGTTACAAGCATGTGACCAATTGTTCCAAATGATCGACATTGATATAACTAGTCCATTTAAATTAGAAAGCAACAAAAATGAAAACAAGTTAAATGGGCTACCAGAAATTGACAAGTACATCAAATTTAGCACTAAGTTGGAACAGCCAGATTTGCAATTCATTACTAAAAATACTTGCCTTGACGTGGGTGTGGGTGTCCAGGTGGTGGTGATGTGAGGCACGTTTTATGATCGAGATCGACGTTATAAAGATACTGGTGTACGAAAATTGGTACATGCAAACACAAGAAACAATTGGTTACAGAATACACCCTTTCTATTTATTAACCTGATCGTTTTGATTTTTAAACTGATTAAAACGGTGATGAAAAGCGTTCTAAATTTTTATATAGGCTATATATGCTAAAAATAGTTTTACTGCAAGAGGGAATATTTTTCTAAAGCTTATAATAATTTTTATAATTTTTAAAAACTCAAAAACAATTTTAAAACAATTTTTCATTTAGTAACGTATTTATTCAATAATTTCTTCTGGGTGCAATCTGTATCGGAAAGTTGCAAGTGAGGTGTCAAACCGACCGTCTCGAAGAGTACTATCACATATATTTTTCTCACATATCAGTTTACGTAAAAATAATAAGTTACTGATTTTTGAATGAAAATAACATATTTAACTTTTAGGCTTAAAAATTTATTCTGGAAAAACTAAGCGTCTGATTGAGATGAAACTAGTATCATTAGGTTCAGAATATTATTTCTGATTTTCTGGAGCTAGTCACACATTTTTCTGGGGTCTATATTTCAAGTTACGAATTTAACACCATAAAACCCAATTATTAATTAATAAAAAATGAAATTTCAAAATAATATCCGTATTTACAAGTTTACCATTGCGAGTTCACCTTCGCCTTCGCTTGTGCATGCGGGGAGAGAGAGGGAGGGCGACAGCGGCGTCGGGGCGTTCGGCGGCGACAAGCGGAGCGCCGGAGACGGCGGAAGGGCGGCGGAGGTCACGGCAGCGGTGGGAGGCGGCAGCAGTGCGGGGTCTCGACGACGGTGCGGGGTGACTGGGAAGCGGCGGAGGTGGAGGGCGCTCGTCATAGGGCTGAGCGGTGCTGCGGCGATCGGAGGGGCGGTCGGCGTTCGTTGGAGAAGGAAGGCGAGGGCGAAGCTCCGCCGTGCATGGGTTCGAGTTGAGTGAGAGCGGACGGGAGCGTGAGAGAGAGAAATAGATAGAGAGAGAAGTTTGGGTGTTTTCGGATGAGAGAAAGTGAGGGCCCGGGGCTTTGGGTTCGAAAACAAATCAGGAGAGGTTGTGCCTCTGTGTGTGTTGGGTTGCCTGTGAAATGAGGTGGGAAGGGGAAGGGGTTTAAAACGAAACGGGGAGAGAGGGAGTTAGATGGGGATGTGGGTAGTTGGGTGTTAGGTTAGGTGGTAACGGGATTAGGTAGGGTAATGGTAATTAGTAATTGGTAAACCCCCATTAGCAAAAGTAACTAGTAAAATACATATACGTAATTACGATTTTGTCCCTACTAGCAAACATGTCTGAAAAATTACGAAAACATACCCACGGAATCGTATCGTCACAAGGATCGCGAATACGAAGTCCGTTTCAGGGTTCGAGCTACAGGGATACTAGTTTTAGGCCAAAACGTTTAGAAAGCGGGTTTACGGGTTCTAGGTTGAAATATTATCAGAAAATTATGAAATTTATGTGGGAAGCCCTAAATAATCATAGGATGCTAATGTAAAAGTTTGAAAGCGTTTTAAAGACATTTGTATAGAAAATAAATTCATCAAGCTAAAACAGCAATATCTGAAAGTGAATTTTTATCGGATCTTTTAGAGGTATTTGATGAAATCCGATCTTACTAAAATACCCCATAACTAGTCTGGTAATTCAAAATATTTTTATAAGAAATTTTTGAAATCAGTTTTGTTATAAAACTCTTGACTACACTTATAAAGAAATTTTGAATTGTTAAAAATACGTGAAGTACGTAAATTGAAGTGTTGAAAAAATACAGGTCGTTACACTCCTAGCTTCATGAGCTCTCTCCTGCAAGCTAGGGTTTCTTCCTCTCTTTCCTTCTCTTCTTCTTCTTCTTTCCTTTTTCTCTTCTTTTTCTCTTCTTTTTTCTCCTTTTTTTGTTTGATGGATTTTGGCCAGCATATGGGAGAGGAGAGGAGAGGGCATGGGATTGAGACTGGAAGAAGAAAGGATAGGTTCTAGGGGTTTCTTCCCTTTTCTTTTCTAGAATTCTCTTTCCTTTTCTTTCCTTTTCTCCTTTCCTTCTCTTTCTTTTCTCTTAATAATCCAATTATCTATTATATAAAACACAATGTTTTTTGAATCATAGGGCTGACTGGGACAAGTCCAAGTCACTAACAACGATCCAGATGCATCCACATCATTTGCATCCAATGGCCAATATTTAATTCAAAAAACCCCCCACAATTACTACATTTGCACAGAATACCACCCATTTCCCCTTTTGCTAAAAAAACCCTCCCATTTCACTTTTTACCATAATACCACACTCACCCACACTTATGCACTCCCCCCCTTCATTTTCGAGCGTTTCTCTTTTGGCCCGGGTTATATTTTTTTCTGGCACATGGGCCGAAGGTGCCCGCGCCGAAGCTAAATTTTTGTTCCTTTAAATTTTGGAGGGGAACAAATTTGAGGGGATATCTGAAATGAACCTGTCATGCCACATGCTCACGTATACCTCAAACGACGTCCCATAGCGGGAAAAAGGGAGAATGGAGCCTGACAAGCCGCGGTATTACACCAAGCGTGTAAGGTAAACACACAATAAGCAGGCCACTGCGAATGCTGGGATCATACATCACAGGTGTACATAAAAGAAAGAAGCAACACACATAGCCATCACAGAGAGTACATATCCACAGAACCACATAACCAAAGAGCGTACCACACACCAGCGCCAAGTACAAAGTGAATTGTCTCTAGTACATACATGAGAAGTGCTACAAGCCATCAACATATATATAACACAGCTACAAAAGGCAACTCACTCACCACTCAACCCAACTCACACTACAAGACATAGCCCAAAAAGTGGTGTCCCCCATCCAAAACCCACGTCTAAGGAATCTCCTGAGGGAGACTCTGCTCTGGTAACCTTTGCTCAAGACTTGAAAAGTAAAATGAGCACGTCAAACGTGCCCAGTAGGAAACTATATAGGATAGGGAAAATCGTTTAGGGTTTTGAGTGTAAAGGCAATAGGAGTACAAACTACCAAAGTAAGGAGTACAACACACAAGTGTGCACAACAACACATATAATGTTCATTAGTTAGCAGATGTTAGTGATTCTTTGGAAGCCTGGGTATCATCTCAAGATAAGGGCCTGGACCTCACCCGAAATTTGGGGTGAATGCAGCGCTCAACGCAGTGGACACGGGCACTGTACGCCGGGCCTCTCAGCTCCCTCGTCCCTGACAGGAGTGAGGCGCTCCACATAATAACATAACCTCCCGTATGTCCCCTCCACTCCCGGTAAAGGCGAGTGGGTAAAATAATATCACGTATCACATATCACTTTCCCCAACTTATCAGTCCAGCCCCTTATAGTTAAGTTATACCCAAACTTCCCCCATCCCCATTCCAGGATGCTCACCTGCTTTAGAGCAGATCGAGTCATCCCAGTTAACATGTCATGTGTCACCATATTCAAAGGCCATATTCAAGTTTATAAATGTGATACATAACACTACATTTTAATGGCCATTTTTCATGTTCGTTAATTTTCACGTTCACTTAGGCATTTTAACGAACATATGACGGTCGCCATGTAAATGGTAAGTGCCACACCATCAAATTTAGTAACAAATAGTATAATCAAACTTTCTTATTGGAATCAACATCATTCATGCATACCGGAATGGAAAATTAACATTACAACACAAATCCAACTTCATTCGAAACATTCTAACATACTAAAATTGCAGGAGCAACTAGAAAAGTCAGCATATTTTATCAATTTCTCATGTGAATTTGACAAAACTTATTGCATGAAAGTTCGATATATACTAGTCCTGGATTCCCCCATAAAATTCCATACAGAAATATGAAGTATATGATTTATAGTGAATCATTTAGTAAAGTGGGTCATATCTGTTCTTCAGACAGATTTCTGGATCTGTCTTCAAGGCCAATTTTAAACATGTTGGAGCCATAATTACAACATATAAGCACTCCCATGAACTTTTAGGAAACCTTCTTAAGTTTCCAACAAGACCAAGATCAATAAAATCCATAAAGTGTGCAGGTAATAGTGCTCATTTTTCTGAACTGTGTACAGCTTGACAGAATTTCAGATATCTTGCAAACAATGAATTTTTACTCTTACTTATTGAACTCAACGTATGACAAATTTTATATGAATTTGGGATAGGACTTCAAGATCTACAGCTACATATTTTTTTTCAAAAATTAATTCCAACTACAGAAATAAAAATTGATGTGCAAACACACATGCAGAATTTTGTTTTTCAGGAGAGGGTGATTTGCTAGCAAATACAAGGGAAAAATTGGATCTTTTGGGCTATTGCACATATAAAACATGAAATCAAGGACATGAACAATATAATTATCATCATAACAATCTCATAGCCCTAAATAAAATTTCCTAACCAAGTTAGTATTCCTACCTCAAAGGAATTCTCTTCTCCTTCTCTTCTCTTTCTCTTCTCTTCACCTTTCTTTCTCTTGAAATCTAGGGGTTTTCCTTGAATTTTTTGGAAACAAAAGCTAGGGTTTTGAGTGTTGATGGAGGGGGAAAAGGGGCAAGGGGGAATTCAGCCAAGCTAGGATGGGATAAGGTTGAATGAAGAAAGAAAAGAAAGGAGAAGAAGGTTAAAGAAGGAGATAGAATTCTCTTAAGAAATATCTATCTCTAGATTCTTCTTTGGATAAGCATGCACACCCCAAAATGACTATAATACCATTCCAAAATTACCCCTCAAGTTTCAAGTATTTACAAGTTTGCCATTACTTTTTGCACACACAACAGCAGGATGTACGCATAGCAGTTTTAGGCCAAAAGACCGTTTTGCCCCTGACCTTTCTAAAAATTTACGGGTGTGCCATTAAACCCATCCCTTTTCACACTAGCCCCTCACACACTAACCCACTCTTTCTAAATTTATAAGTTTGACATTTCTTTACACACCCACTTTTACTCTACACACACCCTTCCACCAAGGTAGTCAAATGACCAAAATGCCCCTACACTTTTCACAAATTTACATGACTGCCATGAGCCACATTCACGCCATATCACCTCTCATCAACTCATTATACTTCATCTACTCGTGCGTAGAGGACTACCGTATCAGTCGCCGTATAGGCTTAAACAGGCCATGACAGAACCGTGCCCGAGGGCACGTGTTATGACTAGCATATATATATATATATATATATATATATATATATATATATATATATATATATATATATATATATATATGTATATGTATATACATATATACATATATACATATATACATATATATGTATACATATCTACATATGTATATATGTATACATATGTATATATGTATATATGTATATATGTATATACATATATACATATATATATATACATATCTACATATGTACATATGTATATATGTATATATGTATATATATACATATATACATATATATATATACATATCTACATATGTACATATGTATATATGTATATATGTATATATATATATATATACATAGAGAATAATGGCTAACATACGCCATATGAGATAGGCTCTCATACGCCCACTCACATAAAGCAACCAAGTACAAGCCCACATGGGCTTGTACTTGGTTGTACTTGGTTGCTTTATGTGAGAGGGCGTATGAGAGCCTATCTCATATGGCGTATGATACCCATTAATCCCATATACATATATGTATATACATATATACATATACATACATACATATATATATATATATATATATATATTAAAAACTAAAATTTACAAAAGGCCCATCTTCCCCTAACCTTTTATTTATAAGCCTTCATGAAAATTACCCAAGGGTCCCTCATTATACTAAACATTTCTCATAGCTCCTCCTACACACTCTTGCATAAATACATTACACACACACACACCATATACTACATACCATAATGTCATCCATGACATTCATTACTTACAAGCATAATATTTAATACAATGACAATATTTTCTATATACACTACACTACTATATACACTACAAACACAAAATCAACCACATAGGCATCCATGACACTCTCATCCATGCTAGCTACCATAGGCATACATATAAGTCAGGCATATTGACATGCATTCATCCACATGATCATACAAGTAGGCATGCGGTAGACTATTTACTATACACACCATGTAGTTACTATACATACTACACAAGTATAAATGCATATACACACTGTATATCACACAAACATATATACCTTAACGTATCTGGCACTTGGGTCATTACATACAACATTCGTCAGCATGTCCGCCGAGTTGTCATTTGTTCTGATCATTAATAAGTTGATGTCATCTTCTTCTTCTCACACATAGTCCCTGACAAAGTGGAATCTTACATCGATATGCTTGGTGCGAGCATGTAAGACATGATTCTTAGCCAAGTGTACTGCACTCTGGCTATCACAATGGACATCGTACCATTCTTGGTAGACTCCAGATTATCCATCAAGCCCATCAACTATATCGCTTCTTTCACATCTTCAGTCAATGCCATATATTCTACGTAGTAGATATGGCCAATGTAAGCTGAAGGATACTCTGCCAACATATTGGAGCGCCAGACAGGGTGAAGACATAGCTTGTCATCAGTTGCCTCCCATCCAAGTCGCCTGCATAGTCGGAACCGACATAACTGACATTGTGCTGACTATGAACACTTCGGCTATAAGTCAGACCGACGTCGACTCTGCCATTAATGTTCCACAAGATCCACTGCACTGCTCTCCAGTGCTCCTACCCTGGATTGTGCATGTATCTACTCACCATGTTGGCCGCATGCGATAGATAGAGTCTGGTACATACCATTGTGTACATCAAGGTCCCTACTGCATTGGCATACGGTACGCTCGCCATGAACTTCTTCTCCTCTTTGTTTTTCAGACAATGCTTGGCACTGATCTTGAAGTAAGGTGCAAGCAGAGTAGCTACGGACTTTATCTTCTCACAGCCAAATCTTTGAATAACAGACTTCAAATAGCGACTCTGTGAAAGATGAACTGTACCTCCACTTCGATCTCTTGTGATTTCCATCCCAAGAATTCTCCGTGCCTCTCCCAGATCCTTCATCTCAAATGCAGAACTCAATTGAGACTTCAATCTCCGAATCTCCTCTTTATTCGATGAAGCAATACACATATCATCGACATAAAGCAAAAGGTAGATGAAGGACCCGTCAACCAACTTTAGATAGAACATGCAATGATCATAGAGGCTACGTATATACCCTTGATCATCCATCATAAAGCGTTTGAAACACTTATACCATTTCCGTGGAGATTGCTTCAACCCATAGAGTGACTTTTCAACCTACAATGCACGACCTCATCACTCCTATAGCCATCGGGCTGATCCATATAGATCTCCTCTTCGAGCTCTCCATGCAAGAATGTCGTCTTGACATCTAGCTGCAACAGTTCAAGGTCGAACTGAGCGACCAATGCCAACATGATCCGAATCGAGCAATGCCTTACCACAGGAGAGAAGACCTCATTGTAATCAATGTCTTCTCTCTGTGCAAAGCCTTTCGCTACGAAGCGAGCTTTGTAGCGAACATCTCCTAATTCGACCCCTTCCTTCTTGGTGTAGACCCATGTACACCCAATTGCTTTCTTGACCCTTGGAAGCTCCACAAGATCCCGTGTGTCGTTATTCGCCAGTGATTCCATCTCTTCGTCCATTGACTTCTCCACTGATTCTGGTCTTTGGATTGCTCCACCTCACTGAACGAGGTGGGAACATTGATACATACTATGGGAAAGGCAAATAAGACCATCTCCGAGTATTTTGCAGGTCGTCGTATCTCACGCCTAGGCCTCAACACTGCTATGGAATCCTTCGACTGAACGACCATTGGAGACGAGCTATCTCCACCATCTGAGCTTGAACCACCAACTTCACCAGCATTTGTCTGGAGCCCGACATCTGCAGCTTCTCGTGTAGGTCGATCTGAGTCGTCGATCTACTGTTGGGGAACCTCAGACACATTATCGAAGACTGGCTTCAATTGTGTCTGTTTGATCTCCACCACTGGTTCATGCTCCTTCAGTAATACCGACTCATCAAACGTTATATCTCTGCTCAGGATCTCCTTCATATGTGTCGGACATCACCGTTGCCTTCATTTATAATATTAAGCCGAAAAAGGTAGATGAAGCTTTTGCAGATAACACATGGATTGAGGTTCTGCAAGAACTCCTTCAATTCGAAAAGAATTAGGTGTGGGTGTTAGTTCCTAGACCAAAAGATCATCACGTCATTGGCACCAAATGTGTATACAGAAACAAGCTAGATGAAGACAAAATTGTTAAGTAAGGAACAAAGCATGGTTAATAGCACATGGATACTCTCAAGAAGAAGGTATTGACTTCGATGAAACTTTTGCACATGTTGTTATACTAGAATCAATTAGGATGTTACTTGCTTTTGCATCATATAGACAATTTAAATTATACCAGATGAATGTAAAAAGTGCCTAAAAGGTTACAATAAGGAGGAAGTCTACGTTGAACAACCTCATGGTTTTGAGTATGACAAGAATATTGATTTTATATATATATATACATATATATATATACATATACATATATATATATATATACATATATATATATATATACATATATATATATATACATATATATATACATATATATATATTAAATAAGACATTATATGTCTTAAAACAAGCTACAAGAGCTAGTATAATAAATTAAGAAAAATTTTATTCGACTCTGGATACAATGTAGGAAGGATAGACACAACATTATTCATTAAGAAAGTCAATGATGATATCATACTTATTCAAGTATACATTGGCGATATTATTTTTGGATCAACTAACGAAAATCTACGTCGACAATTTGCTAAGTTGACACAGAATGAGTTCGAGATGAGCCACGTGTGTGAGCTCACATTCTTTTTAGGATTACAGATCATGCAGTCGATAGAGAGAACCTTTATTCATCAAACGAAGTATGTAAATGATCTACTCAAAAGGTTTGGGATGTAGAATGCACCGGGGAAGAACACTCCTTTGGTTACATCCACATCTTTGGACAAAGATGAAATGAGTAAGAGCGTTGATCATATAACATATCGAGGTATGATTGGTTCTTTATTATATCTTAATGCTAGTAGGCCTGACATAATGTGTAGCGTATGCGTGTGTGCACGTTTTCAATTTGACCCTAAAGAATCACATCTTAAAGCAGTAAAACACAATTTTAGGTATCTTAAGATCACTTATGAATTCGGTTTGTTTTATCCAAAAGATAGTACTTTTGAGCTTATTTCTTATAGTGACTCAAACTATGCTGGTTGTAAAACCACTAGGAAGAGCACAAGTGGAACATGTCACTTTATTGGACATTTCATTGTCTCCTTGTTCAGCAAAAAGCAGAGTTCACTCTCACTCTCTACCATCGAGGCAGAATACATAGCTGTCGGAGTTGCGTGTGCACAAGTTTTTCGGATGAAACAAGTCCTAGTTGATTATGGTATTAAATGACATTCATGCATGATTTATTGTGATAATAAGAGTGCCATAACATTATCTAAGAATTCTATTTTGCATCTTAGAACAACACATATCAACATTTGGCATAGATTTATTGATGACCATTGTAGTAAAAAGGATGTTGAACTCAATTATGTCTCTACAGAAGATCAGGTTGCGGATATTCTTACTAAAGTCCTCAAAATAGTTTCTTTTACAAAACTCCGTAGAGACCTAGAAATTGTTAGTAAAAAGAGTTAAGTTGACTATGATTATGCTATTTAGTTTAATTCATTTTGCTATTACTCGCCCTTTAATATATTTCTTTTTATGTGATAAATAATTCATCACGTAGTGTCATTTAATATCTTCTTGATGAGATAAAGGGGGAGAAATAGGAAATGCATATTTAGTAGTATTGTTAGTGTTAGGGTTATTCATGGCATGTGATATTGTGACATTATTTTGTTTTGGTGACACGCTAATGATATAGTATATGAATGTGCATATTTCTGCTTATCTCTAACCAGCCTTGTTACATGGGGAGTAACTTCTCAATAGCAATTATGCATCTCTGCAGGGAGGAGTAAGTTATTTTTTACTTCTCATATTTTATTTCTATTTAATATCATTTGTTGTCATCATCAAAAAGAGTTTGTGTTGGGATATTGAGACACCCTAATGGAGTTTTAATGATGTTCATAAATGATATAGTACTTATGATCTTAATTCAAGTGTGTAGGAAATATGATGATCAAAGTTTTAGAACAAATGAAACAAAGCCATGAAGAACAATGATGTGAAGTAGCTCAAGCTATGAACATGAAGCCATTCAAGAGTCAAAATCTGAAGCAAATGAAGACTCAAATGAAGTATAATGGCCTAAGACAAAGTGGAGTAGACTCAAGACTCAAGAGTATGTAAAGTTATGTAGGTTGAGTCTTAGTTTGTAAAAGCCTAAAATTTGGAGCTACACACACAAAGATATCATAAAATGGTTTTAAATAGTATTAAAATGTTTTAAAATATTATATAAAAGTTTTGAAAAGATTTCAAAGTGTTTTGAAAGAGAAAAACTCACATATCACGCTGACTATCCATACCCTAATAGCCGACTATCTTGTAGTGTGAATTGAACTGAAATTTTCTGCCCAGTAGTAGCCGACTATCCCTTTAGGATAACTGACTATCGGTCACAAGATAGCCGACCATCACTTTGGATATCCAACTATATGGGTCAAACAACTAATTTATTTGAAAATTGTGATTTACGCGATCTTGTTGATTCTAGCCATTAGGAGAGCAATGTATGGAATCGTTTTGAAATTTTTAATCCTCCATATGTATAAAAGAGTTAAGAATTATCTAACAACTACTTTTGAGCAATCTTTATTATTTTCTAAGCAATTCTCAAAATCTCTCTTTGCTTTAAAGCTCTCATTTTTGTCATTATTTTTAAAGCTCTGTGCTTACTTTCTCAAATCGTTTGATTAATTTTATTGGCCTTAATACTTGTTTTAATCTATGTTTTGAAGATATATTCTTAAGAGATTTAAATCAATTTTTTTATTTGATCTCCTGTTCTTCATTTATATATATTTGAAATCAAAGTTTTGATTTTTTTATAGCCACATAAAAACATGAAAAGCTCCAATCTCTGGCTATAAGATTAAGGGTGTATCAAGCTATTATCGACAAAGGTTTGTAAGCCTCAAGGAATGTGTTTGGTAAGTCGATTGGTAAGATTTGTGTTGTGTTGTATACCCTTTGGAAAGGGGTATTTGTGTATTTGTATTGGAAATCATAGTTTTGTTGTAAACTAGGTGTGTAAGAAATTCCCAGCGAAGGAAGCTATGTGATTGTATTGCTTGTTGCAATAGTGTATTAAAGCCCGAGAAAGGTCGGGAACTAGACGTACTCAATGGTGGGGAACCAGGATAAAATCTCCGTGTCTGCGTTGTGCATCTTAATTTCGTCTTAATCTTATTGGAAGTAACTTTAATTGTGTTGATTAAGAACGAAGAGAGGTTACTCTTCTTGGAGAGTTAGGCAACTTATTAGAAGGTTTTTATATTGCAAAAAGTTTTATATTTATATACAACATTATTTAACCCACCTTCTAATATTGTCTGTCATCCACATGATCCGACAAAGTGGACATCTTTTTAGTATATAATAAACTATATGAATGGAGACAATCTAGCTTTCTAATTTTTTTTTGTCTAAATCTTATTAGAGTACAATGATAATAGAATTTTTTGAGATCCATTAAAATTTTATTTAATTCGTCGAGATAGTCTTCAAATATTGTATATTTTTTCATGTGAAATGTAGCTTACTAACTTCATCACGTACAACGATTCTAACATAAACCAGTCTCCTCATTGGCTACTTCCATAAGAACTTCATCGGACAGATAGAGCTGCATGTACAACCCAAACGAATTCAAATTGAATGCCAACTCAAAACTTTGTCTCTAGCCAATAAGAAACACATCATGGAGAATAGATTAGGAGGTCTTGTGTGACTTCACTTCCCCATGTTGCACGGACTTGCAATCCAAATCCAAATTCAATCCTTGAAGGGAACAAGAAAATTAGAGGTGAAGTTAGCTAGTACACCATTGAAGAGCATCATAGTCTGAGCAGCATGAAGAACCTTAGCCGACACTGCAGAGTGCAAAGTATCAGCAGCTAGCTGGCGAACTCAGTTACCTCCCCTAAATGGCTAAATATGGCCTCTTGCAACTTGATTTGTGATTGAACATTGTTCATTACATAGGTTGAAGGGTTGAACGTTAGAAGAGTTTTTTTTTTTTTTTTTTGAAAACATCCACATGTAAGTTAATGCCTGGACATATGCTGACTATATTTGAATTAGATTCTGATTAAGCTTAAAAAGTGAATGTGAAAGAAGAGAACCAATAGGGTATAGCAAGCATCCTTTATTCAAAGACCTTACCTTTAATATGCTAAATCATCTTACCGAAACTTCAACCCTGAGTCTTTAAGACCGAACTCATTGAAGGTGTTCAGCTGATGCATTGTGGACCACTAATTTATATCAAGCAAGCTTAACATGGGGTTGGGGCATGTTGAACTGATTTTGGCATAATACGTGTTGAAGAAGAGGATAAATGCTGGGAAATAAACATACTGCAAATGCAAATTATGAGTTTTGAACTGACTTCGGCAAAAACAAAAGCGTCAGCTTATGTGATGTTGGTTAACATATCTCAAGCAAACATATGAGTATGAATCTTTAAAAAGAACATGACCGCTGAAGAAACAATATATGCATTTTAATATTGGGATCTTGGTCACTTTTTGGGTAATACCAACCTTCGTAGAAATTCCAAGATCGTTGGGACAACGAACAAGGCAGAGTGGTCTTTCGCTACAAAATACGCAACCAAGTAAAATAAAGGGCAATAACCACAAAAGAGCAACACACCATGCACACCGGAGTTTTATACTGGTTCCACCCAAATATGGTGTACGTCCAGTTGGAGAGATTCACTACTGCTTCAGCAAATTCGGATTACAACCTGGAGAAACCTCACAACCCAAGCCCCAAAACCCACTTGGTTCGCCTCATGTTTATTCCACAGGAAGCCGCGAACCTAACATAAAACAGCGCTCAAAACGCTCTGGGATCCCTCACTGTATTATGTAAGGATCGCCTTACCCTTGCAATACTAACAACACACACTAGAGGGTGGTGAATAGTGTAATGGTAATACATTGTCCAATTAAAATTTAACTTGCAAATGCTGAATTATAAATGCAAGAGGAAATAAAAGGCACAATCAATCCAAACGCAAACACAAAGTTTTACCCTAATTCCCCAAACTTGGGTACATCCAGCCACACCAATATTCACTATATTTCCACACAGAGAAGTGAATACAAATCTCACAAGGAGATACCCCACAAAGAGGATTTATGCCCTACACAAGGACCCAATCAATCCTACACAAGGATCAAGACTTCCACTCAGAGAATTAGGGTTAGCCCTACACTAGTACACTAAACTCCCACAAAGAGAGTTATTCCCACAAAAAGAATATCCTAAGTCCCACAAAGAGACAACCTCCCACAAAGAGAGAAAATTCTAATTCCCACAAAGAGAATTAGAGACACAAATTCACCAAGTAAAGTAAATACTCTTACCTATGCCTTGAGATGCTTACTCATGAATGGATGCAAGACATGGAATAGGATCTCCAAGTGTTGAGATATGCTTAAGAGCACTTGGATGAATTCCATTGAGCTGGACTTCAATGCATGAAGAAGAATGAGAGCTCTTGAGAGGGAATTGAGGGAGTTTGTGAGTTGCTTAAGGATCTCTTGAGATATTCAATAGCATCAAGAAGTATAAGAGATGACAGTACAATCATATATATATGAACCCTATATCAAACCCCAAAACCCAAGAAAACAGCCAAAGAATCAATTCTGCAACGGCTAGAAACTGGGCGAAAACGACAGGAACAGTCGACTGATGATCAAAAGACAGTCGACTGATCAACGGCTAGAAAATATCCAACGGCTATAATCTGAGCCAGGACAGTCGACTGATGAAGTCGATACAGTCGACTATAAACAGGACAGGCGCCTGTTAGTCCTTCAGCAGGCGACTGCTGCAGGGGATAGAATAAAACAGAGAGCTGCACTCTTTCTCCAGTTAAGCACACAGGCGACTGATGTCAATAATACAGTCGACTGTCTCTTAGTCAGGCGACTGTAAAACCTTAATCAGTCGTTTGCTGTATAAGATGGAGAAACAACAGAGTGATGCAGAGATTGCACTTACGCTACACAGGCGACTGATGACCAATCTACAGGCGACTGTAAATATACAGGCGACTGTAAAATGACCAGTAGTCGACTGTGCTTAAAGCTCAAGTTTGAGTCAATTGAAATATTGACTTGAGCTGTGCATATCAGACGACTGTAGAAGGATCTACAGGCGACTGGAAATCACCCAGTCGACTGTGTTTCCTTCAGCAGGCGGCTGATGGAAAGCCAGAGACTCCAAATGAGTCTTTGGACAAAGTGAACCTATTGGGTTGGATTCTATGATAATCCTAAGGCTCACTAAGATGGTTAAATGCATATGCATGAATGAGTAAACCATCTAACAAGGCATTACATTAATCCTAGACTCAAAAGAGAGAGAAAGCAATAAAGTAAATTACATGGATTACAATGCTTTTCTAAGAGTCTAAGTCTTCAATCTTGATGCCTTGATTGCTCTCCATCATCTCCAAGCTTTGGCACTCCTTGAGTCCAAGCAATGGTCCTTCTTCACTTGATGTCCATCCTTGCACCAAGTGATTAGTCTCCAAGAAAGATATTCTTGAAATAAAACTGAGAGACTAAAATATGAGTCATTAGCAACAACATAATGTTGTGATCATCATCAAAATAAGATTGGTATGAAACACCAATACTCAACATATTACTTGAGGATTGCTCTGAGTTGTTTCTGAAGCTACTCGATAATCACCTTGAAGGCATTTAATAACTGGCTTTTGATGGGTTTGTATCAGTTTGAGTTTGTTTTCCCCCTAGAAAAAAAGATATCAAAAATCTATAGAGAAATTGCACTGGAAACCGTCTAAACTGTTGTAATTACTGAAACTCAAAGGTCGGGAAATTAGCTGATGCTAACTGATATAGAAGCAATTATTAGGATGTCAAATATTTACCCAGTTACAAAATCTGGAAACGTTTTGAATCAGTGTATACAACATAATCACACTGGTCACACCATTCAGAATCACACCTGGACTGTCGAATAAGCTGTCCCGTATGCATTTCATCAGCTATTATATATGGATTCCATTTTGGGTACAACCCTAGAATTCTCATATGTTGTTGATTCGCTACTTGACAATTGAAGGAGATGGCAGAAAGGGCAGCTGAAGAATATGTAATCCTTGGGGTTTCAGGTGTTTTCTTACCACAGGCTGGTAGTTCAGAGGTCCAAGGGTCGTCGCTGTCGCGAGAGACGGGGACGGCCTTCGTGGTTGACTTGCCTAGCGTTCTCTTTTGCAGGAATGCTTGGAGCCGAGCGACGGTGCGCCGAAGGGTAGCATTAACGGGGTGAAAGTGACCTCTTGGATCGGTCGACCGAGCGGACCCTTGATGCGGAATGCGCTTGGGGCCGATCGACTGGACGCTGAAGGGAAGCTTCGGCGGGGGTGACGTCTCTTCGGATCTGCAAAACGAAGAACTCGTCAGGGGCGTCGGACCTTGGTTCCGACCAAGTCCCCTCTGATGCCTAAGTCAGATCTCGTCTGATAAGTGCTCGGTGGAATCGGGCTTGGTTCACGGAGAGACCAAGCACGAGTTCTCGAGCTGAGCTGTGCATGAGAAATGTAGGGTGGAAGAAGGTCTGAGCAGATGCTATAACTGAGTCTCAGATATCCATGATTCTGTCTATTCGTCTTCCGTCTTTCAGGCTTTTTATAGGAGTCCCGTTTGTTAACGCCTTCATGGCGTTTTACCGTTCCTCTCTCCGCGCCCGTCCGCATTGATGGTTCATTGAATGGCGATCAAGGCGGGCGCGATCCGAGGAGGGGTTTCCTCATTCGTTGGAAGTCAAAGGGTTGTGGTCTTGGGCCGAGACGTCCTGATCCGCTCGTGGGGATGCTGGGCTTGAGTCCGGGACGGTCTTGGGCCGAGCGGTCTGCCTGCTTCTCTTCAGCCCATTCGGGGGTTGTATCACATGCTTGTATCACATGCTGATAGGACGTTATCGGAAGAACTGGTTGAACCTGATGAACCGGGAGTATTTGTTACTGCTTCATCAAATCCTGGTGGTGAAAGGTATCTCGCTAGGGTGCATTTCAGATACATTTGCCACCTCTGATCTCGATCATGTAACCGCACGAGGAAGGTTACACAATGTATCTTGATCCTTGTGCTGCGCACCCGGATCAAAATTTAAATAGCTTGTTCTTGCATGAATAACCCTAAACCAAGGTGAATTATGTTATATCACAAAAGAATTAAGTGTGTATACACCTGAAACTATAAACACAAATATAAATTATTCTTCCCTCCTTTTCAGGGGAAAAATGCCAACGTGAATCATGTCATTAGTGCACCTCACTTTGTGGTCATCTTCTTGTTAACGAATTTTCGTTTCTTCGATCTCCAATCTCCAATGAACTCTCTGATCCTTTTTAGTCCAGCACAGGATCATAACATAAGACTTTAACAATCAGAAAGATCCTTTACGAGTTAGTATGTTCGCTGAGAATGCGACCTCTCATCTACATGCTCATCTCGATGGAGCTGTAGCCTGCTTCCTTTTTGCCCGTCGTCTTCACTCTCACGCTGTCCGGATCACTCATTCTTCCAACATCTTCCCCCTTCCCCGACGAAGCAAACGTGCTCGCCAAGAGGATTGAGTCGGTCGGGTGCTCACTGCCCAACGCCACCAGAGCATTCCGTGCTAGCCTCCCGAGCCTCACATCTCCATGCACCCTGCACCCTGCCAGCAAAGCTCTCCAAGCCGTCGCATCTCCTTCCACCGGCAAGTTCCTTATAAGCTCGTACGCTTCCTCCAACTGCCCAACCCTCCCTAAAAGATCGATTATGCATCCATAGTGCTTGATGCTCGGCTTCATCTCATAGCGTAATACCATTTTCTTGAACGTATCCTTCCCCAACTCCACCACCAGCCCGTGGCTGCAAGCGTTCAAAACCGCCAAAAACGTCACGTCGTTCGGCCTCACCCCTTCCTCCTCCATCTCTCCAAACATCCGGATGGCATCCTCGGCCCTGCCATGGATTCCAAATCCCATGATCATGGCCGTCCATGCAGTCACGTCCCTGCTCTTCATCATAGCGAAAACTTCCACAGCGTCGTCTATGCACCCACATTTCACGTACATGTCCAAGATCGCTGTCCCTAGAGCAGCATCAAGCTCCAATTTCTCCTCCTTCACAATCTCATGCACCCTCCGGCCTACAATGAGGGCTCCAGAGGCAGCACAAGCCTCGAACAAACCCACGAGGGTGCCTGAATTGATCTTCAACCACTCTCCCTTCATTCGTCGTAACAGGCTCAAGCACTCTTCTAGATACCCTGCCTTCGCGTATCCATCCACCACGCAATTGTAAAGAACCACATCTCTTCTGCCCGTCTCATCAAACACCAACCTCGCCTCCTTCAAACATCCAGAGCTCGTGTACATGGCAGCGACCGCAGTCGCCACGTTCAGATGCAAGATGAGTCCAGGCTTCACGCAATGCCCGTGCACAGATCCACCTCCGTCCCACGATGATGATGATAACAAGCAGATGGCTGTAGTCGGGTTGATCTCAAATCCGCATCTCCTCATCCCCACAAACAAACGCACTACCTCGCTCCCCTCGCCAATCTGCAAGTACCCATTAATCAGCGTGCTCCACGAGATGG
The DNA here is from genome assembly GCA_030789695.1 of Scilla litardierei. Lineage (NCBI taxonomy): Eukaryota > Viridiplantae > Streptophyta > Magnoliopsida > Asparagales > Asparagaceae > Scilla > Scilla litardierei. The sequence goes on from CM061141.1 coordinate 31,879,685, forward strand.
AGTCTTTTGATTCGCGCATTTCATCGAACACGTGGCGGGCGCTTCGGATGTCTTCGCACGAGCAATAAAAATGGATGAGAGCGTTCCTGAGATTGAGAAATGGGTAGTGCCTGGATTTGAGGGCGGATGCGTGGAGCTGGCGGCCGACGAGGAAGCTGCGGGCGCGGGCGGCGGATTTGAAGGCGGCGATATAGGAGAATGGGTCGGGGTGTAAGCCGAGGGAGCGGAGTGAGTTGAAGAGGGGGAAGGAGTTGTGGGGGTGAGGGGAGAGAGAGTAACCGCGGAGGAGAGAGTTGAAGGAGAACAGAGGAGGAGTAGGGATTGAAAGGAGGAGGGAGTGGGCGTAGGAGACGTCGAGGAGAGCGGCGGCGGCGATGAGTTTGGAGAAGAGGAAGGAGTGGTTATGGTTGTGGTGGAGACAGGATTTGAGGAGGAGGGAGTGAATTTGGTGGAGGTGGCAGAGTTGGAGGGTGGGAATGAGAGGAAGGAGGTGGTCGGGGTGGGGGAGAGATGATTGCCTCATCGCAGAAGCGTGCTTCAGGTACGACAAGTCTATTTTCTTTTTTTCTTCTTTTTTTTAAACCCCTTTTCATTTCATTAAATTAAAATAAACATCATGTTGAGAATCGATATCTATGGTGGAGGCCATAGACTATATTTATATAGAGTAACTATTACAAAGAGAAGAATACTAAGGGGCTTTACATTCATTGTTACATTCATGGGTGGATACCAAGGGTCTTGTATGCCAAAGGTCCCAAGACCATTCATAACGCTTCCCCTTATTCAACCATAATTTTATACTCAACATATGAATACTGCAGGATTCTAATGCTTATGAGTATCATAAGGAGTGGATACTTCTGGATCCTGAGTTAGTGATAACTACCTCATTAAAAACTTTAGCTGTGGAAAACCCAGTGGGAAAAACCAATAGCCAAGGAAAAAGAGTACAGTTCTCCATAACTTCCCCTGATTAGTTGAAGTATTTAGCGGTGGATACTTCTGGATCCGGAGTCAATGAGGTTGCCTCGTTAAAACATTTAGCTATGGAAAACCCAGTGGGAAAAACCAATTGCCAAGGGAAAAGAGTACAACATTTCATTTGACTCCCCCTGATCTGAACAAGCTGCAGGCTTGCAGATCTCCTAGGTAACTATACATCAATCTCTTACAATATTTCAAGAATAAGTACAAAATACAAGACATCGCTAATCTATATAAGTATCGCTCATCTATACAAGTATCATTCATATATGGCAACTACTGAATCTGAGGGAACTCTTCTGAAGAGGAGCGGTCTACAGACTCGGTAGGTAGCTCCACGTCTTTGATCCAATCGTCACTGTGTCTGCGAGGTACTGCAGGACCTGGCTATGCATACTCATGATTTGCTTCTTGGATGATGAGCCTCTCGGGATGGTAGGATTGATGTTGCCTTGGAAGCACGCTTTGCTGGTCTCCAGGAGTTGGTCGTTCCTTTGTTGTAGTCATCGTAATGATCTGTAACCTGTATCTGCAAATACATTTAACATGTTGGATGATCCTTGACCCTTGGAGGTAACGCAGAAGCTGCATATCTCTGGTCCAGTGGTGCGCTGCAGGCGATGCACTGTATCCGGTTATAGGGTTTACTGCCAGATAAAGGAGTGTGCAAAAGACACTTGAGTAAGGCACTTCAGGACCTAGGATATCCTTCCCCTCTTCCAGTGAACGGAAGGGGTCTTAATGTGCATCCATACAACTAGTAGGTGTATTAGTGGATTGTAATTATCCATGTTTCTTCATCGACTGGATGATAATTTCATCTTCTAGATGATAATTCATCTGCTGGATGCTTATTCATCTTCTGGATGGTTATTCATCTTCAGGATGATGGTTTCATCTTCGGGATGATTATTCATCTTCAGGATGATGGTTTCATCTTCGGGATGATAATTCATCTGCAGGATGATGGTTTCATCTTCGGGATGATGGTTTCATCTTCAGGATGATTATTCATCTTCAAGATGATGGTTTCATCTTCGGGATGATAGTTTCATCTTCAGGATGATAATTCATCTTCAGGATGATGGTTTCATCTTCAGGATGATGGTTTCATCTTCGGGATGATGGTTTCATCTTCGGGATGATGGTTTCATCTTCAGGATGATGGTTCATAAGGGTATGTTGTCACATCATCCATAGCAACATAGCCTAAAATTATCTTTGCCAATCGTATGGTTTTCGCAACTATGACCAAGGGGTCTGATGCATCAGTTCCAATAATTTTGTAAGTGAGTTAAGCTCATCTTACATGGTTACTTCCTAGTTTCAGCGAAATAAACCTCCAAGCTATAGCTTTTTGCTTATAGCATACGATTTTAATTATTTATACAATACTCAGTAACCCACAGGTTTGATATCTTTTGATATCAGGACTTCGGGTCCAAACACTTCACATTTCATAAGTGAGTCCAGCTCAACTTATTATTGCCTCGTTCCACATAATCTGGCCAAATTTCTGCGTTTGCTTCAGGAAACGGAGATTGGGAACGATATCTATGGCAAAATGAAATGTGAGTAATTGTCGACAAGTGTGTTTTATCCAAATACCTCTTCGTGTACGTACCTTATTCAATTTATTCCAGATTTATCTCTTCAGGAGGTTCTGGAAAGGGAGAGGATATGGAGATGAGCTCACTTTCCTGTGGTGGTATTGTTTTAGGGTCTCGTGGTATGTCCTCTCATCCATTAAGGATATCCACTTCTGCTACTGGTGGATTGCATCCATTATATTTGGTATGTCAATCCTAGCTGGATTTTTAGTAGCATGGATGTGTGAATTTGACAATATTTATATTGTCAGTAGCTATGTCTGATAACTGTTTACCAGTTTCATAAGTGTGGATCTTTAGGATCTCATCACTATTCATGATAATCAGATCATAGGTATTAATGTTTTAAATGGTCAAATTGAGCTTCAGGCTCATGGATGATTATAGTATTTTTGTTAAACCTAATACTGGGGAATTAAGGTTATGAATGATCTTCAGGATCACATCAAGTCTTTAAAAGAGGGCCCATCAATGCACGTCTTAGGAGAAGTGATTTAAATGTTTCCACTGTTCAGAGTGCTCAGAATCAATTTATCTGAGGTAATTACTTCCGATAAATAGTTCTGTGTTCTGATGGTCCATAGTGGTGATATGGGGATGTATACTCATCATGGCTCCATCGATAAGATGTGCACTAAACGCTTCCCCCGTTTAGGGGTTCTCGGAAACTGTTTATATGAGGTGATCAGGCTCATATAAATAGGTTCTAAGGAGGCGTTCCGATGGTTTGCATGTTCCCACATGGTCACCTACAACTGGATTTCTAATGGACAAGTAATCTGTTTAAATCATTTTAATGATTTACATATAACCCATTTCTGGGTGTGAACACAAAGCTTCAGGGTGTTCAATTTTCTTCCAGTTGTTAAATATAATTGATTTCCCAGTGTTATCCAAAAATCCGCAATTTAGTAATGTGTCCCATTTGCTTTGGAAAAGCTGGACTGCAGTTGGATAATAGGTTTGATAATGACCATTTTTAGAGGATAGATGGATGAGTACTCTAAAGTACATCATCGATCAGCCTTATGTAGGTAGTGGATATGTCCACTTTAATTCCTCAAGTGCTCTCAAGAGACCCAAAGGTCTTATTATTTTAATGATGGTAATAAATATATCATCTTAAATTCTATTAGAGGAAGTTTTGAGAGTCAATGTCCACGTGTAGTGGAGATGATCTCATAATCATTTTTCTCGTTAAATGGGATAATGATAATGCACCATTCTGAGGAAACTTCGTGTTCTTCAGAATTATAAGATTGGTTAATGATGTCGTGCATCATCAATCGATGGTGGCATATTATATCGTTCCAAAGAAAATAGTTGGACGATTCTGGACACTTCTGGTGTTCCATTTGATTACTCTTTTCGAATTTATGTGAGACTTATGAAAGTCAATTAAAATGCTCAAGTTAATTTTGTCCGGTAATATGTGAACTATGGTCAAACTGTGAAGGATTTCATCTTCACATTGACAATTATGCGGATCATAGTGGGACAAAGCTTCTAGCTTCATTGATTTCTTGAGTCATTAATTAGGGATTTCGTTTTGACGAATATCCATCGAAACTTGGTAAGTTTCTTTTATTGATTTTTGAGAGTAATGGGCATCCTCATATAGAGTATTCAGGTCTGTAAAACCTGAATCTCAAGTAGACGTCCAAAAAACAGTTATCAATTGGACTATTATTAGGGTTAACTATTTTTGAAAGCATACGTCTACAACTATATTTGAAAAATACTCACTAAGAATTATGTTATGACACCATATTAAATTTGTTTTCAAAGTCTATTTGTCCTTGAGGAGTAGCTAATATACAATATGTAGATCGAACTTTGTCATGTAGACTAACTTTGTATATATTTTTCTATGGCAATGACCATTTATAATGCAAGAGCATTATGGGTCTTATCAGAACTGCTGGGTCTGATCTTGGTTTGCCATAGCTAATTCCACGTCGAGGATATCATATCTTCCCTTTCTATTTTAATATCAGGACTAAGTTGGTCCTGGACTTCCTCTGTTTTCAGTATTCAGTATTGTTATTTATAAGGACGAATGAATAGTAATCTCTTTAAGGAGATATATACAAGGGAAAGAGCTTGTTTCTATACTTCCACTTTACAAATTTATGCGGGACTTTTTTAAGTCCATTTGAATGATCACGTACGATCTTCATGCCATTATATTCTTGAGTCATTCAGGTTTTATGTGGATAAAGAAACATGCTAAATGGAAATAAATACGTGGGTGCGAATTTCATAATGTATTTCTCACTTATATATTAAGTCACGACTTCAGGCGTGAACATATATGCAATGCTAGATTCAAGAATCTTTCCTTGTAAAGTGAGATTGCTCTAAAAGAGTTTTAGCGGTGTTATGGCACACTTCTGGTGTCCGTATCGGTCTATCTAGACCATAAATCTGTGAGATCTATATACCGCGAAGTGCGCATCTTTAATAAGATGGCATAAAAAGTTTTCGCATAAAACCTCGTATCTTTATTTTCATTTTAGTTGAGCAAAAGGGTGTTGACATAAAAATTTGAACTTCAGGTTCAATTGTCAGAATAGATATGATATTTAATCTTTTGAAGAATTTTTTATTTGTGTGCCATTATACATAATTATAGTTATAAGCATTTGCATGAATTAGATAACATGTAATAAACATATCATGCATATAATATAAAACATTTAAGCAAAATAGTATGCACAAAAAATGTCATCACATGAAGAAATATATATAAATTTATTTATTTATATATTTCAGATTTTTTTTTAAAATAAAATAATTTAGGCACACTGGCTTCAGGTCAGTTAGGTTTTTCCCTTTGATGAATGTCCGTGGGCTTCAGGCCCATGCCTTAAAAAGAAAATAAGTTGTCTTTTTTCTTTTTCTTTTATTTTTCTTTTTTTTAAATAACAACAACAAGCATTTTTCTTGGCCTTTATAACCACAACAAGAATAATAAATGGCAGCAAGCATGACTCATGTAACATATAATTAAATTAAACATTATATGTCCCAATGTTACTATAAGCAATTAATTTGGATGACCCATTCAATACCAAAAATATTAATTGGTCAAAGTCCAACGTCCCTGCACACAGGGACGGCTTGAATCCCCATGGCTAAGCCCTTCAATCTCATATCATCAATCCGATCATCTGAGAGTAGCCCCATGAACCCCCTGGACGGATAAACAAATCCCTCCATATGCCGAGCAAATAGGGATGGGGCTGAGCCCCCGTGGCCAATTGACGAAGGACACGGATCCTCAAGGCCAAACATCGGAGGAGGGGTGCCGAAGCCTCACGGGTCAACGGAGTTGGGGACGCAGCCTCACTGCATAGGCCAGGTGATCGATAGGGAGAGGGTGGTTCGTTTGTTTTTGTATAATTTTCAAAATAAGGCAAGTCTGAATTGGAATCCAACTGTATATTATCTGTAACAAATTAATTATGATATCCTTGTGATGTGCTGTTTTTTTTGTTGACACATCCTTTGCAATGTCATGTATGTGTCCTATTCATAACAGGCATGACAATATGAAGCAATTTCAGACATGTTTGCAAGCTTTGTAAATATTCTTACATTTATCGAAGGAGGAAACTTTGACTACTTTCATCCAGAGATTAAATAAAATGAATGCTCTGTGTAGTATCTTGACAAAATATTCAGGTTGCATATGTATAAAATCATTTACACCAATCCTACCATGGATGAACTCATAAGAAGCCAACTATACTGGCCATTTACAACAAAACTGTAAAGTACATGCATTGGCTTCTATAAAATGGTTCCCAATTTAAGTGTTTTTGCATTCAATAGTTCGTGTGGATGAATTGGTTGGTAAGATTTTATAATGGATCGATGAATTACCTCTAACCGGAAAAATCTGGAAAAAGAGATCTGAAGAGAATAATACGATCCATATCCTTGCTGTAGGAAGATATGTGCCCATAAGGCAATTTATCTTGATTATACGTCTTGTTCAATACCGTATATGGTACGTATTATTCTAAGTATAAAACATTTGTATTAATATACTTAGATAATATCCATAGACTTAGAGTTAGGTCCTTACATATCTAGATGAGATCTCGATTATGAGTAAGTAAGAGACCGAACAGAAACGTAAGTCTAAAACGGTTCGTGATCATAGATGTGTCGAGAACTGGATATCGACACATCGGATAGATCACTGTGTCTTCGTCTTACCTTCGGGTAATGATGATCTCATAGTCATTCGACTTGCTGAAGTCGGAGACGAGACACAGGTGCTCATTGGAGAATGAGTTCACTGAATGACCAAGTTAGAGTTATTAAATGGTTAAACTTTAATGATCTGTCTTTAATAACTCTAGGGTGATGATAGGTTAGTTGATCCTTAAGACCTGAAGTCAACTGTATAAACCTGTGAACGGACGGTGTAGCTTAGACCCATGATCTAGCTTCGAGGACCAGTCCTAATGAAAGATCTTAGGTTGGGTTGCACCAGAAGCTCTCTAGGTGAGTAAGTGACTAAGATGAGATTCGTCACTTCCATTAAAGGGAAGTTAGTGTTATAGGCTCAGTACGGTCTTTATGTTAATCCTCGGCCGGGGTACGTTGCAAGTAGTACAACGTGTATACAATAAAGACCGCTGTATACTGACCAATGTTGTCTGATAGGGTTGACAGTAAACCATACCCTAGGCCAACATCAAACACAGTCTTGACGAAGGGATTTTATCTAACGGAATTCATCACTGACACAGCCAATGCAAACCCTATGATCCTTTTGTCAAAGGGTCGATCACGTTATGATGACTCTGAAACAGGGACGACAGCTACTGCTCGTAGTGACCGTCGTCTAGGGGTTTCGAGCCCCAACCTGTAGTAAGGTCAGGCTGTAGGGTCTCACACCGAGTAGTACTCGTGTCTTAGTAATAGGAATATAGAATAGAGAGAAATATCATTTGATGATATTCACAAGTTGAGTTGTGAAAGTTAGTCGCAATAGCAATAGGGACACAACGTTGCATTAGATGCTAACGTTAACTAAACGTGTTGTAAATTAGTTACGACGAATTTTGTAGGAACAAACTTGTTGGAAAGGGTTACCTGGATGACGGGATCGTCCCGGTCTAAACACAGGTTCAAACCGTGTCCAAATCGGAGCTCAAACGAGCCCAGAAACGCAGAAAGAGTTCAAAGGGAAGTGGGTTAGACCCACCGGGCCAAGAGGCCCATGTGCAAGGGCAAAACGGGCGCGGCCCGCTGCAGCAGCGGGCATGACCCGCTGTGTGCAGCGGGCGGGCGCCCGCTGCATTAGCGGGCATGGCCCGCTGCACAGCGGGCCAGCGCCCGCTGATGCAGCGGGCACGGCCCGCTGCACGCAGCGGGCCAGCGCCCGCTGCAAGCGGGCGCAGCCCGCTGCACAGCGGGCCCGCGCCCGCTGCGTGCAGCGGGCACGGCCCGCTGCAGCAGCGGGCGCCCGCCCGCTGCTTGCAGCGGGCGGGTGGCCCGCCCTTCCCCCCTTGGGCGGGCGCGCCCGCTAAGTCTAGCGGGCGCGCCCGCAACTTAAGTCAATTAGGGTTTTTTGAATAACCCTAATGACGGCTACGAATTTTGAGAAATTGCTAAACTTTGAGCAATTGTTTGAGGGGTCAAACGAAGTCGAAATTCGTCACCGTCAGTTCCTACGCGTTCACCATTCCAAGCTCTTCTGATTGATAGCTTGTTTGGTGTCTAAAGTTTAGTATGTGAGGAGAATTAATTCGTTAAAGTTTGACTTTGTGAAAGGCTAACTTTAAAATTAAAATTAAGCCAAATGGCTTCATTGTTTTTTTTCTCTTCATGGGAATTGTCCCACATTGCCCGCAACGAGATGTTGAGTGCTCACTCCCTATATAAATAGGGGTGCACTCTCCTCGTTGAAACACACACCAGTCAACGATCGGGTAGCTCCAAATTATTGAGCAAGCTCGGTCTGCGACTAAATCTCTCTCTCTAATTTCCTATTCTCTGGAGTAGTCCTAGCACGACTACGAAAGGGGTTTGGATCTGATCCGGACGTCTAAGACGCGGGTTTCTTCTCAAGTGAAACTTTCTATCGCGTGTGATCGGCTCGGAGGCGAAAGCGGCTCGGGTGGATCGGTGCGAGGGTGCGAGGGGGCTCAGGGAGATCGGGTCAACGCGGCTCGGCTACGAGGAGCTTCTCAAGACGGTGCGGTACATCTTGCCTGCTCCAGGGCCAAGATTCCGGGTATGTGGTTAAGCGTTTTTAGCGTAATTTTAATTAGTCGCTTAGTGTAGATCCTTCTTGGAGTGGTCAGACCCACTCCAAGTCGGCATAGATCGGGCTGGGTTCTGGCTCCCCAGAGCCTAGCTAAAATGTTTAGCTAGAGTAGAAATTCTAGATTTCTGTTTTTCCGCTGCATTTTTTGCCTCCGTGGTCCGTCCGACTTAGGACGGATACGGATCCGAGCTCTGGGGGTCCGTCAAAACCCCAACACTTGCGACGTCGGTGAACGAGCCGCCAACGAGAATAGATTCCATAGCGCAACCTCCATGCGATGGTGGCTATCCAAATAGCCAAGAAATTGATTCATTCGCTTTTTGAAGAGAAGAAAATTTGATGTGTAGAAATTTTTCTTAGAGCATCGTGCTGATAACGTGTTGAGAATCGATATCTATGGTGGAGGCCATAGACTATATTTATATAGAGTAACTATTACAAAGAGAAGAATACTAAGGGGCTTTACATTCATTGTTACATTCATGGGTGGATACCAAGGGTCTTGTATGCCAAAGGTCCCAAGACCATTCATAACACATCAATGTATTTTGTTCGATTCTAAGGACCTGTTTTTTTTGTACAGAATGGTTTTTTTGGGAAAGTTGTGAATAATGTTTAGGGGTTGGAATCTTGGGTTGAGAAAAGTTTGGTTTTTGTTGTGAACGGTTATTTACCGTGTTGGTTGAGATTCTGGGCTATCCTAGAGATATGCCCATATCATTGTAAACCCATCTTGTATTCTTCCCGTTGCCTATAAATAAAGAGTTGGGGGCCCCTCCCCCAATAGTTGATTCATAACACGTTATCAGCACGAGCCTCTAAAAATTTTCTTTTCCACAAATTTTTTTTCGTTCGTTCGTTGCGAAGGCGAAGGCGAGACGGGAGATCCACGAGCGCGGTGCTAGGCTTCCTCAATCGAGCGTCGTCATCCACGTAGGGCTTCGTGCAACCGTCGCTATATCCGGAGGACGGATATAGAGGTAAACACACGAAAAACGATGTTTTTAATCATACGTATGATTGCGCTACCCCTTGATCTCGCAAGATCGGTATGGGGTTCGATTGTCGCCTTGAAAACGACGAATTTTTCAACCCAAAAATCAATTTTAGCTTTGTTTTTCTTTAGACAAACCCTAGATTTTGCCCGCCGGCGGCTTTGCCGCCGGCCTCCCACCACGCACCGATCCCCCCCACAGAGAGAGGGGGGGCGGCGGCCGCCGCGCGCCCTCCTGCAGATGGGGGCGGCGGCCCCCCGCCGCTCCCCCATGCAGGGGCGGCGGCGGCCCCGCCGCTCCCCCCTGCAGTGGGGGCGGCGGGCCCTGCCCCCGCCGCTCCCCCTGCAGGGGGGCGGCAGCGCCGCCCCCCCCCCCCCCCATCCCGCCCTGGCGGGAGAAAGAGGGCGGCGGCGGCGATAAACCCTAGCCGCCGCCGCCGCCTAACAAAAAAAAATCTGACAGCGGGCCTGAAGCCCACATGCCTTGCATTTTTTCAACAAAAAAAAATTGGCTGCGGGCCTGAAGCCTGAAGCCGACCTGCGGGCTTCAGGCCCGCAGGCCACTTTTACAAAAAAAAAGAAAAAAGAAAAAAGAGAGAAGCAAAAAAAAACGGGGGGAAGAGCCTTGCGGGCCTGAAGCCCGCAAGCAAACTGCGGGCCTCAGGCCCGCAGACTTTGTTTCAGAAGAGAAAAAAATTGGAGAAGGCTAAAAATAAGCCTTAAAACGCTTTTTGAGCTAAAAATTAATTAAAAAGGGCGTTTGTGGGCCTAAAAATTCGTAAAAAATCACGGTAAATTATGGGGCAATATGTGGACATATAAGAGATTATTGGGGACTATTGGGGGTTATTGGGGATGAATGAAAAAGGAAAACTTCTTCCTTTTACAAAGAACATGTTTAAATTTTTGGGCTCTTTTTCCAATTCTTGGAATAAACCCAAATTTTGCACAACCCTTGCATTAAATGATTTCTTCCGTAAAATCATCTATTCATGCTTTGCATCACTGGCTTATTCTGTGGATAATACATGCGTAGTTGTGCACTATATTTAAGCTTAATAATTAGGAAGATCCTGCGACCGCTCTGCCGTTAGTCATCTAACCTAACGGTGTATGACGTTGCCCAGCGGTCCAATAATTATTAAGTGATTAAATTGTTTATCCATCTCTGCGAATATTAAATGCATGTGATGCCTGTGATGAAAATTTCTGATGAAAATGTCAGATGAAAATGTTGATGAGCACAACATTTCTGCATGAATTGCTAAATGTGGTTTTTTTGGATCGGCCGTTTAGTCTCACAGTTTATTTCCCGCACTTTTCTTTTATTTTTGAGAGAAATTGTAGTGAGGAATTTATGTAAATGTCAAAAAAAGAAGACCAACTTCCATGGAGACGGAGGCCACGCTTGAAGATGGAGATATCATATGGGACCCACGGGGTTTCCAAAGTTGTATTTTCATTTTTAAAGCTGCAAATTTGTATAATTTGGACTGTGGACTTTTGGACTCTTTCTTGTGGGACTGGCCGATCCACACATTTAGCTTTTCTTTAAATATTGCCTCCGCATGAAATGTTTTCTCTAATTAATTATTAATTCATGCATGTTTGTGCGCTCCTAGATAAATGGCTAAAATTGCAAGCGTTGATTTCGAAGTGCTGGATGCATCAGATAGAAACTATCTAAGCTGGCAGCTAGATGTAAAGTTTCACCTGCGGGTCAAGTCCATCATCGCTGCTGTTACAGAAAAAGAAAATGTTAGCGATATAGAGAAGGCGCAAGCCATCATCTATATTCGCCGCCATGTGGACAAGACCCTAAAGGCTGAGTACCTTACGGTTGAAGATCCACTTGAGCTATGGACCGCCCTTGAGGATATGTATAAACATCAGAGAGATGTTATACTCCCAAGGGCGAGATATGAGTGGGAGAACATGAGACTGCAGGACTTCAAGTCCAATGCTGAGTACAACTCAACACTCTTTAGCATCACCTCACGCCTGAAGTTGTGTGGTGAGAAAGTCTCAGAAGATCGCATGCTGGAAAAGACGTATACGTCTTTCCATGAAAAAGATGCGATACTCATGCAGCAATACCGTGAACGCAAGTTCACCAAGTATTCAGAGCTGCTGTCATGTCTTCTCATGGCTGAGCAAAATAGAGAGCTTCTTCTCGCCACTGACAATATGCGCCCTCCCGGCACTGCCCCCCTACTTGAAGCTCACCACAACTCTTCCTTCAAAAAGAAGAGAGATAATAAAAGAAAAGAAAGGCCACAGAAAGAGGGTCAACAGAAAAGAGCCAATGGCCATGTACAGCAGCAGCGAAAGAATGAGGGGAAGCGCAAATTCACCTGGCGTAGAAATGACAACAAGAAAAATGATGCACCCCCACCCAAGAGGGATTGGGAAGACCAGTGCCACAACTGTGGCATGACAGGCCACTGGTCCAGAGTGTGCAGGACCCCGGTGCATCTCCAGGAGCTGTATAAACAAAGCAAAAAAAATAAAGCTGAAACAAACCTGGTGACATCTGATGCTCCAGTCAAGTTCTCAGCTAACGACTTCGACAACGATAACCTGCTTGATTAACCTTTTATTTTTATCTTAGCAAAATTGTTTAGAACATTTCATGTTATGAGAGCATTTGAATTACACAATCTGTTTTGAATGAAAATGTTTTATTAGACAATAAATGTTTATCTGAATATGCATGTGACTATATGATTCATCTTTTAGATGAAACTGCTCTCATAAATGTTTAGTAGACAATAAACACGTACGATTTTTCAATACAAAGCCCAATATCAGGGCCATATTGAAGATCCAGGGAACGCAACACTGTTGCCCCCAAATGACACAGAAACAAAAATAAAAAGGATGCTCTAATCCCTCTGAATTCCAAAATAAACTTTTTAAGTTTCAAAGACATCCATTTCAACGGATTCCATTTGGAAACAGCAAATGTAAATAAATGAAAAAAAAATTACCGTATGCAACGTCTCAAGAAAGAGGAGTAAAATCCATACTTGAACGTTTTGAGAGCCTTATAGGCCTCTGCCATACGAAGATTCGGAGAAAGGAAGCGGAATTAAACGGAGCACCTGAAGTGTCCGATATCAGCCAAGTTTTTACTCTGGTATGATGGACTTGGCCACCCTGGATTTGTGATGATGCACCACATCTTATCCTATGTGTATGACTTGAAGAACCAGAAGATTCTTCAGAAGGGAGAATTCCCTCGCATCCCTTACTATAAGGGAAAACTAATTGCAATGCCATCTCCACGAAAAGTTGAAAAAGAATCTCCACGCTTCCCCAAAAAGAATACAAGGAGATAGATGTGGATAAAATCCACCACCCCTAGTGGGCTTTTTCGGTACTTCATTGTACTGACAAATGCATCCTCAGAACACTCGTATGTGTGTCTACTACAGACCCGCAACTTAGCTTTTCCAAAGCTATTGGCACAAAAATAAACATGTTGCGGGCACATTTCCCAGACAATTAAATGTAGAAAATAAGTCTGGTTAATGTTGGGAAATATACCTCCCAGTCAATTCAAGAGTAATGCCAAGCAACGGGAATTGAAAATGAACATACAAGTGCCACATGTTCATACCCAAAATGGGTCGGCAGAGTCACTGAAAAGTAGACTCCAATGGATTGAATGTCCATTAAATCCCGATTGCCTATGGATGCATGGGGACATGCAAATTCTGCATGCTGCATCGTAAATGAAAATAAGACCCTCTGGAGGTCAGAGTCTCCAATGCAACTTGCATATGGAATGCCACCGAACATTTCTCATCTGAGAATCTTCGGTCGCGCAGTTTTAAATCCCCATTGCACTACCAAAGAGGACCAAAACGGTACTCAACGTCGCCTAGGTATCCATACAGGGCTTGACTCACCCTCACTTATAAGATACCTAGAACCCCAAACGGGGGACACATTTAAGGCACATCTTGAAGACTGTGATTTCGATGAGACGAGTTTCCCCAAAATAGGCCCAGATACTGAAAAATCTGGCGTGAAGCAAATGTTAACGTGTGATACAAATTGCCTGACCCACTAATGATTTGGTAACATAACAAATGTGAAGATGTGATCCTGAAGATCATCCACAGAACAATGTTCTCCACTTACCGAACTCATTTACTGATAACCAGAAGATTGTCAGATCACACATCCCTTCTGCAAAAACTCCAGCTAGGATTGACATCCCCGAGAATGGATGCAACCCACTAGCAGCAGAAGTGGCTGATCCTCAACAGAAAAGAGGCAGACCACCAGGCTCCAAGGACAGAAACTCCTGGAGACCTTAAGACAATACTACCACAGGACAATGAGCTCATGTCCACACCCTCACCCTTCCCGGAATCCACTGCAGAGGAATTACCGGGAAAAAGTGAAATTGAAAGTAAATGTTGTACGTACTGGGGAGGTGTTGGACAGATAGAACATAGATTGTCGACAAAGTATTCACGTATCATATTGCCATATACATCGCAAAAGTGATGATGATTATAAATTATCGTTCCATACTCCGTTGCTAGAAAGCAAACGTAGAGATTGGCCAAATGTGGAACGGGGCAATAACAGATGAGCTGGACTCACTTATGAAACGTGAAATGTTCGGACCTGAAGTCCAGACACTAAAAGGTGTCAAACCTGTGGATAAAACAAAGTATTGCACACATAAGAATATAAATACAAAATCGTATGCTATAAGGTACAACCTATAGCCCAAGGAAAAATTTCGCTGAAACTAGGGATCGAACAAATCAAAATGAGCATGTCTCATAAATGATGCATCAGTCTCCCTAAGTTATCAAAAGCGAATACCTTATGATTTGGCAAAGGAAATTTTGGATATGCTGTTATTGGAAGTTGTGACGGCATACCTTCGTGGACATCTTGGTAAAGATAATTTCCACATTTTCTTAAATGCCTGAATAGACTTCGGGACGTCTATTCTATTGAAGAAAAACAATAAGAATCAAGTACAACCAAGTGAATCGCTTAACAAAGCAATGATTCCTACTGAGGGTTGACTTTGCATCCGTGCAAAGAGCAGGATTTGAGATCACATTTGTAAACAACTAAAATCTCATCGGATCTCCTGAAGAGAAAACCGAAACATCTGTTCAAGCCTGACTTTTAAACATGAAATAAAAAGACCTAGGCAAATATAACGTCACGGCTCAATGAATCCTGTTAAATACACCCAGAAGCGCGTTGGAGAAATTAAAAGGACCATTGTCATCCAAAGTACACCTACGGGAGTATACTTAATGGATGTACAAAAAGAACCCTTCCGATCGCTGGAATAGGGGGAGGATATAACTGGTCCTAAAGTCCCTTATCTGAGTGAAATCAGGCTGTCACGCCCCGCTGCCCAAAATAGGGAGGGTCGGCGTGACAAGCCGCGGTATTAGAGTACCAAGCGCTAAAGTACACACCAAAGTCACGCAGGCCACTGCAAACGCTGAGGAAACACAGGCAGTAAAGTACAGACTGAACGATTAACAGAACAGTACAGCTCCAAGACAGAAAGATAGTACAAGACACTACAACACAGGCAGTAAAGTAAAATACGACGAACAGAACATCCAAGAGTCACAGAGCACCGCTACTACATGGCCAGTACCGCACAAGTCCACTGTACAACCCCAACAACAAAAGCTCCCACAAAAGTACAACTCAACCCTACGGGGTACAAAGGGAACAGGGGTACAACACTGCGTTCATCACACACACACACAACCCAAGACTACACCACGCGACCCATACTGACCACAACACTACGGACCCTGCTGAGACAAGCTGCCCTCCAGGGTCTCCACTCCCGGGCCTGCCGCCAGAGAACCAGTACCTGGACCTGTAGGGGGAAGGACACGTCACAGCGTGCCCAGTAGGAACTCAACAACTCTACTACTCTAATCATAGTGCACAACAAGGAATCACAACAAAGGAAAAGGCATCACATTCCAGAGTTACTGGTTTTTTCTTTATAGGTTAGTTTTCATGCATGAATTCGAAACCTCAGTAACAGGTTAGACATCGGGGACTGGACCTCACCCGGTAAGGTGGGTGGAATGCTACGACTTCCCGAGACAAGCTCTTACGAAAGAAGCCGTTCACCAACACAACCAACTCAACCACAACCGCACCAACTCCCCGTCGCTGAGGGCTCGTCAGGAGTGGTCCACAACCCAGCAGTCCATCCCCGCATGTCCACTCGTTACCTTGGTTTCCCCCAACCCTCCTAGGGTCCTCACCCACTTCGAGTGGAACAAGATATCCCTAGGTTATCTTTTAGCTAATCATTAATCCTAGGGTATTGAGCATGTAAAATGACGTATGTAAATGATGTCCAAATTCATTCTTTTCATCAAGATATTCACAACAAACTAGCATGCTCCATAAGCCATGTATCATAACCTCATTGATCATATACAATTCCTCGTGGGTAATACATGTCACACAATTAACAATGTCATTTTCCAAGTTTCTTCAATCTTAAGTTCATTCAGGCATTTTAACAAACATATAATGAGCGCCACATAAATGAAGAGAATCATGTCACCAATTTTTGTAACAAATAGCATAAATAATCTTACATACATACATCAACATCATTCATGCATTTGGAGTGAAAAATTAGCAATATCACACAAGTCCAATTTCACCCAACACCCTTCAACATACTGAAATTACATGAACAGATAGAAAAACAGCATTTGTAACCCATTTATTTTGAGAATTTGACAAATATCAAAGAATGAAAGTTGGATATATTATAATTCTGAGTTCACCCATAAAATTTCAGACAAAAATATGAAGTATTGGATTTATAGTGAATTATTTGGTAAAAGATGTCAAAACTGTTCTGCAGACAGATTTCTGTGTCTGTGTTCAAAGCCAATTTTGGGCATATTCTAGCCAGAATTTCAACATAAAATTCGCGATGGACTTTGATAAAAACTTGTTAGCTTTCCAAAAAGACCAAAATCAACAAAATCCAAGATGTGTGCAGGTAGTGGTGCTCGTTTTACTGAAATGTGTACAGCTTGACAGAATTCCTGGAATGTTGCACAATTCGAATTTTTACCCCAACTTCCAGTTCGAATCAGAAAAAGTGATGAACATGAAAGTTGCTCATAACTACGAGATACATATCATATAAAATTTTCAAATAATTCCTAATAGCAAAATAATCCCAGAACTCAGATAAATTTTCAGCAAATTTCAGGCATGCATCAAGAATCCTAGTTCTACAACATTCTTCCCAAAATTTCAGAGGAAACTCATACATATAAGATGCTTTCCATCATCTATAATTAGAGTAGGAGAGTGAAGAGTTCCTACCTCTTAGGAGCTTCAAGAATGGTTGATGGTTTGAGTAGTAGCCCTCTCCTTCTCCTTCTCCTTCTCCTCTTCCTATTCTTCTTCTTCTTCTTCTTTTTCTTTCCTTTTTTCCTAGCTAATTTCAGTCATGGGCTGAAAAATAATGGAGAGGGGGGGGGAGAGAAAAGGGATTTAGGAGAAGGGAGTAGGGTGGGGGGTTATGGTGTAGGGTGAGGGGAGAGATGGGGGGGGTTAGGTGTACTAGCCATGGCATGGTGCCATACTCATTTTTCATTTTCTTCTTTTTTTTTTCACTCTCTCTTTTTGAAAAAAAAACCCTCCAACTTGCTTGTTTGATTACAAGTTTGCCATTGCAAATATCTTACTCCCCTTTATGCACAATAACCCCTTGACTCAAAGAAATTTGCCTTAAGCCCAAACTTTGCAATGATACCCTCATTTGGGTATAAATGAAAAATCGAGGGGCAATTTGCAAATCTCTCCATTCCCCGGGGTTGGTGTGCACATGTACGAGAAACTTGGATGAATTTAACGATTACTTAGTATTTGCACACTAGGGTTGTTACACCCTACCCTCCTTAGAAAAATTTCCGTCCTCGAAAATTTAGCAAAATCAGGAGAGCAGTCATTTATATACAATACCCAACAACAGCAGAAAATATAAGATACAACAATCATTGCTCAAACAGGTACGGGTATTTCTCTTGCATCTCATCTACTCGCTCCCAAGTTGACTCTCCCGGAGACTCTTGCTGCCACATGACCCGCACCAAGTCAATGGTCTTCTTCTTCAACGTCTTCTGCCTCCGGTCCAAGATAGCCAATGGTTGCTGCTCATATGTAAGATCCGACCGTACTTCTATCTCTGAAAAATCTACAACATGTTTGGGATCTCCCACATATCTTCTGAGTTGAGACACATGGAAGACATTATGCACACCTTCGAGTGCCGGTGGCAATGCTAGCCGATACACAACTTCACCGACCTTAGCGGAAATCTCGAACGGACCTATGTACCTAGGACTCAGCTTCCCACGTTTGCCAAATAGGATGGTCCCACGAACCGGTGAAATCCTTAGGAACACGTAATCCCCTGGCTGAAATTCCAAGGGTCTCCGATTTGTATCAGCCCAGTGCTTATAACGGTCCTGCGCGATGCGCAGATTCTCTCTGACTGTCCGCACCACATCTGTTGTTGCCGCCACCAAGTCTGGTCCTAAAAACTCCCTGTCTCCAACGTCATCCCAACTTAAAGGAGACATACACTGCCTCCCATACAGAGCTGCGAAGGGAGCCATGCCAATACTTGCTTGATAACTGTTATTGTATGCGAACTCGACTAGATGCAGATGGTCCTCCCACAAACCCTTGAAATCAAGCATACACGCTCGCAGCATATCTTCAAGAATCTGAATGGTTCTTTCCGACTGTCCATCAGTCTGAGGATGATATGAAGTACTGAAATTCAAACGCGTCCGCAGACTAGCCTGTAAACTTTTCCAGAAATATGAGGTGAATCTGCTATCCCTATCAGATACTATACTCACTGGGACTCCATGCAGTCTCACGATCTCTTCCATGTATCTCTTAGCCAGATTCTCTGTTGCCTGTCCAACTCGGAACGGAATAAAATGTGCCGACTTGGTCAATCGATCTATGATGACCCAAATCGCATCATTGCCCCTAGGCGTCCGAGGTAAACCAGTCACAAGGTCCATGATCACATGCTCCCACTTCCATTCTGGAATAGGGAGAGGCTGCAACAATCCTGCAGTTCTCTGGTGCTCAGCCTTCACCTGCTGGCAAACCAAGCAGGACGCCACACTCTTGGCTACACTCTTCTTCATTCCTGACCACCAATAATACTGCTTCAAATCTCGGCACATTTTGGTCCCTCCAGGATGGATAGAATATGGGGAACTATGTGCCTCCTTCAATAGTTCCTCCCGAATCTCGCCACTTGGCACACAAACCCGGTTCCCAAATCTCAACGACCCATCTTCGTGAATACGAAAATCGGTACGAAGTTCAGCTTCCACTTGCTCTCGGATCCTCTTCAACTTGGCATCCCCTGATTGAGCTGCCTTAATCCTGTTCACCAAATCAGACTGGATCTGCAGCCCCATCATAACAGTTTTCTCTCCTGGGAGTACAACTTCTATTCTCATCTGTCGGATTGCCCACCGAAGTTGTGGTTGAGAGGTTAGCTTCATTACGGCGGGTAATCTACTAAGAGCATCTGGCACCACATTCACCTTCCCAGGATGGTATAGCAGATCAACGTCATACTCAGCCATTAATTCCAACCATCGTCGTTGTCTCATATTAAGCTCCTTCTGAGTGAACACATACTTTAGACTCTTATGGTCAGTGTATATCTTCACGTGTTCACCTAGCAAGAAATGTCTCCATAATTTCAAAGCTAGAATCACTGCTGCCAATTCCAGGTCATGAGTGGGATAGTTCAGTTCATGCTCCTTCAACAATCTGGAAGCATATGCCACCGCTCGCCCGTGTTGATGAAGGACACAGCCTAGTCCTCTGCCAGACACGTCACAGAAAACTTCAAATCCACCCGAACGGTCAGGGATAGTTAAGATAGGAGCAGTGGTCAACCGATGCTTCAGCTCTTCGAACGCTCACTGGCATTCTTCCGACCAGACATACGCAACATCCTTCTTCGTCAAATGAGTCAAGGGCAAGGCAATCTTCGAGAAATCCTTAATGAACTTCCGATAGTACCCAGCCAACCCCAAAAAGCTTCGAATCTCTGTGACTGTCCGAGGTATAGGCCAACCTTCTACTGCGGCAACCTTCTCAGGATCAACAGACACACCGTCTCCAGAGACTATGTGTCCAAGAAACGCAACCTTGGTCAACCAAAATTGGCACTTGCTGAACTTAGCGTACAATCGGTGCTGCCTGAGGGTATTCAAAACCATCCGCAGATGTTCAACATGTTCATCCTCATTCTTCGAGTAAACCAGGATGTCATCGATAAATACCACCACAAACTTATCTAAATACTCAAAGAAGATCTGATTCATCAGCCTCATGAAAGTAGCTGGGGCATTTGTCACTCCAAAAGGCATCACCAGAAACTCATATTGACCGTATCGAGTACGGAATGCGGTCTTTGGGACATCAGATTCTCTCAACTTCACTTGGTGATACCCACTTCGCAAATCTAGCTTCGAATACACCCGGGATCCACCAAGCTGATCAAAAATATCATCGATCCGGGGAAGAGGGTACTTATCCCTCACCGTCACCTTATTCAATTCCCGATAATCAATGCACATCCTCCGAGATCCATCCTTCTTGTTCACAAGCAACACTGGCGCTCCCCACGGTGACACACTTTGGCGAATCAATCCCCTATCAGATAAATCGGTCAACTGATTACGGAGCTCAGCTAACTCCGATGGGGCTATACGGTATGGAGCCTTCGCTATCGGTTGAGCGCCTGGCATCAGATCAATAGTAAACTCCAGGGACCTATCTGGGGGTAATCCAAAGATGTCATCTGGAAAAATGTCAGGAAATTCTTCAACAACCCTTGGTAACACGGGCTCTGCTTCCATGTCCAAATACTCCACGACCGTAGCTCGAAACTTCAAGGGCTCAAGCTCGCTACTACCATCCCAAAACTCAAACTCTGGATGGTCAGGGATCCGAAAAACTACCCTCCTTAGTCTACAGTCTATGTTAGCATAGAACATCCCCAACCAATCCATTCCAAACACTGCCTCATAGTCGGGTAACTCAATCACCAAAAAGTCTGCATACAACTCTCGTCCCCCGATCTCAACAGGACAGTTCCGTATCCCAGAGACACTACAAATAACCCCATTTCCGGTGTGAACATTCCAACTAGCAGCAAAGGTGTCAACTACTATGGAGTGTTGCGTCACAAACTTCTTCGACATAAAACAATGTGACGCTCCAGTGTCAAATAAGGACATAGCAGGGTAGGAGGCTACTATAACAATACCTAAGTATCACAACAATAAAACTCAGCCAACTAGCTAAATAGAATAACTGAGGCTCAATCTAATAGACTGCATAGGGGCAAGATTCATACCGGTGATCACTCGACTAGCACCCTCCGAAGTCTCTACTGGGGTCATGGTGTACTGCTGCCGCCTCGGTGGAGGAACTGCCCCTGGTTCCCTCGTCGCTGCTGGGGAGGTGGAGGGGGTCCTCTCGGTGCAGACGGTCTCGATCCTGACGGTGCCGGAAGGGCAAGCCGCTGAGGCGGTGGTGGAAGAGGTCTCTGCTGTGTAGGCTGGACAGCTGCTGACGCCGGCGGCACCGGGGCATGACCCGACTGTGGGCAAAATCTGCTGATGTGTCCCGGCTCTCCACATGTATAACACCTGGCATTCGTAACTCGGCAGTCTCTCTGCACATGCCCTGGCTTCCCGCATCTGTAGCATGAAGGTCCCTTCTGTGCCGGAGGTGGAGCCCCCGGTCGCTTGAATGTCACCCGCTGAACTAGGCCAGGTGCAGTCCTCTGCTGAGCAGCTGGTCTCCCACCACTGGCTAGTGGCCTCCCCACACTCCGTAGGTGGGTCTCATGCTGTCTGGCAGCCCGCAGTACGGCCTCCTGAGTCAATAACTCCTGAGTAGACATGGCCGCCCGAAACTCTACATCTAGTCCCTTGCGGAATCGCCTAGCTCTGATGGCATCCGTCGCTACAAGATCTGGTGCGTACTTGCTCAGCAACGAGAACTCTGCATCATACTCATCCACCGTCCTCCCATCCTGAGTCAAATGCTCAAATCTCTGCCTCAACTCGTCCTTCGCTGCCTCTGGAAGGAACTTGGCCTCAAACAACTCCCGAAAGGTCTCCCAAGCAATGTTCCCCTTCAGTCGCCTCTCCTGAGCCTCCCACCAGTCTCTATCTTGATGGGTCAACTGGCGCCCCACCAACTCTACCCAACCGTCTCGGGGATACCGACACATCGTCAGATCATCCTCAGTGTGCCGCAGCCACTCATCTACCTCGAGGCTACTCTCCCTGCCCGAGAAGTATGCGGACGTAGTGTCCTGAACTCCTTGTAGCTCGGCGGCTTCGGCGCCACTGCCCTCTCCTCCATCTGACCCATGTGCTCTAAAATGCCCATCAGGACCTTAGCCATCAGGGCTGACTCTGAGGTCCTGTCACCCGAAGACTGCACATCACCGGCTGGGCCAATCCCACCATCAGATGTTCCGGTCCCGCCGGAACTCCCGTTCCCACCTTCCATCTGCAGGCGAGAAATAGAACAAATGCATTAGTGTCGTGTACTGAAATTTTGGAGCCTTACATGTGTTCCCTTTACGCGTATCACAGTGGGCGCGGACCTGCATGGGCCACCACAAAACCTGTCACGCCCCACTGCCCAAAATAGGGAGGGTCGGCGTGACAAGCCGCGGTATTAGAGTACCAAGCGCTAAAGTACACACCAAAGTCACGCAGGCCACTGCAAACGCTGAGGAAACACAGGCAGTAAAGTACAGACTGAACGATTAACAGAACAGTACAGCTCCAAGACAGAAAGATAGTACAAGACACTACAACACAGGCAGTAAAGTAAAATACGACGAACAGAACATCCAAGAGTCACAGAGCACCGCTACTACATGGCCAGTACCGCACAAGTCCACTGTACAACCCCAACAACAAAAGCTCCCACAAAAGTACAACTCAACCCTACGGGGTACAAAGGGAACAGGGGTACAACACTGCGTTCATCACACACACACACAACCCAAGACTACACCACGCGACCCATACTGACCACAACACTACGGACCCTGCTGAGACAAGCTGCCCTCCAGGGTCTCCACTCCCGGGCCTGCCGCCAGAAAACCAGTACCTGGACCTGTAGGGGGAAGGACACGTCACAGCGTGCCCAGTAGGAACTCAACAACTCTACTACTCTAATCATAGTGCACAACAAGGAATCACAACAAAGGAAAAGGCATCACATTCCAGAGTTACTGGTTTTTTCTTTATAGGTTAGTTTTCATGCATGAATTCGAAACCTCAGTAACAGGTTAGACATCGGGGACTGGACCTCACCCGGTAAGGTGGGTGGAATGCTACGACTTCCCGAGACAAGCTCTTACGAAAGAAGCCGTTCACCAACACAACCAACTCAACCACAACCGCACCAACTCCCCGTCGCTGAGGGCTCGTCAGGAGTGGTCCACAACCCAGCAGTCCATCCCCGCATGTCCACTCGTTACCTTGGTTTCCCCCAACCCTCCTAGGGTCCTCACCCACTTCGAGTGGAACAAGATATCCCTAGGTTATCTTTTAGCTAATCATTAATCCTAGGGTATTGAGCATGTAAAATGACGTATGTAAATGATGTCCAAATTCATTCTTTTCATCAAGATATTCACAACAAACTAGCATGCTCCATAAGCCATGTATCATAACCTCATTGATCATATACAATTCCTCGTGGGTAATACATGTCACACAATTAACAATGCCATTTTCCAAGTTTCTTCAATCTTAAGTTCATTCAGGCATTTTAACAAACATATAATGAGCGCCACATAAATGAAGAGAATCATGTCACCAATTTTTGTAACAAATAACATAACTAATCTTACATACATGCATCAACATCATTCATGCATTTGGAGTGAAAAATTAGCAATATCACACAAGTCCAATTTCACCCAACACCCTTCAACATACTGAAATTACATGAACAGATAGAAAAACAGCATTTGTAACCCATTTATTTTGAGAATTTGACAAATATCAAAGAATGAAAGTTGGATATATTATAATTCTGAGTTCACCCATAAAATTTCAGACAAAAATATGAAGTATTGGATTTATAGTGAATTATTTGGTAAAAGATGTCAAAACTGTTCTGCAGACAGATTTCTGTGTCTGTGTTCAAAGCCAATTTTGGGCATATTCTAGCCAGAATTTCAACATAAAATTCGCGATGGACTTTGATAAAAACTTGTTAGCTTTCCAAAAAGACCAAAATCAACAAAATCCAAGATGTGTGCAGGTAGTGGTGCTCGTTTTACTGAAATGTGTACAGCTTGACAGAATTCCTGGAATGTTGCACAATTCGAATTTTTACCCCAACTTCCAGTTCGAATCAGAAAAAGTGATGAACATGAAAGTTGCTCATAACTACGAGATACATATCATATAAAATTTTCAAATAATTCCTAATAGCAAAATAATCCCAGAACTCAGATAAATTTTCAGCAAATTTCAGGCATGCATCAAGAATCCTAGTTCTACAACATTCTTCCCAAAATTTCAGAGGAAACTCATACATATAAGATGCTTTCCATCATCTATAATTAGAGTAGGAGAGTGAAGAGTTCCTACCTCTTAGGAGCTTCAAGAATGGTTGATGGTTTGAGTAGTAGCCCTCTCCTTCTCCTTCTCCTTCTCCTCTTCCTATTCTTCTTCTTCTTCTTCTTTTTCTTTCCTTTTTTCCTAGCTAATTTCAGTCATGGGCTGAAAAATAATGGAGAGGGGGGGAGAGAAAAGGGATTTAGGAGAAGGGAGTAGGGTGGGGGGTTATGGTGTAGGGTGAGGGGAGAGATGGGGGGGGGGGGGTTAGGTGTACTAGCCATGGCATGGTGCCATACTCAATTTTCATTTTCTTCTTTTTTTTCTCTCTCTCTCTTTTTGAAAAAAAAACCCTCCAACTTGCTTGTTTGATTACAAGTTTGCCATTGCAAATATCTTACTCCCCTTTATGCACAATAACCCCTTGACTCAAAGAAATTTGCCTTAAGCCCAAACTTTGCAATGATACCCTCATTTGGGTATAAATGAAAAATCGAGGGGCAATTTGCAAATCTCTCCATTCCCCGGGATTGGTGTGCACATGTACGAGAAACTTGGATGAATTTAACGATTACTTAGTATTTGCACACTAGGGTTGTTACACAGGCACTCCTGGCTAACTGCATGCGTCCCGATATAGCAACTGCAGTAAACTCACTAGCCAGAGATAGTTGGCACCTAAAAGGGCCTGTCACGCCCCGCTTCCCAAAGCAATGGAGGCGAGACGTGAGAAGGTCCGCACAGACGTGGAGCTGTGAAGCCACACGCCTGATGAGCGTCAATAAAACATATGCAGGTCCCTGTAACCACGAACAGAATAAGATAATAACACAATGAGATACAGAAATAAAATCTCGAATCTCAGCAATGTCCAAACATTAAAATTAAGTTCAACATCCAGAAAAGCCGCCATGCTAAAAGAAAGAGTCTAGGCCCAAAACATGGCCAACAAAAGCCAACACGGCACAAAGTATAGGTGCTACGCACCGACAACCAAAGCAGTCTAAACAACAACACAAACAGTCTCTACGACTGATCGCCCGTGTCCTCAAACTCCTCGATGAACGCGGGCTCTGACTCAGCGTCAGCGAACACCACGTCCTCAGCAGCAACCTCAGGCTCAGGATCTAACATGTGTCACCCAAAAGAGTAAAGGGGCACATGTCAGCAAGTCTAAAAGACTTGGGCAAGGAAACTGAAAGGAAGGTAAACTAGCAACCTAGCAGTTATAGTATGCATGACATGGCAGTTATGGTATGAGCGCACAAGTAAGGCATGGTGTAACAATAAGTGCAATAGAACAATTATCATGGTATGTCAAGAGTAGCCAAGCTACTAACAATCTCAATCTTCTCACTAGTCACGTTTCAAGTTATTTGTAGATGTTTACGCCTTACAGCTGAACTGTTGGACATTCACACTGAGTGGCCGCTTAACACTACCCCAGAACCCAGAGTTTACGCATTACAACTGAAGTTGCTGATCGGGCAGACTCCCAGTTGAATGGCCGATTAACCCTTACCCCTCCCACATGTAAACAAGCCAGGGTCCCTGCACACGATGCTCAGTAAATGAGCCAGGGTTGTCCCGCACAAGAGCTTGTTTTTAGGTTCACAATTTGGCGTAGGGTTGTGCCCGCTAAAAGAAGGTGCCTAGCCTCAATCAATTCACTAGGTGTAGCGGAGCTACGTAATCACGGGAACATTTAAAGAATGCAATGACATGACAATTAATTCGCGTATCGTTAATTGAAATTAAACATGGCATGGTAGTTCTTATGCAACATGATGAATGACGGATCTAGCTTCGTTGTCAAGCTAGATCCCGAAATTGCGCCTAGGCGAGTATCATTTCGTCGCCTAGTCTCTTTTACGCCTACAACAAGCAAATGGCCTAAGACATGGCCTAAAACCCAAAGTGGCAAGTTTCACTTGCCTAGTACCGAGGATGACGATCACGAAGGTTCGTCTCACAATCGCTAATCTACGGGGAAAGTCGCTGTTATGGAGAAACAACCATCAAAACAACATCCATTTTTATTAGGGTTTTACAAAAACACAAATGGATTATGAAAATATTATAGGATCGATTTATTACCGTATCGTTAGCGGAAGAACGATGCCGAGCAAGCACGGCGACGGAAGAACGATCCGGGAAACTATGGCTCAGATCTGAAACGACGAGGAAATCTTGGAGAAATGAGGTTTCGAGGGGTTTTGGGGGTTGGCCGTCGGCCTAGGGAGGGTGGCCGGCGCAATGGTGGTGAGAGGGGGCTCCGGTGATGAAGGGGAAAGGCTAGGGGAAGATGGATGATGATTTGGGGAAGAAGGAGGCTCAGAAGAAATGAAAGAAGAAAGAAAAACGATTGGGGGTTTAAATAGGATTCGTGTGGCGGCTGGGCAAACCCTAGGTTTACGACAGCGTTTAGTCGGTCAAAGAAGAGTTGTTGACCGACTAGTTCGAGAACTAGTCGGTCGGTAGACCAACTGTGACCGACTAAAAGCAAACAGTAACTCAGGTCGTCAAAATGGTCAATGAATTAGTCGGTTAAAGAACAATGGCTAACCGACTAGTTTGCAACCTAGTCGGTCGAAAAACGTTCTTAGACCGACTAACGATAAACAGTAACTTAGGTGGAATTTATCAAAGGAACTATTCGGTCTGAGAGCAAGTTCTGACCGACTAGTTTCACATCTAGTCGGTCGGTGGTTGTTCTTAGACCGACTAAGAGCAAACAGTAACTCCGGTATTATTGATTTAATGAACTATTCGGTTTGAGAAGAGTTGCCGACCGACTAGATCTCAATCTAGTCGGTTGGTTCCCCTTCTTGAACCAACTAAAGTGCACAAAAAGCGAAGCTTCGGGAAGATTTCTATAGCTTCTAAGATCACTCTAACTCTAAAATATGAGCGATTTGAAGTTCGTCATGAGTGACTTACTCCAAGATCAACGATATAAGGAAGAGGCTAGAAAATCACAACGAAACGAACGAAAACGAAAGCTACGAAGACGAAAACCACACATAAGGAGAAAATCCTCCAAAACACACACACACACACATATATATATATAATAGATAATCCAAATACATGAAAACCAGTCGTTACATCCTCCCCAACTTAAGAAAAATTCCGTCCTCGGAATTTCCCAACACTCACGTGTCCGGGAACAAAAGTGGGTAGCGCTCTCGCATCTCATCCTCATTCTCCCAAGTAGACTCTCCTGGCGAGCCGTGTCGCCACATCACCCTCACAAGATTGACAACCTTGTTCCGAAGTGACTTCTGACGCATGTCCAAAATCTGCACTGGCTGCTGGTCATACGTCATATCAGGGCGAACGGTAATCTCCGAGAAATCCACAGCATGAGATGGATCGCTAATGTATCGACGAAGCTGCGACACATGGAAAACATTGTGAACTCCTTCCAAAGATGGCGGCAAGGCTAAGTGGTAGGCTACCTCGCCAACTCTCTCCAGGACGTCAAACGGTCCAATGTATCGCGGGCTCAACTTCCCTCGCTTCCCAAAGCGAATCACACCACGATTCGGGGAAATCTTCAAGAACATATGGTCGCCTGGCTGAAACTCCAAAGGTCGGCGTTTAGCATCCGCCCAATGCTTAAAACGGTCCTGAGCAATCCTCAGCCTCTCCCGAATGTTCCTGACAACATGCACGGCCTCCACAATCATCTCAGGTCCCAACAGCTCCCGATCACCAACGTCATCCCAACTCAAAGGCGATCGACATTTCCTCCCATAAAGCGCGGCGAAAGGCGCCATGACAATGCTCGACTGGAAGCTGTTGTTGTAAGAGAACTCCACCAGATTTAGATGGTCCTCCCACGAACCCTTGAAATCCAACATGCACGCCCTCAGCATGTCTTCCAAGATCTGAATCGTCCTCTCGGACTGGCCATCTGTCTACGGATGGTACGCCGTGCTGAAACTCAGACGCGTACCCAAACTCTTCTGCAAACTCTGCCAGAACTGAGATGTGAATCTCGTGTCTCTGTCCGACACGATACTCACTGGGACTCCGTGAAGTCGTACGATCTCCTGCACGATTCACGTTACATCACTATCTAAACTAGGAAAAGGAAATAGAAACGGAGAGTAAAAGAATTTACCTCGATGTATCTCCTCGCTAGCGCCTCAGTGGACTGCCCTACTCGGAATGGAATAAAGTGCGCATATTTGGTCAATCGATCTACGATCACCCAAATCGCGTCATTCTGCTTCGGACTCCGAGGTAGTCCAGTCACGAAATCCATAGTGATGTGTTGCCACTTCCACTCCGGAATCGGAAGCAGTTGTAGCAACCCTGCCGTACGCTGATGCTCGCCTTCACTTGCTGGCAAACCAAACACTTGGCTACACTCCGAGCCACACTCCTCTTCATACCATGCCACCAATAGTTCAGACGAAGATCCTTGTACATCTTGGTCCCACCAGGATGCACAGAATACGGCGAACTGTGTGCCTCCACCAACAACTCCTCTCTGATATCCCCAGCTGGCACATACAACCTAGCTCCAAACCTCAGCGAACCATCCTCATGAATCAAAAAGTCAGTCCGCAGACCGGCTTCTACCTGTTCCCGAATCTTCACCAGCTTCGGATCCTCAGCCTGGCCAGCCTTGATCCGATCCACGATCGTCGACTGTATCTGCATACACATCAACGAAGAAGCCTCCCCAGAAAGAACAATCTCAAATCCAGACTCGCAAAAATCCTGCTGCAACCTCCACTGCGAAGTCAACAACATCACCGCTGGAAGCCTACTCAGCGCATCAGGAACCACATTCACCTTGCCAGGGTGATACTGCAAATCAATCTCATAATCCGCCATGAGCTCCAACCATCGACGTTGTCGCATGATGAGCTCCTTCTGAGTAAAAATATACTTCAAGCTTTTATGATCGGTGAAGATCTTCACTTTCTCACTCAGCAGGAAGTGCCTCCAAATCTTGAGCGCAAACACGACAGCAGCCAACTCCAAGTCATGCGTCGGGTAATTCTTCTCATGAGTCTTGAGCTGACACGAAGCATATGCCACAACATGCCCGTGCTGATGCAACACACAACCGAGACCCTTGCCAGAAGCATCGCAAAAGATCTCAAATCCTCCACTGCGATCAGGCACAACAAGAATAGGGGCAGTCGTCAATCTCTCTCTCAGAACGCCAAAAGCATTCTCACAATCACCCGACCAAACAAAATACACATCCTTCCGCGTCAATCTGGTCATCGGCTCAGCAATACGAGAAAAGTCCTTAATGAAGCGCCGATAATAACCAGCAAGTCCAAGGAAACTCCGGATCTCAGACGCTGACTGCGGAACAGGCCACTCCTGAATAGCCTTAATCTTCTCGGGATCCACTGAAATACCATCTCCAGTCACCACATGCCCGAGAAAAGCAACTCTGTCTAGCCAAAACTCGCACTTCGAAAACTTAGCATACAAACGATGCTTCCTCAAAATCTCCAACACTGTCCTCAAGTGCGAGGCATGCTCCTCCTCTGACTTCGAATAGATCAGAATGTCGTCAATAAAGATAACGACAAACTTATCTAAAAAGTCATAGAAGATCAGATTCATCAGATTCATAAAAAACTGCGGGTGCATTGGTTACACCGAAGGGCATAACCACGAACTCGTAGTGTCCATACTTCGTCCTGAACGCTGTCTTCGGAACATCTCCCTTCTTCACCTTCAGCTGATGATAACCACTCCTCAGATCCAACTTCAAAAACACCCTCGAACCTCCAAGCTGATCAAAAATATCATCGATGCGAGGCAACGGGTATTTATTCTTGATGGTCACCGCATTCAGCTCCAGATAGTCCACGCACATGCGACGTGAATCATCCTTCTTCCTTACCAGCAGCACCGATGCTCCCCACGGAGACACACTAGGATTGATATAACCCTTCTGAAGAAGCTCATCCAGCTGCTTCCGCAATTCCTCCAACTCAGCGGGTGCCATACGATAAGGCGCTTTCGAAATCGGCTGCGCTCCCGGAATAAGATCAATCGAAAATTTGAGAGTTCGATCGGGTGGCAGCCCAGACATCTCCTCGGGGAAGACGTCATCGAAGTCCCGCACAACCGCTGGCCTCTCCAGCTCCATCTGCATAGCCACAATCTCCACCGGCCTGGCCTGAAACCTGACCGGACCGAGCGAACTGCTACCCTGGCTGAACTCAAATATTGGATGTCCGGGAATCTCGAACACCACCTTCTTCCTCTGACAGTCGATCGTAGCATAGAAGCTCGCAAGCCAATCCATCCCAAGGACCGCATCGTAATTGATGATGTCGTGGACAATGAAATCAGCGTAAAGCTCATGTCCACAAACCACCAACGAGCAAGAATTGCAACCAAGATACACCGAGACCACGCCATTTCCTGTAACGATATTCCAACTCTTGGGAAGAGGGGACGTCGACAAGGAATGCTTCTCCACGAAGCGCCGCGCCAAAATGCACATCGATGCACCTGAGTCAAAGAGGACTCGTACAGGAAATGTGCACACCAAAATAACACATACAAACAGCCTAACAATCAAGCCCTAGTCTAGCAAACAATCATGTACAAGCAAACAACATAATCTAACAAACAAAACCAACTAAGAAAGAACAGCTAGATTGAGGATTACTTGTGATAACCTCATCCACAGCCTCGCTCTCCACCTCGGTCATCAGAAAAGCCTGCCTCCTCGGTGGAAAAGCCTGCTGAAAAGCCTGCCTATGAGGGACAAGAGCTGCTCCACGTCCAGTGGTTGACTCAGAAAACGCGCAAGTGCACGCCTTCCGCTCCCAAGCGTAGGAGCGTCAATGCAATATATAAATAACCGGTGAGTACCGGGTCGGATCACAGGGACAAGTCGTTCTACGTTCACAAATTTGATCGATAAAGAAAGATAAAGCGTGAAAACAACTACCTAAATTACGGTGGATGAGTGGAGGAAAGAGTGTGATGAAAACAAAAATTAACCTAAATTGGTAGGGTTAGAGAGCCAAAGGTGGAGTTTAGGATAGCTAGGACAGAGAGCATGAGTTGTGTGATCATTAAAATTGGTGTTAATCAAGTCCAAATTGCCGCATATAACACAATCGGTCATCCGGCTAAGGAAACCCAATCGGAATATTTAGCTTTAAAAACACAATAATTTTGCAATAGGGATGGATAGATTATCACGACACTACTCAAATTAAGCACATGGATTCTCTCAAATTTGCCCTCTCGGGACTTAGCCAATTAAATTTGTGCCCTAATTAAACATCCAACATTAACATTCAAAATATGGCAAGAGGAAATTAGGACTACAATTAACACCCAACACCAATAAACCACAACCCAAGCAATTCAATACTACACAATCATAGCAAACAATAGGGTAATTGCATTCAAAATTAACCCAAGTTTCATACAAAAATGAGATATCAAATTACAATGGGAGAAAAGGGGGGATTTCACCAAGATTTCTCCCAAATGAGCCTTCCCTCTTCCTATTTGCCTTCCTCCAAGCATCTCCAAGCTCCACCAAGCATTCTCAAGCTTCCATGGCCTCCTCCCCCATCAAAACCCTCTCAAACCCTAAAAAAACAAAGAAAAACAGCCAAAAAAGGAAGAAAACCGAGCCCCATCTCTATTTTCGCACCCAGGCTCGTTTTAAGCTCATTGCGGGTCGGGTCGGGTCGGATCCGACCCGCCAAACCCGCTTGCCCGCAAAAAAAAGGAAGCGCGTGCCTGCTGTCTTCGAGCGGACCGGGGCCCACTCGAAAAAATCGAGCGGGCCAGCGGCCCGCTCAGCTTTTAAAAAAAAGTTCGTTTTTTTTTATTGCGTGCGCGGGGAGCTGAAGGCGCGGAGCGGGCCGGCCAATGGGCCGGCCCGCCATCTTAAAAATTTTTTTTTTAAAAATATCTTTTCATCGCCGGCCCGCTCCAAAGGAGCAGGCGAAAATCTGGGCAACGGCGCCACGTGGCGCCGTCCGGTTGGGCCACGTGGCGCCAAATGGTAAATCCCCTTTTTTTAGATTTAAACCCACATTTTCTCTCCTTTAAATCCACAAAAAAATACCTAAAAGTCCCAGAAAAATCCCAAAAAATTCTGGAAAATCCCCAAGACTCCTAGGGGTACCTGAAAATATAAGATGAAGAAATTAGTCTATTTGATGTGAAAATTAATTTAATGACTATTAAAAGAAAACAATATTAACCTCCAATAATCCATATAAAATGTTCCAATGCTCAAATAATTCCCCAAAAATGGAGATATGATCAAAATAATGGCAGGAGCATAGGAAAAATAATAGGAAGCCAATAAAGACGATAAAAACCGTATTTTGTGCCAAGAATGCGAATAAGCCCCGAAATTGATATGAAATGAAAATATACTCAAAAAGAGCACAATTAAACCTAATCTTTGGCACAAAATGGGGGTAATTAGGGGGGAAAATATGCAATTTATATCCCGAATCATCCAGCAGGAATAGGCGCTCTCTGCTACAATGGCTGTGCTGCAACAGGTGCCCTCCGCAACTGGTTCGCATGCCGACAATCCCTCGCGACATGAGAAGCATCTCCACAAACCAAACACTGACCCAGAAATTTTCTACACTGATCCTTGATGTGGCCAGTCTTGCCGCAGAAATGGCAAGTCTTCTGATTAGGCCCTCCTGGCCTCTTGAACTGAACTGGCTGGTTGGGCCTGAACCCTGGCCTAACCACAGCCCTGGCCTGCTCCACAGGCCTCTTCCCAGCACCGGAAACATGTCCTCTCCCCTGGCTCAGGTTCAGCTCCTGCCTCCTCGCAGCTACCAGAACCTTCTGATAAGAGTCCAGATCGGAAGAAGACACGAAACTCTGAAGCTCTAAAGCAAGTCCCTACAGGAACCTCTGAGCCCTCTCATCAGCATCCTGCACCATCTTCGGTGCGAACCGACTCAGCCTAGTGAACTCTTGGTGGTATTGGTCCACCGTCGAGCTCCCTTGCTTCAGCTCAATAAAACGCTGCAGCATCTCCTTCCTGGCAGCCTTCGGGAAGAACTCTTCATCAAACCTAGACTTAAAGGTAGCCCAAGCTATCGGCTCCACCAGCATCTTCTCTTCCGCATCCCACCAGTTCCGAGCATTATCTTTGAGCTGCCTCTTCGCCAAATCAACCCATCCAGCCGGGCCGATCTTCGCCATCTTCAAATTATCCTCTATGTTCCGAATCCACTTATCGGCAGCTAGAGGACCCTCAGACCCATCAAAATAAGCGGGACCCAGCTCCCGAAACTGCTTCGCTCCCGGCTCGGAGCGAGGGGCATCCAGAATTGTCCGAGCAGCTCGAACAACTGGAGCATTCTGGACTTGCAGGAGCACGCCCTGCTGCACTTGCATCATCTGAAGCATCATCCGCATCATCTCCCCATTGGTGGGCTCCCGTTCAGGCTCCTCGTCATGAGGGGGCGCGCTACCACTACCACGGGTAAATCGCCTTCCTGCCATCTAATGACACAGAAAACGAAACAGATTAGACTCATAGCTTATGACTCGGATGTCGAACTTAGTTTATTGGACATTCTAATATTATTATCGTTATTCCGATAATCGCAGTTACAGAAGAGGAGGACCTGCATGTGCCACCAATAAAACCTGTCACGCCCCGCTTCCCAAAGCAATGTAGGCGAGACGTGAGGAGGTCCGCACAGACGTGGAGCTGTGAAGCCACACGCCTGATAAGCGTCAATAAAACATATGCAGGTCCCTGTAACCACGAACAGAATAAGATAATAACACAAGGAGATACAGAAATAAAATCTCAAATCTCAGCAATGTCTAAACATTAAAATTAAGTTCAACATCCAGAAAAGTCGCCAGGCTAAAAGAAAGAGTCTAGGCCCAAAACATGGCCAACAAAAGCCAACACGGTACAAAGTATAGGTGCTACGCACCGACAACCAAAGCAGTCTAAACAAAAACACAAACAGTCTCTACGACTGATCGCCCGTGTCCTCAAACTCCTCGATGAACGCGGGCTCTGACTCAGCGTCAGCGAACACCACGTCCTCAGCAGCAACCTCAGGCTCAGGATCTAACATGTGTCACCCAAAAGAGTAAAGGGGCACATGTCAGCAAGTCTAAAAGACTTGGGCAAGGAAACTGAAAGGAAGGTAAACTAGCAACCTAGCAGTTATAGTATGCATGACATGACAGTTATGGTATGAGCGCACAAGTAAGGCATGGTGTAACAATAAGTGCAAGAGAACAATTATCATGGCATGTCAAGAGTAGCCAAGCTACTAACAATCTCAATCTTCTCACTAGTCACGTTTCAAGTTATTTGTAGATGTTTACGCCTTACAGCTGAACTGTTGGACATTGACACTGAGTGGCCGATTAACACTACCCCAGAACTCAGAGTTTACGCCTTACAACTGAAGTTGCTGATCGGGCAGACTCCCAGTTGAATGGCCGCTTAACCCTTACCCCTCCCACGTGTAAACAAGCCAGGGTCCCTGCACACGATGTTCAGTAAATGAGCCAGGGTTGCCCCGCACAAGAGCTTGTTTTTAGGTTCACAATTTGGCGTAGGGTTGTGCCCGCTAAAAGCAGGTGCCTAGCCTCAATCAATTCACTAGGTGTAGCGGAGCTATGCAATCACGGGAACATTTAAAGAATGCAATGACATGACAATTAATTCGCATACCGTTAATTGAAATTAAACATGACATCGTAGTTCTTATGCAACATGATGAATGACGAATCTAGCTTCGTTGTCAAGCTAGATCCCGAAATTGCGCCTAGGCGAGTATCATTTCGTCGCCTAGTCTCTTTTACGCCTACAACAAGCAAATGGCCTAAGACATGGCCTAAAACCCTAAGTGGCAAGTTTCACTTGCCTAGTACCGAGGATGACGATCACGAAGGTTTGTCTCACAATCGCTAATCTACGGGGAAAGGCACTGTTATGGAGAAACAACCATCAAAACAACATCCATTTTTATTAGGGTTTTACAAAAACACAAATGGGTTATGAGAATATTATAGGATCGATTTATTACCGTATCGTTAGCGGAAGAACGATGCCGAGCAAGCACGGCGACGGAAGAACGATCCGGGAAACTATGGCTCAGATCTGAAACGACGAGGAAATCTGGGAGAAATGAGGTTTCGAGGGGTTTTGGGGGTTGGCCGTCGGCCTAGGGAGGGTGGCCGGCGCAATGGTGGTGAGAGGGGGCTCCGGTGATGAAGGGGAAAGGCTAGGGAAAGATGGATGATGATTTGGGGAAGAAGGAGGCTCAGAAGAAATGAAAGAAGAAAGAAAAACGATTGGGGGGTTTAAATAGGATTCGTGCGGCGGCTGGGCAAACCCTAGGTTTACGACAGCGTTTAGTCGGTCAAAGAAGAGTTGTTGACCGACTAGTTCGAGAACTAGTCGGTCGGTAGACCAACTGTGACCGACTAAAAGCAAACAGTAACTCAGGTCGTCAAAATGGTCAATGAATTAGTCGGTTAAAGAACAATGGCTGACCGACTAGTTTGCAACCTAGTCGGTCGAAAAACGTTCTTAGACCGACTAACGATAAACAATAACTTAGGTGGAATTTATCAAAGGAACTAGTCGGTCTGAGAGCAAGTTCTGACCGACTAGTTTCACATCTAGTTGGTCGGTGGTTGTTCTTAGACCGACTAAGAGCAAACAGTAACTCCGGTATTATTGATTTAATGAACTAGTCGGTTTGAGAAGAGTTGCCGACCGACTAGATCTCAATCTAGTCGGTTGGTTCCCCTTCTTGAATCAACTAAAGTGCACAAAAAGTGTCGAATTGAAGCGCGAAGCTTCGGGAAGATTTCTATAGCTTCTAAGATCACTCTAACTCTAAAATATGAGCGATTTGAAGTTCGTCATGAGTGACTTACTCCAAGATCAACGATATAAGGAAGAGACTAGAAAATCACGACGAAACGAACGAAAACGAAAGCTACGAAGACGAAAACCACACATAAGGAGAAAATCCTCCAAAACATATATATATAATAGATAATCCAAATACATGAAAACCAGTTGTTACAGGGCCATTAGACTGGAGTTAAGCCTTCTGCGCTTCCTCCAAGGGTCGAAAGATTTGGACTTACAATATGAAGTAGTCTCCTCCAATGTTTATACAAATGCAGGTTACAGGTCTGGTCCCTATACTGAGAAAACACAGAACAGGTACCCACAGTGGGATGGCCATCTACTGCAAATATGCAAAGCAACTTATGAAGGCAACATCATCCTATCATTCCGAGATCCTCACCATTCCAGAATCACACCAATGGTGTATTTGAGGGCGCCTGGTGGTACATCACATCCCAGTGACGACTGGGATAGAGGCTGGTTTTATGGAGCTGACCACATAGTCTGAAGACCACATCAGAGGCGACGAGACTTAGCACACCTCTCCAGAGTTTCTGGATTTAGCAACTGCTTGATGGTGATGATATTTGTAATCTGTGTATATTTTCAGAATATTGTAAATAGGAATGATGAGATAAGCCTAATGGATCTGAAAGCCTAAGAGCTTTTACAGATCAGGGGGAGTTGATGGAATTTGTACTCTTTTCCCTTAGCTATGGTTTTTCCCACTGGGTTTTCCATAGCCAAATGTTTTAACGAGGCAAATCACATCAACTCTGGATCCTGAAGTATCCACCCATCTGTGACACTCAGAATGCAGAAGTATTCATGAGCATAGTCACTTGTACAAATCTGGGGGAGTTAAAGAGCGTTTGTACTCTTTTTCCTTAACTATGGTTTTTCCCACTGGGTTTTCCATAGCTAAAGGTTTTAATGAGGCAAATCTCACCAACTCAGGATCCTGAAGTATCCACCCCATGTGAGACTCTTCTACGCTCCGAATCCTGAAGAATTCACGAGCAGAGTCCACACATATGGCTGGATAAGGGGGAGTGTTGTGAACAGTTATTTACCGTGTTGGTTGAGATTCTGGGCTATCCTAGAGATAGGCCCATATCATTGTAAACACATCTTGTATTCTCCCCGTTGCCTATAAATAAAGAGTTGGGGGCTCCTCCCCCAATAGTTGATTTATAACAGTTTTGTGTTTTTTTTGTTAAAAAATTTGTTGGAAATTTATTTTGAGAATGTTTTGTGGGCCCCAGACATCAGCGTAAAGTCTGGAGGAATTTTTTGAGCAAAAAGAACACGGCAAGGAAAATGAGGTTAGATTTCTGTGAATAGTAACATGAATAGTGTATAAACAGTGAAAAAGTTCAACTTTTCACCCCACATTCATCAAAAAGAACAGGCCATAATACCTATTTTATTATCATTTTCTAATACTCAATGACAGATTATTTTGTGAACTAGGTTTCATTTATGGTAGACTACTTTAAATTTAACTATAAAAAAATTCATGTGATGCTGGAATGACAACCATAACCATACATTTTGATCATCATATTCTAAAACTCCTAAACATCAATATCAAGTGAGCCCAAATGGTTTTGTTCGGTCATCTACGGGTCGCAAATTTAAGCAGCATCATTTTTCTCAACATGTAGTACCGATAAATTTGTGACAGGTGGATAAACGATCAAAAACCCTTGGGTTCACCCGATATTCGATATGGTGGAGTTTTAGAATATGAAGATCGAAATAAATGATTTCAATCATTTGAAAAAATATATGGGAGGGTTGAGATTTTGAGACCACATACGAGGCGTAGCCACTTTTATCATTTAATACTCATTATTCATGTGTGTGTGGATAATATAAATGTGTTGTCTGTGCTAACAGCACAGGAAATTTCCTATACGGTCAATCCAGTTTTATTTTTAAAAAATGAATTTTTTTTGTGGGTTTTATTGTGCACATCATGGATAATCATCATACCAAAAATCAAGTGAATCCAATGCTATTTAAATACTCGATCTACACGTTACAAATTCAATAGTTTTGGAAGAATGGATCTTTTTACAACAGGTAGTTCATGGTCAAATACCCATATGGTTCACTTGTATTTGGGGTTTTGTGGTTTTGGAATGTGTACAAGGACCCTAAAAAATTTCCAAAATTTTTTATTAACCAAGAGATGTCAGCGTACAAAATTTCTTGTGCTGATAGCACACATTCATAATCATATTTATAGACATACAAACACATATACACACACATATACATACACTAGAAATAAAGCGTGCACAAAGTGCATGAGCACCCCAAAAAACCTCACACACAATTAGAAACTAGACCCACACTGGTGGTTCGCTAGGTGCAAAACTGGGTTCAAATATGAAGAATGGGTGTGCATATGGTTATTGTCTTGGGGGTTTTGGGGTTTTTTTGATTGGGTGTGTGTTTTTTGGGTGTTTTGGATTTGGTTTTTTTTCAGGAGGGGGTGTGGGGGGTGGTGGGTGTGTGATGTGACATTTTAGTGCACCGGGGACAAACATGCCACATGGGACAACGACATGCTTGTAATTCCCTATTTTGTAGTATGTATGTGCGCGCGCGCGCGCGTGCACCTCAGCTACCAACAGAGAAAATTTCCTCTTTGCCAAGCTCACACAATCCCAATTATCCACATTTTTTGACGATCAAATCCGTTTAGTTTATTCACACGTGAAACTTCCTCTTTGTTAAGCTCACACAATCCCCATTATCCACATTTTTGACGATCAAATCCGTTTAGTTTATTGTTCATACTCTAAAATCACAAAACTACCAATTTTGGGGTGAATCCTAAGTGTTTTGATTATTCATTTAATCGTTGCAAAAAGTTCTGTTATAGTAAAACCGTTAAACTTGTGACAGATGGATGAATGAGCAAAACTCCTTGTAATGAGTTGAAAACTGGTGACTTGAGGTTTTAAAATATGAAGATCAAATAGAGGGCGATGGTTTAACTGTTGAGTATTGGTGTTTCATACCAATCTTATTTTGATGATGATCACAACATTATGTTGTTGCTAATGACTCTCATGTTTTAGTCTCTCAGTTTTATCTCAAGAATTTCTTTATTGGAGACTAATCACTTGGTGCAAGGATGGACATCAAGTGGAGAAGAGCCAAAACTTGGACTCAAGGAGTGCCAAAGCTTGGAGATGATGGAGAGCAATCAAGGCATCAAAATTGAAGACTTAGACTCTAAGGAAAGCATTGTAATACATGTAATTTACTTTACTGCTTTCTCTCTCGTTTGAGTCTAGGATTAATGTAATGCCTTGTTAGATGTTTTACTCATTCATGCATATGCATTTAACCATCTTAGTGAGCCGTAGGATTATCATAGAATCCAACCCAATAGGTTCACTCTGTCCAAAGACTCATTTGGAGTCTCTGGCTTTCCATTAGTCGCCTGCTGAAGGAAACACAGTCGACTGGGTGATTTCCAATCGCATGTAGATCCTTCTACAGTCGCCTGATATGCACAGCTCAAGTCAACATTTTAATTGACTCAAACTTAAGCTTTACGCACAGTCGACTACTGGTCAGTTTACAGTCGCCTGTAAATTTATAGTCGTCTGTAAATTGGTCATCAGTCCCATGTATAGCGTAAGTGCATTCTCTGCATCTCTCTGTTGTTTCTCCATCTTATACAGCAGACGACTGATTACGGTTTTACAGTCGCCTGACTAATATACAGTCGACTGTTTTATTGACATCAGTCGCTTGTGTGCTTAACTGGAGAAAGAGTGCAGCTCTCTGTTTTATTACATCCCCAAGACTCCCAGGAGTACCTGAAAAATAAGGAGAGCAAAAATTAGTCCATAAAAATCGTATTTTATGTATAAAATAAGATTAGGCGTTAATAATCCATGATATCACAAATACGCACGTATCAAAGCCAAAATAACATAATATACACATAAAATACCCAGAAATGGTGGGAAATATGCAATTTATATCCCAAATCAGTGTGTAGCCCCGCAGGGTTTCTTACTACTCATACACAGAGAGACCTCACACAGAGAATTTGTTTTCTCACACAGAAAGAACCAAACTCTCACAAAGAGAGTAACTCCCACAAATAGTGTTAGGGGTATCACAAAGGTGAAACGAAATAACACTTACCTATGCCTTGATATGATCTTACCAATGGGAAGAAGAAGGCATGCACGTGAAACTCAAGTGCTTGAGATGAGGCTTTGATTGTACTTGATGAAATGAAGAGAAAAAAGATGATCTCCAAGAAAGAAATGAGAATTAGATCCCTTGGAGAATTTTCCTATGAGCTAGCTTCAATGCATGAAGAGGAATGTGGCCATGAGAGGAAAATGAGAGAGATTAGGAGTGGCTATTGATTCTCAAAGATATTCAATATCAACCCAGAGTTCTAACTAAACCAACTCCTATATGTAGGAAGCCAAGAAGAGCCCATAAAACTAACCAAAAACTCAAAGGAAAGAAATCTGCAACGGCTAGATTTTGGCAATTTACGGCACAGACAGTCGACTGTTCAACGGCTAGAAAAATCCTAACGGCTATAATCTGAGCCAGGACAGTCGACTATACAAGACAACACAGTCGACTGTATACAGGACATGCGCCTGTAAATCCTTTAGTAGGCGACTGCTGCAGGGGATGAAAATAAAATAGAGAGATGCAACTTTCGCACTTATGCCTTTCAGACGACTGATGGCCATTTCACAGGCGACTGTAAATACCTCATCAGTCGACTGACTTGCAAATTGGGATGAAGCCCAGAAAATGCAAGTTGCACACAGACGACTGTAGATCAATTTCCAGGCGACTGTAGGAACACATGCGACTGTAAATTGAACATCAGTCGACTGCGGCGAAAAGCTCAAGAAGAGTCAATAAAAATGTTGACTTGAGCTATACATACCAGTCGGCTATAGAAGGCTGGGCAGGCGCCTGGATGTCATCCAGTCGATTGTCGTGCCTTCATCAGTCAACTGTGGGAGAGCCAAGAACTCCAGTAAGAGTTTAAGGCATGATGAGCCTAATGAGATGATATCTATGATAATCCTAAGGCTCACTAAGATGGTTAAATGCATATGCATGAGAGTATGACCATCTATCAATGAATTACAATAATCCTAGACTCAAAAAGAGAAATTCAAGTAATAGAAATTACATGGATTACATATTGCCTCGCATAGAGTCTAAGTCTTCAAGCTCATGATATCTTGATGCTCCCAATTATCTCCAAGCTTTGGCACCTCTTGATGAGCTTCCCTTCATCAAGCTCCAAGTTTTGGCATTGCTCCTCTAGATGTCCATCTATCATCATGCTCCAAGCTTTGACTTCATTAGATGATCTTCACGACTATATCCAAGCTTGGGTACACCATCACTCTTGGAAGTCTTTAATATATCCATTGCATTATCCTCCAAACATTATGCTTTGTTTCATCAACATATAATTATTAAGATAAACTGATACTAAAACATAAGATTGATTAGCACACTAACATAATGTATTGATCATTATCAAAACAATGTTAGTCTTAAACCCAAGAACTAACACCAAAGACATATGTTATGAATATAACAATAAAATAAAATAAAGGAGAAAGAAAATATCAAACTAGGACAATTTTTTATGAGAATAACACCAAGCATATGACATACGTGGCTTGTCATATATGTCACCCTAAAAAACTATACCCTTCTTTTTTTCGGTGCGATCAAACCGTTTATTTTTTCTTCATACTCTTAAACATTAAAAAAAATCAAATATTAGGTTAATCTAAGATGTTTTACATGTATATCAAACCGTGATAAAATATTCTATTAATGCGAAACCATTGACTAAACATGCAAAACACATTTGATTTACCCAATAATTGATGGTTTTATATTTTAGATAATGAAGATTTAAATGAAAGTTTCCTACCATAGATTAATGTAGAGCAGGTGGCACCTGATCCATTGGATCAGGTGCAAAACACAAAAAGATGGGGTCCCACGAGTACAAGCTCATGTGGGGTTGTACTTCCCACTTTTTTGTGTCTAGTTATCTCATCCAATGGATCAGTTGACACCCTTTCTACATTAAATCCTTCCTAATCCGC
Organism: Scilla litardierei; assembly: GCA_030789695.1. NCBI lineage: Eukaryota > Viridiplantae > Streptophyta > Magnoliopsida > Asparagales > Asparagaceae > Scilla > Scilla litardierei. The sequence continues at coordinate 31,922,309 of CM061141.1, forward strand.
ATTGTTAAAATACTAAATTCTCTCTCATAACCGTAGCATTTTGAGCAATCCCGGACCAATTATTTAACTGTTAACGGGCCACAATGAGCTTATGTTCAGGTCCAGCCCGTTTTGGGACCACTGAAGAGTCTGGCTAGGGTTTTATGCCCTTATATATTCACCAAACGGTCTCTACCTGTTATTTCCATTTCTTTCGTACCGACAATCGGCGGGGGCGGCGGGGGCGGCAGCATAGAGGAGGAGCAGCAGCCATGGTGCACGTTTCCTATTATCGCAACTGTAAGCTCCTCCTGTCGCGTTCTCGCACAGTCTCCATTTGTTTAAATCGACTGTTTTGATATTGTTATCAATCTTGAAATTGAAACCGTAATCCAAGGAGCTAGGGGCCCTAGGATCCAGCTTCTTGACAAGGACATTGCCTTTCATCCGTATATTTTACCGCTGATTTAACTTTAACGTTTAAAACCCGTTAACCCTAGCCCCTAACTTCGTAGTTTTGTTCGTGTAATTGTTCACTAGCGATATTTTGTAAAGCCCTTGCTTTTCAGCTTATGGCTATTATTGAGGTAATGGGTTGATTTAGTGGTAGCTCTGAACATGGGAGACGTATCTATGGAACCTTGTGTTCTAATGGTAGACATGACACAAAAGGTGGGTTTGAAGTATTTATTTATTTATAATATACATTGATCTTGGGGGCATTTTTTGATGATTTTATAGCCTACAGGAAGGAAAAAGCGTATATCTTTGCCTCCTTCCATTGCTAGTCATTTTATACATTCATGACATTTGTTGAGGAGTGCTTATCCATATGTGTGTAATGCATATAATTTTAACACAGTTTCCAGGCACCGATTTTATTATATAGAAGTTGATTTATTTTAAACCTTAATAAGTTGATTTATATTGGTGCTGCATTTTGTTATAATTGATGCCAGTCGGCACCATTAATCTCTGGATTTTCAAAAGATGTCATTGTAATAATATTTGTCTTCCTGGTTGGCTTGGCTTGTAATTGTTTGAGATTTTATCTGCTGGATTTCAATTTTGGGGACCAGTTTACCATTGTATTTTGGAACAGTATGATAATTTTTTTAATGTCCATGTCTCTTTCAGATGGGAAGACCTTCAAGAAACCCCGCCGTCCCTATGAGAAGGAACGTCTTGATGCTGAGCTGAAGCTTGTTGGAGAGTATGGTCTCCGCTGCAAGCGGGAGCTCTGGAGGGTGCAATATGCTCTGAGCCGTATCCGAAATGCAGCTAGGGAGCTTCTGACCCTTGACGAGAAGAACCCGAAGCGGATCTTTGAGGGTGAGGCTCTCCTCCGCCGGATGAACCGTTACGGGTTCCTTGATGAGACCCAAAACAAACTCGATTATGTGCTTGCCCTTACTGTTGAGAACTTCCTCGAACGAAGGCTACAGACTCTCGTGTTTAAGAATGGTATGGCTAAGTCCATTCACCATGCGAGAGTTCTTATCCGTCAGCGCCATATAAGGTATATTTCTTTTCCAAGATCAGTTATTGCTGAATAATCGTATATGTGTTTTGCTGATGATTCTTTGGTATCAATAATATTATATCATTGTTATCAGTAGGTTGGTCTGTGTTGTTGTAGCAGTCACTTGTTATGTTGAGCATTTCTTATTTTAAATAGGCTTACAAACTTTTGTTGTTTTTAGCGTGTGATTTGTACTTTTTTAAGAACCGTTTCAAATAGAATATAGAATCTATTGCAGTTTGCCATGTTTATTTATTTCTTAGTCAGCATAGGCCTGTGGTGTGGAATGATGTATTCTCTAAATTAAATGTCGAGATGTGTTTCATTTTTGATTGTCAGTGTTGGGTACTTGCAATCAAATTATATAACAAGATTAGTCCTTCAACATATTATATGCATTCATATTTATTTTGGGTAATCATGTGAAATTTTTTTGCCTTCTCATTTGGAATCTTTATGAATCGCTTTCATTTTCATTTCTTCTTCTTTTTTCTTGTCATGTTGTATTTACTTCCTATATTTTATTTTACCTCTATATTTTTTTCTTAGTGAAAATTTGCCATATGATGATAATTGGGTTTCAGTGTCTCACGATGGTCATCTGAGACACTTTGTTGGGTGTCTTCGTTGATGATAAATAATCCATTTCCATCTGATGGCTCTGTTCCAGTTATGTTTTGTTTATGAGTTATTCAGACACGCTTATCTTTTTTGTTAATTTCTTGTCTTCCAGCAAGTTTTTTAAAATATCTGCTTATCAGTGGAGCAATCCTTTAAATCATTTTGTGATAGTTCCATTAATTTACCTAGCAATCTCTGTTTCCTTTCTTTTGCTGTTGGCACTGGGAGGAAGTTTCATATAAGCCTATACATTCTCATGTTGAGTAGCGTTTTGACCGTGACTCAATCTCCTGTTGCTTGTCTTAGAAAAAAGAGTGGTTTACTCTCCAGGTCTCTCAACATATGTATCCCTAATGATGTGGAATTTTCTGTCTTGATTTTTATTATATGCATTCACAGATTCTGTTATACTTGATAGTGTGATATCTGTGTTGGAGAATTTGAATCGCTGGAAGAGTCTTCATTTAAAGTTGTGAATTATGCAATCGTATACAGTTAGTTTTTTTGTTTTAATTTAGTCCAGTCACTTGTCCAAGCCACCTTTTCCCTACATTGCATTTGTGTTGCTAGCTGTATGAGATCAATATTTGAATACCATCAAATTTAAATTGAATTATATTTCTTGTCATTTTTATTGATCTGACTGGGAAAAGCTCACTATTTTCCTGCAGGGTTGGAAGGCAAGTCGTTAACGTTCCTTCCTTTTTGGTGAAGGTGGAAAGTGCCAAGCACATCGACTTTTCACTTACGAGCCCCCTTGGTGGCGGCCGCCCTGGTAGAGTGAAGCGAAAGAACATGAAAGCTGCATCCAAGAAGGCTGGCGGCGGTGATGGCGATGAAGAGGATGAGGATTAAATCGATGTTTCTTTTTGAGATCATTGTGCTGGTGGAACTAAAATTTAGCAACTAAAAAGTTTATATGTTGAGTTGGATGAGTGTTTTTGGCTGTCTTTCTTCGTGTCTTTTTCGCGAGCTAAAAAATTTATCAACTAGATGGTCTTTGTGTTTCTACCTTGAGGATGTTTGATTTCTACCGAGTGGCATATTTTGCGCAGTGTTGGGTCAAACATTGCAGCGCTTTTTCTCGTGCAGTTTACTGTGTGGGCTGCGCGCAGAGAGGCCGCTTGGCGCTTGCTGGCTCAGGCCATCTAGCTTTTTTTTTCCCCTCTTTTTGCGAAGGAAAAATATATACGGGTCCCCATTTTAAAGAGTTGATCGTTATATTTACTTCTTCCATAATTTGATGCGCAAGTTAGGTGTGGACTTTGGTAGATCTCAATGATGGTCGTGTTTCCCTGATTGAATGAGGGGGCGGTCGGTGTTGAATGAGCGATTGAATATTGTCACGTTTCAACTGTCAATAGAAACTAGCGATATCTGTGCTAGCAGTTAAACAAAAAGGACACCAACTGTTCATTAACATTCGTATTCTCTACTTGCCTCAGAGTAAAGAACTCATGTAGACTCTCACATTTGCGAAATAAATATTTACGCATACAAACAAAAAACAGTCGGATCTCGAGACAAATTAATGCGGCATTAGCGGCGAATTATTTGAGGGACATTGCTTAAAAGGAGAGCAAACACATAGCACTAATTATTAATAATGAAGCAGCAGTGACAGGAAAGCAAGCCATTAAGATCTCAGCAGGCCCCTGATGATCTCGGCCTGCGAGCTGTTGCCGTCCATGGTGTTGATGAGCTCCGAGAGCCGCTCGCTGAGGTCGTCCACCTCGCGGCGCAGGCTCTTTATGTGGCTGCACGTCTCCTTCAACAGCTTGGAGGCCGAGGCCTAATTTGTACACAACACGAAACAGAAACCAGTCAGAGGAGTTGTTTGCATAGCCGAGCATCACATTTAGCCTTGTAATGCTTATTGCTTACCCTGCCGGAATTCCTTCGCCGGGACTCCGGCAGCAGAGACCGGAGCTTCGAGACGAGCTCGTTCATCTCTTCGTCGGTGATCCGCGTCGATCTCCTGCTCGACATCTATCCCTCGAAGCTTGAGAGCGAGAGAGCGAAGGGGTGTTTATATGAAGGATTCAGCTGGAAAAAAAATTTAGAAGTGTAGACACATGTGAATTTGGATTGTTTTTCAATCTAGGGGGCTCGTGTGAATTTTGTTCAAAGAAAAGAAGACTACAACAAACGGTCAGGGTCAAGCTCAAGCTAAGGGTCAACACAGTTGTAGTCTTTAGATGTTATTATCTTGTTACGGTGTGCCCAAAAGATGCCTTGTGTCTCCTCTGTGCTCCGTATAAGGGCTGCATCCTTTGTGTTTCCTTAAACCAAGTTCACGCGGAGGTCCAAATTAGGGGTTGATTAGATTAAGAAGCCCATCTTTAGCACTGTACTGTAAGTAATGTTAAGCATGTGTGACCCCAAGAAATCACGAGGCGTGTCGTGTCGTGACTTGGCTGCCGGTACGTGGCGGCCCCCCAGCGGACGGGTGGCGTTCGGTCGAGGTACACCAAGAGGGGCTCGGCCATGTGACGGGGCAATGGGGGTGGGGGGGGGGGGGGGGGGGGGGGGGGGGGGGGGGATGGCGGCCCGTGGGCCCGAAAACGTTGTCGGGCCGACGGGACACATTGGCTTCGATCGGATCGCGAGGAATCAAGGGCACTTGGATGAGGAAGAAGCAGGAGTTTGGTACACATGCATGTGATGTAGCTTGTGGCAGGGGGGAGATCGCTAGGGGACTGATAGGATGTCACGAAGGGCGATGGCAGAGAGAAGCATGACCGCTTTCGAGAGGGCGATGCCGAGGTTGCCCTCGTCGTCCTCTTGCTTGTAGAGGGCAGCCCTAGTCCCCGTCCTTGGCTAGAAATTGCCCCGTGCTCTTTTTGCACGGAGCAAAAACAACCACCAACGAACACGGCCGCTGTGCACGCGTGAAACCGGGAAGGAGCGAACAGCGTGTGTGTGTGTCGACGCCGTCGGGGGTAAAACGGGAGCAAGCACGGCTAATATGAATGCAAAAAGGTCTAAAACACAAAAATAAGTGTAATCTTTTTTTTTTGGGGGGGGGGAGGTTTTCGTAATTAATTGGAAAGTTGGGGGGGTCCAAATTTTTATTATTATTATGGGACATCCTCGACAGTTGAGGGTACTTTGTCACGTGGGACAAGGCCGTGTCAAAACCCCTCAATTGTATATAGATAAAAAATATATGGTTTCCATGCTATCTGCTTATGCATCAGAGTATTAAACATCCAAAGATTTCACTACAACCTTTTTCTTTCTTAAATCAGCAAGAAGAGATTTAGGGTTTATAAGAGAGTTAGTTTAACATGAAGGTCAATTTGAAAGATGTCATTTCAAAAAAAAAAAGAGAGCATATATTCAATTTTTGGGCAGTCCTGGCTTATTATCCGAAGCGCAGATTCTTCCAACTAGAAGCTACGCTAAAAATCTCGGCCCAGGTTTATAAAATCTGGCCCAATTGGGATTCTAGTAACATTTGTTGATGGTCAAGAAACCATCAAGCAGTGAATTTGGAAAAGCGATGCGATTTTAAATTTTACACGTAGAAATTCTTTAAAAGGGCATGGCCACAACATATTTTCATATAACACTCTCCATTTCATCCATGTAATTGCCATGTGCATTTAATGTTTTACTACTTACCATGCACAACTGTGATAAATTTCCGAAAATGTCATTTGGTGTGCGTGGACCGAACGACGACTGGCTGCAACGACACTCCCTCCTCCGACATCCCCAGCCTTGACCCCGCCCTTCCCAGACCCCTGCTCTTCCGACCTCCCTTGTCCATCTCTTTTCCGTCGTCCCTCCTCCGACATCCCCAGCCTCGTCCCCTTCTCCGATATTTCCGGACAATCTCTTTCAAATCCTAACAAGTCGGGATGATGGTAAAAAGGAATATTGGCAAACTTGTAAATAAGCGGGTTGTGCGTGGGGGTAATTGCAAGCTTGTAAATTAGCGGTCGTGCGCAGGGTAAAACGGTAGATGCGCGTGGCAATTCCCAAACAAATACAGTAATGACCGAATCGGTTGAGAGCCGGGCAAAAGGGGCCGAGTATTAAAAAAAATGATGGCCGGCGTTGACGGAGGGCGGAGGGGTTCGATCAAAGCCGCCGTCTCCTTCTCATTCGTCGTCGTCGTCGTCTTCATTTCGAATTCGTTCGATCTGGCGTCGTCTCTCAGTCCCGATCTCGGATCGGAGCGTGTCGTCTTCCAGGTCCCTCTCCTCTCTCTTGATTTCTTCAGTTTTTTCGCCAACTGATTTGGTTATAATTTCGTATTTTCCCCATATTTATTTGTAGTGGTGAATATTGTGTGGTTCATTTTGTTGAAAGATCAAATTTTCTGCTTAAGATCGTGTAAATCTAATTTAATTCCATGTGGGGAAGTGATCGTTCTACATGATCATTAGATTGTGGAACTCATTGTTGTGGTTTTAGCCTGCTAATTAGTGGAAAACACAGTTCGTTTTCTTTCATAGGGAACAAATAAACGATGTGCACATGAATTTGCTTCAAATTGAGCCATTTACTTTTCTACTTAAAAAACAAGAACCATCCTTTGACTACAATCCCAGCACTCCAGTCAAACGGTTCGCCCTTATCTCATCGATAATTAAAGCCAATAGCTTTTGCGTTTTTACCTTTTGCACTCAACTTGTATTCTGAAACATGCACTCACCTAGTATATTGTCACGTCCTCCTCAAAGTTCTGATTTCCGCTAGACTCTTAATTAAAGCTGTTGTTCTTAAGTAGAGCTAACACTCTACTGTATAAATACTTGGACATTTTTTCCTGGAGGAAGGATGGGATCAGGTACCCGGGTACCCAGCCTGATTTTATAGCTATATGATAGTTGTTACACCCGTCCAAATAGCCACATCCCCAACTAAAAAGACACAACGTAGTTCGAGAAAGGGTAAAAACCAACCACAATAGCCCATACAACAACATTTCAAAAAAGAGCACCCCCAAGCTGAAGATATATACATTAATAATCAAAAAGAAAGATTCAAATCTACACATAACACCGTAATTATAGACCCAAGGAGCTAATTAAAGATTATAATCTCGATGCCCTCTTCAATACCGGCTCTCAAAAGTAACGGCCCAATAACAGAATCAGAAGAAAATCCTTAACTTCAGCATCACCAACAGAGCTTAGAGAATATACTATAACCTCACCTTGGCCATCTGTTTCCATGCCAGTATCAACAGAGCTTTCAAGAGCATTAGCAGCCGTCAATGTGGAGAAAGTCCATGATGCCAACGAGATATTGTAGAATTTCCAACCACATTGTTATGATCTCATTGGCATCATGGACTTTCTCCACATTTTCAGCAAAACTCCCTCACCCAATCTGCAGCCAGCTCCTTTACCCTGACTTGCCAAGAACTTTTGGGAACCTATTTGGAAAGTTACCTTCTTTGCTTGAGAGATCAATTCGGGTTGGAGAAAATAACGACTTTACTTCGAGCAGTCAGGTTTCAAATAGTTTGTCAAAAAGAAGGTAGCCAAAGTCACACACGAGTTAATAGTATTCAATTGAGAAATACTACCTCTGCGTTTATTAAAAATATCCTATTCTTTTCATTCCATCCTAGCCATACACAATATATCACACATGCAGTCTTACATTTCATGGGTACATAATATTTTCTCCAAGGTTTCCACCAAGAATCTCTAGCATAATGGATAGCTTGAATGCCAAGATGGCAAGTCAGTGAGTTCCAAATAGACCACTTATATCCTCAAGTTAAAAAAATGATTGAGTGATTTAACATGATTATGTTAGATCCACGGGTCAAGGCTCATGCTGCCGGCCCACCAAGCCCACGCGGCACAGCCACTTGCCTTGAAACCCTAATTTCTATTATTTATATGGGGGCTAGCCGTCGTTTGGTCTCTTATGCTTGATTATTGATATTGGTGTGACTTTATAGGTAGACGAGTGCAGACGTCATCCTTAGCGTCTTGGAAGGAGAATACACCTCTTTTGTATTCATTTATCTAGTTTTGCTTCTATTTCACTATAAAAATTGCACTTTTCGTTGGATCCTAACAATTTGGTATCAAAGTGTGACGATCCATGGCGGCGATAAAGTCGTTGATGGACCCCTTCAAGAAATTGGAGGCGATCCAATCAAGGTGCGACGACAAATTTGATAAAATCGAGCTATTGACGACGCGCATCCACAACAGCAAAAACCCTAATTTTGGGCAAAAGACGTCATCTTTGGAGGAGAAAAAGCCCTGAAAATTTCAGATCTTAAAATTTCAGATCTTAAACTTTCAGATCTGGATCTGAAGGCGGTATGTATTCAGATCTGAAGGCGGCAGAGGAAGACGAGAAATTTTTTAGATCTGAAACTTTCAGATCTGGATCTGATGGCGGTGAAAATCCAGATCTGAAGGCGGCGGCGGAAGACGAGGACGAGCCCCCAAGGCGAGAAAACCCTAGCCGTCGTCTCAAGAAGGCGGCCACACCCCATGCAGAAATTCTGCAGGGGCGGCCAGCCATGCAGAACTTTTGCAGGGGCCGCAGCAGCCCCGGCAGGCCCCGGCAGGGGCCCTGCAGGGGCCCAAGAGTCCCTGCGGGCCATGCAGGCCCTGCGGGCCCATGCAGGGGCCCAGGAGCCCTTGCAGACTCCTGTCGTGGCCCTGCAAGGCCAGGCAGCCCCTTCAGCAGCGACGACGGGCCCTCCGATGCAGCGGACATCGAGTTTTTGATTTTCTGGGCCCAAAACAGCGAACATTCGAGCTTCCGGGAGGGCGACGTTGGCCTCAAGGCTATTGGTTTTCAGTTCAAAGGCCTTCAGAGCGCTAACATCTCAGTTTTGGGTATAGAGGGCTTTCAGATCTGACTGGTGACGACCGTGGCTTTCGTCTGGGCGTTGATGAAGGTGGTGGAGACCAATCTCATCCTTTTGATCCGTGAGGAGACATGCAATACGTGGAATGGATGGCACACACACTTCATGCACCACCTTGAGGACAAGGTGGATTTTCAGGGGCGGAGTAATGTTAGATCCGTGTGCGGCTAAAGAGGGGAGAGAATTACTTTGTGCACAGCAAGTCTTGGAGAAATTACTTTGCGCACATCAAGGATGATTTTCTTATTTTTCTTATTTAAACTAGGGCTAGCCGTCATTTGTATTCATGCTTGATGATTGATATTTATCTTGAGCATCCTTAGATAGATTTAGATTAAACGAGTGTGGACGTCCTCTATTGGCGTCTTGGGAGGAGAATATACATCTTTTGTATTCGCTTATCTAGATTTGTGCTATTATCTTCTATAAAAATTGCATCTTTTGTTGGATCCTAACAATTTGGTATCAAAGCGTGACGATCCATGGCGGCACCGACAACGAGATCGAAGGACAAATTCGATACCTTGGAGGAAAAGCTCATGTGAGAAATTAATGGGGTAAAAAAATCACATGAAGAAACGATGAAGGCGTTGGCGGATTCCATCAACTTATTGGCAGCTAATCAATCCAAGCAAGGGGAACAATTGACGAAGCTTCTCTTCCAAGTGTCGACGAGCAACCACGGTGAAGGAAACCCAAAATCAACGTCAAAGGCGACACCTTTGAAGAAGGGGAAGAAGAAAGATGAGATTTTTGACCCGGATCGTCCCTTCGAAGAAGATGAAATTGAAGAAGATGAAGGCGGGGAGCCGGAACGGGTCAATTATTGCGAGGAGCTGCGGCGAAGGGCGGTGGAATTCCAGAGGGGAAGCAGCGGCCACTTTCAGACCTCGAACCTCCAAATCAAATGTGGGGGCCGGCCGCCACGGCAATGTGGCGGGGGAGCTACCCCCCGCCTCCCAGGAGGCTCGGCAGGGCCCGCCGGCCCTGTCGGAAGGTCGGAAGGGCCCGCCGGCCCTGTCGGACCTTCGGCAGGGCATGCCGGCCCTTCGGCAGCTACGGAGGTGTCCGCCAGAGGCCAGGTTTGGTCCGGAGAACCCCTGGCAGCCGCCAGGGGGTGGAGACGCACGCGGACATGGCCCCGGGGGTGATTTCGGGCCTTGGGGACATCGGCCAGCGGTGGACCAGTATGATGGCGACGGAAGGAGGAGAGACTATTATTACGACGACGGTGAGGCTACGAGGCTGAGTTCGGCAATGATGCAGGTTGGGATGACTTCGATGGCCGGCGTGGAGGTCACCGAGGGGACTATGGGGTTGTGGAGGAGTGCCATCTAGACAGTACGAGACCCAAGATGAGAGACGACAGCACTATCGTCCGCATCACCGAGTGGAGGGCAGGGGGCACTTTGGAGGAGACTGCAGGGTGTGGAAGCTGAAGATGCCGCTTTTTTCTGGGGAGGATCCACATGCCTGGTTGTTCACAACAGAGAGATACTTCGTGGCGCACCACATGACCGAGGCATAGAAGCTGGAGGCGGCAGCCATTTGCATGGAGGGGAGAGCCTTAGGGTGGTTCCAGTGGAAGGAGAGGAGGCAGCAGATCCGATGCTGGGAGGAGCTGAAGGACCTCGTGTTGGAGAAGTTCAGAGATCCCCGTTTGGGGAATCTGCACGAGCAGTTATATGCCCTTAGGCAAGAGGGACCGGTGCGGGAGTACATCGAGAGGTTTGAGAGACTGGCAGGACGAGTACATGGCGTATCAGAAGAGTCACTGAAGGTCACCTTCCTGAAGGGGCTGAGACCCAGCCTTTAAGCTGCAGTGAGGCCCTACAAGCCTCGGGGGCTTTCAGAGGTCATCGAGATGGCGCAGATGGTAGAGGACTCCCGGGCTGAGGATAGGAGAGGTGTGAGCAGCTACAGTGGGCAGATACATCGGAGCACCTCGACTGGAGCAGGCGGAGCGGGGGTCACTAAGGCAGATCAGATGGGGCTTAAGAAGACGGGGGAACAGAACAACCCACCACCGGCTGGGGGCCAATTCCGAAGGATGACCGATGCGGAGATGAGGGAGAAGAGGCAAAAAGGGCTCTGTTTCAGATGCGACGAGCGCTTCACTCCCGAACACCGCTGTGCGGGTCGTAAGCTGTAAGTGTTGATAGCGGAGGCAGACGAGGATGATGACGTGGAGGATGAAGGGATCGGAGGGGAAGACGACTCCCACTCGGAGTAGCACCGCCGGTACTTTCATGCACCACCTTGAGGACAAGGTGGATTTTCAGGGGCGGAGTAATTTTAGATCCACGGGTCAAGGCCCAGGCCGCCGGCCCACCAAGCCCACGCGCGCACACCCAGTTGCCTTGAAACCCTAGTTTCTATTATTTATATGGGGGCTAGCCGTCGTTTGGTCTCTTATGCTTGATTATTGATATTGGGGTGACTTTATAGGTAGACGAGTGCGGACGTCCTCCTTGGCGTCTTGGAAGGAGAATACACCTCTTTTGTATTCATTTATCTAGTTTTGCTTCTATTTCTCTATAAAAATTGCATCTTTTCGTTGGATCCTAACAGATTATCACAAAGAACACGGCTGATTACGAGAAAGACCTTTAAGAGCCAACATCTCCTTAGTGTTAAGTTTGTTTTTTTAACACAATCCACATAAGAACTCTGACATTTATAGGAGCATGCACCCCTAATATGTGAGTGAATTTGTCTGTAATATCCCAAGTGATCAGAAAATTATAGTAACTTCAAACTGAAAAAAATCTCAATATAGTAACTTCACTATTTAACACCACTGCCTGCCCACTTTAGCAAGCAAATCTACAAAATTATCTAATTCTTTCCAATGATGTTTTTCCTAAAATTGAATTTTCTAATACCAATATTAAGTCATCACCGAAATCAGCAACTAAAGGCCACTACGACAACCAAGCAAGGATAATGATTGACTGGAGAATATTACGATGCCACTTGTCAACCAAAAGGCACAAGTAGCACCTTTCGCCAACTTAACTTCAGTGCCACACAAAAAAGATGGCAGAAACTTACAAGCACCCTTCTATAATGCAGATATGATGTATCCTTGCCCAGCCCAAATGGGAACATTAGTGTAATTGAAGAAATTAACGAACATATGCCATATCATATCTGGCTGCATACATTTTTTATACAATTGCCTAACAAAGCAATATTCATCTCTTTTAAATATAAAACACCAAAGCCTCCTTGCTCCATGTTCTGACAAACTTTTAGCCCCTTGACCAAAAACGAACAAGCTAACACTTCTTCAGATCCTTTCCAAAAAATCTGTCTTTATATCTTATCAACCCACTCTCAGACCCATTGAATATATACATGCATAGTATAGATAACACCATTAACTAACACTTATCTGCCACCATTACATAATGAGCTCCCTTTCTAACCAGCTAATCTCCCATCAATATTAACTATGAAATGGTGCAAACATAAACAAATTTAGTAGGCTTAAGAGGCATCTCCAATTACATGAACAAATAGATCCAATCGACAATTCATCTTAGTTACCACTTTAATATGTCTGTCAGAATTCTACCCTAACACAATAACCGAACTTTTGCTAAAATTAATCTTCAATCCACATGCATGTTCATATCCGTATAATAGCAGTTTAAGTGCTATCAAATGATCTTCAGAATGACAAAATACGAAGGTAGCATCAGCATATGGCAAACTGAATATTTTTTGCTTAGATCTATCAAGCCCCAAGCCCCATAATCAATTCATTGCAAGTGACCATTTTAATCATCTGGGTAAATGCATTAGTTGCAAGCCCAAATATTAAGAAGGGAGAATATTGTTGCGGCCGGAAATAAGAAGAGGGGCATTTGGGTAAAACAACACATAGGGGAGTCTTTTCTATTTAAGGGGGATGAGCCGGCCCTAAGGGGGATGCGGAAATTGTTGAGAGTTATTTTATTTAGCCCTTAGATTAATTGTATTAGGTTTTGGCTTTTCCCCCTAGGTTAAGAATTGTCTTCTAGTCGTTAATTAGCGAGTAGTTTAATTGTAGTAGGGTTTCTTTTTAGTACTAGATCTGAAATTCTAATAAAAATCCTCTTTTTATCGTCAAATCCCTAGCGAGTCGCATCAATTGGTATCAAAGCGGTTGATCCATGGCGAGCACGCGATCCACGGAGCGGATTGAAGTTTTGGAAGGAAAAGTTGAGCGGATTGAAGCCCAAATCAGCAAGGGTTTCATCGATCTGAGGAAAGAAGATGCCGAGATGGCCGCGGAGCTCCGGAAAGAGATGAAAGAGAACCAAGAGAAAACGGAGGCAAAGATGAAAGAAAATCAAGGGAAAACGGAGGCGAAATTGTCGGAATTAGCGGAGGCTATAGCGGCGTTGACCGCTCATCTTATACCAAAGGCGGATCCAAGCAAAAAGGAGCCACCTTTGACGACGGACAAGGGTAAAAAGACGATTTTTTTTGAAAATGATCCGGATCTAGACGAAGACGGGGGCTTCGATCAAGGAGACCATGCGTGGGGAACTCACCAAGATCACGCACCGCCACGCCACGACGACAAGGGGACCGGAGGAGAGGCCCCGGCAAGCCGGCAGGCCATGGGGTGGCCGCCGACCCCCCCAGGGGCCTACGGCGGGGGGCCGCCAAGGGCCGGCCGCCCCCGACGGCGGCCTGGGGGGCCTCGGCCGACCCCAGATGGGGGACCCGAGGCCCGCCGGACCTCTGGGGGCCCACCGACCCCCCAGGAGGCCCGACAGCCTATTTCGAGGATTTCCGGGCCCCCAGGGGCCCCGCCCGAGGTCAGAGGAGCACAGTTTGGGGGTTTTCAGCCTTTTGGGGGACCGGGCGGAGAATTTCAGCAGGGTGGAGGGCACCACCAGATCACAGGAGGCCCGTCGACTCAGCCCCCACCCTTTGGGGGAGTGACGGGAGATTGGAGAGCATATTAGGGACCCCCCAGGAGGCCACCAGGCAGAGTTTGGACACCCTCAGGGAGACTGGCAGGGGCATGGAGTAGGGGGGAGTCTACCGTGACCGAGCTGAGGCTTAGAGGTGGATTCACTGGTTGGGCTGAGTTTAAGACGTGTGATTATATCAAGAAATTCGAGTCGCTCTACCACCGAGTACGGGGAGTTTCTGAGGAGTCGCTGGAGGGCTGTTTCATGAAGGGGCTGAAGCCCACGGTGAGGTCGGGGCTGAGGCAGTTTGAGCCCGTTGGTTTGCGCGGGATGATGACGCTGGCCAGGAAGGTGGAGGATCATCAGGAGACAGAGAGAAGAGCCCGAGGGACGTGGGGAGGCTCTACCTTTCGAGGGCCGGATCCTGGAGGGGGACAAAAGGGGGCCGCAGGAGGGGCAACATCCACTGACGGCACATTGGTTACCAAGGAGAAGGGAATGGAACTACGACCTGGGGGACATACACGAAGAATGACCGAGGCAGAGATTCGTGACAAACGGACCAAGGGCCTGTGTTTCAAATGCGACGAGAAGTTTACTCCTGGGCACCTGTGCGGGAATCGTACTCTTCAGATCCTGATAGTGAATGACGAAGAAGAGGGAGAAGAGAGTGTGATAATGCTGGAAGCCGTCGTGGACGATGATCAGGAGCACCTGCACGTGGAGTAGCTGACCATACCCCTCACGCACCACCTTGAGGACAAGGTGGTTTTTTCGGGGCGGAGTAGTGTTGCGGCCGGAAATAAGAAGAGGGGCATTTGGGTAAAACATCACATAGTGGAGTCTTTTCTATTTAAGGGGGATGAGCCGGCCCTAAGGGGGATGCGGAAATTGTTGAGAGTTATTTTATTTAGCCCTTAGATTAATTTTATTAGGTTTTGGCTTTTCCCCCTAGGTTAAGAATTGTCTTCTAGTCGTTAATTAGCGAGTAGTTTAATTGTAGTAGGGTTTCTTTTTAGTACTAGATCTGAAATTCTAATAAAAATCCTCTTTTTATCGTCAAATCCCTAGCGAGTCGCATCAAATATATCCCTTCCTCAATCCTCTCTTAGAGCAAATGATTCTTATTGTCTAGGCACACAATTGATAATAAAATGGGATTTACCTCCTTGGAGGTATTCCTCTATCCAACCTACCCTTCTGATTTCAAATCTTATGGCAAAAAGAACTTCAAAAATGAATCTTTAGTCAATCATGTCATAGGCCTTAGCAAAATTTAGCTTTAACAACATAATCTTATGGACATTGTCCTTGTAACAATGAGATATAATCTCTTAGGTAGCTGCAACTCTACGTAAAATAAATCTACTTGGTAGGAACTCAAATTGAACCTTATCAACGAGAGCATCAAGTTTAGGATCTATTTTGTAAGGACCCAGAGTTAAGTGTAGGGTTTTTGAATTGGAGCGAGAGACACGACGATTGACCAAGGACGATGGAATGGATGATATTGACGACTTACATGACATTTTCCAATGGTAGCTGACGGAAGGACTTTCTTGAAGGAGGAGGATAACCTTGAGTGCGTTTTTTAACAAAAAAAAAGTAACTGGGGATTTTTAAAAATTGTGCAAAATTGAGGGGGATTCCTTAATTTAAACTTGATTCCAAACATAAATATTTCTCTTTATATTCAGTTACACGCTCTTGAAATTTCATTATTGGATAGTAGACTTGATTCCTTGGCATGGAATCAAGTTTGATGATACATGATATTTCGCTATATACAGGCGGTAGTGTTTTCTATGTTCATTATTCTCTCTATGTAGTTTTTTGAATAACGGAGTTCTCCATACTAACCCTGTTATCATCAACAATTTTAAACTTCAAATGGCATATTGTCCGGTGTTAAGCTTAATTTTTTTTGACAATATCTATAAATTCCACTGAACTAAATTACTTAGTTCAGTGTTTAGTTCTTCTATATGCTGGTCATCAGTTAACTTGCTAAAATGTCTCACCCCTTTTGTGGTTAGTTTCCCCCCATTATTTGGAGTCTTTTATTTTCATTGCAAACGCTTTGATGTTGTGCTGCTTCTACTCTCCTTATATCTCGTCTTAGCAAGATAAATTGAAACTTTACTATGAGAACCCAATGACAAGAACTTTGTCAGAACTCCATGATTGACCACCTTATGGATGATCCACATTGTTCACGTGTCCAACACTTTTTAGTTTCTCATTCTTAGACTAATTTTGATGGTTAGATAAAGATGAACAGTGTGGATTCATGTGTCCAACACTTTTTTATTTCTCATTCTTAGACTAATTTTGATGGTTAGATAAAGAACATCCATGAAGTGACATATCATGGAATTCTCATGAGCCTTATTGTCAGAAATTATTCTCGCAAGAAGGTCTGACCGGGTTTATCCCTCCTTTCTTTCTGTATATAGTTATAATAATTTTAGCCTCATTGTGTGCTACAATTAGCTTTTTTTCTTTATTAAGTTAAATTTATCGACTGCAAGAAACATGATGTTAGTCAATATTTCAAGACTTAACATTATTGTTAAACCTCGATTATTATGATCATCAAAATCTCTGCATGATACTTTAATGTACCTTACAGTATGTGAATGCTCAAAGCAGACGAACAGAGAAAGCGATCAGACCAAACTTTGTTCACATGAAAAAAAGTGCAGAAAACTAATTGTAACATTTAGGCTATTAACCTATACAATTTTCATCTTTTGGATCTGATGACTCGTTCTTTATATGGGACTAACGTTTGTGTGCCTTAATTTGCAGACAAATTATGGTGACATTGAATTTGGTTTTTTCCCTGGTGTTGCCCCCAAAACAGTTGAACATATCTTCAAACTTGTCCGGCTTGGGTGTTATAATACAAACCATTTTTTTCGGGTAGTCAACTTACCCGTATACGTTCTTAATTTGTCACTAGTTAGGATATTTTCCTTCTTGGTCAACTTTATCTCTTTCGACAAACTGAGTTGAATATTGTGCAGGTTGATAGGGGCTTTGTTGCACAAGTTGCTGACGTCGTAGGGGGGAGAACAGCTCCTATGAATGAAGAGCAAAGGCTGGAAGCTGAGAAAACTGTAGTTGGGGAATTTAGTCAAGTTAAACACGTTAGAGGAATCCTGTCAATGGGAAGGTAATATGTTTATTCCGTATAAACGTGCTGAAAGTTTGAATGTGAAAAATTTCTATTTAGTATGGACACCCCAACAATGAAACCATTAGACTGTCTTGGCAATGACAGTGATACATCACCAATTTTTTGGTGCATTTTTGGTTTCAGACTGTTCTTGGACACATCTTCAATGCTTCTCAACCACGTCTCTCATAAGTCAAACCCATTATGTCTTCAGATGCGTTTCTTCCATTTATATATCGAAGGCCACATTTTAATAGGAAAAAAAGGGTAAATGACATTAAAATACCCCAACGTTTGGCCATTGTCACATATATACCTTATCGTTCAATTTGGTAAAATTTGATACCCAAACGTTTAATGAAGTGTAAAACGTGATACCCTTTCTAAGTTTTCCGTCAGAAAAGTTGATCATGTGATAGCACATGATAGAAATTGGACAAATTTTCCCCTCATCATCCAATACATAAGGGTAAATGACATTAAAATATCCCAACGTTTGGGCCATTGTCACGTATATACCTTATCGTTCAATTTGGTAAAATTTGATACCCATACGTTTAATTGATCTGCACTCATTTATGAACATCTGAAGTTGTACATTGCTTTCCTCCCACATTCCTATTGCCATATCCAATTTGTTCTCTTTACCTATCATCTTTATATCTGTCAATGCATGTGAAGAATTGTCCACCTTGATCCTACTCTCATTCGCATCCATTAAGTGTAGTATCACCATCATTGACCAATTAGAGTGGGGTTAATCCTTCTACATGAAGAATTTGCAGCTATTCTCCTTATCCCTACTTGGAAACGACCAAAATCGTCTTCCTGGGTTTGCTCTTGTCCATGACATCCTCCTTGGCGTCCACAACCCACAATTGTAGTATTTGAAATCTACATGATCTGTTTCAAAATCCTCACAACTCTGCCGTGATCTCCAATGACTTAGCCATCAGAGGACAATCGGGGATCCATCCCCGATCCTTTGATGCCCTTCTCTCTCTCTCTCGCACCAGAGAAGGGGGTCTTTCGATGGAACCATGCATGGGTCATCTGCTGGTGCGGGATCCTTGCATCAACAACCGATGCAAGTTTTCTGCACCAAAAGTTAACATGCTACCAGAGATGAAACCAATAACGATTATTCGAAGCACAAGAAGCTTTCCCTGATACGAAGTCAAGTCAAACCAATAACGATTTCAGTTCGAGTCTCCCCTTTCTTAGCCTACACAATTCATAAAGCCACATAGTTCACTGTGTATATCACATATTCTTCTACCACCCCCTCGTCACTTTCTTCTCATTTTCGTAAAAATTATTAATGGAGCTTCAACCTGTGGATGGAGAGGAGCTCAGCCTAACCTAGCCCTTCAGCCCTCGTCCCCGCCGGAGCCCCCGCGCGTCTTCTCTTGCAACTACTGCTGAAAGACGTTCTACAGCTGGGAGTTGGCCACCGCTGCCTGACCGCATGATGGCGAGGCCGGCTCTGCCGACAGCTGGCAGCGGCGGAGCCCAGCGGTGTCTCCTCGAACAGAGAAGACGAGAGACGACTACTTGTACGGCGTGGGGAGGTTTCAGAGCCAGAGGAGGCCAGAGGGGGCGCCTGTGTTTATGGAAATTTGCATGAGGCCTAGTGGCACTAGCAATGATGAGGTCGCTGATGGAGTTGATTTATCTCTGAGGTTATGAATTTACATGCCATTCTATACTCATGTTTTGCTGTTGTTGTTTCTTTCTCTCTTGTTTTAAGTTATTGCGGTGGCCACTAGCCATGCACACTATGTTGAGGCATTACTTCTAAACTAGCGTTGCTAATGAAGTCTTATAGTTATTTCACACATCAAAAACATAGATTAGGGTTGTATTTGATTTCGTGCGATTTATTTGAGTGTGAGAGAGGGGTGGGGTTAATGGTTTCGTTTGGATACGATAAGGTATATACGTGTCAATGGTCCAAACGTTGGGATATTTTAATGTCAGGGGCATAACGGTCAGACGTTTCGAGAAAAGTCCCCTGTTAGCCAAATTGAGCTTTGGGTATCAAATTTTACCAAATTGAACGATAAGGTATATACGTGACAATGGCCCAAACGTTGGGGTATTTTAATGTCATTTACCAAAAAAAACCTCAAACAATGACTTTTGAATCTAAAGAATGCAGGATGTGTTCCAATATAATGAGCGAGTTAGAAACAAGGCCCATCCTCTATATAAAGTCTTGAAAGCATTATGGTAGGATGTGTGTGATAGATCTGGCCAATTGAAGGGGCATTTTGGGGGCTTTGTGTTATTTGGATTAATGTAGGGGTATTTGGGTCATTAGGCATTGAGTTGGATTATTATAAATTAGGGGGAGGCTAGCCGGCCCTATGCATGCTATTGATTTGATTATTTTCATAATAGTGAATTCTAGAGAGAATTCTCTTGGTCCTCGGAAAGGTGCGGACGTCCCTTATCAATCGACGTTTTGGGAGGGCGATTACCCCTACAATTGTAATCATCTATCCTTTTATTTTCAGTTTTATTAATAAAATCGTAGATTCCCTTTTGGTTCCTATCATTTTGGTATCAGAGCAACGATCCATGGCGGAGTGGAGGAGATCAAGGCAGGAAAGTGATGCGATTTATTCGCACAAACAAGTAAAACAACGAATATTTGTGGAAAATATGAAAAAGGTGGAAACTTTGATTGAAATTTAACGAAGAACAATAAGATAATGGATCTCTTTAAAGAGGAGACACTCTCTCCTAGCTTTAGATGCATGGACTAAAGCCTAAACACCATCGAAGTTAACGCCTAAATGTTCTTCACAAAATTAAGCATAAGCAAATAATGATGGCTAGACCTAGAATATAAAATAAGGGAAAAAGTACAGATCTACGTTGAAAGACCAAAACGCCCCTCTGGAAGTTAAGTCGCGTCCCCACGCCTCCTCCTCCTGAAATGAGTCACCGGGCCAACTGATGGCTCGTCACGCATGATCTCATAGTGCGTGGGACCACCACCAGCATGCGGGTCAGCCTCCTCCGCCTCTTGCGGCTCGTCCGCATCAATACCTTCCTGTAGAAGAGCCACATTGTCCTCAAGGTGGAAATCTGTGAACTGTTCTTGCATCACGTTGAACGTTTCTCATGTAGCATCGAGTCTGGTAATCCGGCCCAATGTATCAGCACCTCCCTCTTCCGACCCGGGCCATGGCGTATGGTTCACACATCCAGTGGCTCCAATAACACTTCCATGTCGTCAGTAAGCGTGTGTGTAAAACTGAAGACATCACATGATCACCAATCGCCCTCTGTAAGTAAGACACATGAAATATCGGGTGTATTGACGACGAAGAGGGTAACCGCAGCTTGTACGTCACCTGACCAATCCTAGCTACAATCTCATAGGGCCCATAATATCGTGCCGCTAGCTTCTCGTTCCTCCTCTGAACTAACGATCTCTGACGGTAGGGTCGCAGCTTCAAGTATACCATGTCTCCCTTCTGAAACTGCATTTCCCGACGGTGCATGTCGGCCTTAGCCTTCATTACCTGTTGCGCCCTCGTCAAATGCCTTCACAACTCTTCCAACATAACATCTCTCACCCCCATATAATCCTCCACCTGTGACACCAGAGTCTCCATGTGTCCATAACGAATCAACTGCGGCGGATCACTACCATATAAGATCCGGAATGGGGTCGTCCCTGTTGAGGAGTGGTATGAGGTGTTATACCAGTACTCCCCCCAAGCCAACCACATGTACCACCACCGAGGAGTTTTCGAAGCATAACATCGCAAATACGTCTCCATGCTACGGCTTACCACCTCCGTCTGACCGTCCGTTTGGGGGTGGTAGACGGTGCTCCTTTTGAGTACAGTCCATTGCACTCGAAATAACTCCTTCCAAAACGCGCTCATGAATATCTGGTTCCGGTCCGACACTATAGCTTCAGTATTCCATGTAGTCTAACTACATCCCGGATAAAAGCGACTGCCACCGATACGGCCGTGTAAGGATGCTCCAGAGGAATGTAGTGAGCATACTTACTAAGCCTATCCATCACCACGAAAATCACTGTGTACCCATCTGATCGTGGTAACCCGTCGATGAAGTCCATCGTGACCTCATTCTAAACCCTCTCCGACAAAGCTAATGGCTGCAACAACCCTGCCGGTGCCATGGTCATGTATTTGTGATGTTGGCAAACGTCACAAGCAGCTACCAAACGAGCTACCATCTTCCGCATCCCCGGCCTATACACCTCCCTGGTCATCCTCATGTATGTCTGCTGCACGCCCGAGTGGCCTCCCACCACCGTGCCATGGAACTCCTGAAACAGTGCCGGTATGAAGACCGACGCCCTCGGTAACACCAACCTCCTCTGGTACAACAACCGTCGTCCCTCCAATGAGTATTCCTTCGGTCCTCCTCCTCCCTGCAGCGCCTCTCGGATCTGTCTCAACTCTGGGTCTGACTCTGCCTCTTGTAGCATCGGTTTCCAATCCATCCGCATAGATAAGGAAAAAGCCCTCAAACTAGCCCCCTCCCCTCTGGGAGACAACACATCCGTCGCCTTATTCTCCAATCTCGGTCTGTACTCAATGTCAAAACGGTATCCCACTAACTTGGACAACCAGCGTTGATGCTCCTCCGTCACCAACCTCTGCTCTAGTAAGTACTTCAGACTTCACTGATCCGTCCTAACCACGAAGTCTCTTCCCAACAAATATGGACGCCATTTCTGGATGGCCAGGACAATCACTATCAGTTCTCTCTCATATACTGACTTCAGTCGTGCCCTAGACGACAATACCTGACTGAAGTAAGCAATCGGTCGCCCCTCCTGCATCAGGACCGCTTCCAAGCCATAACCCGACGCATCCGTCTCCACTATAAATGATATACTGAAATTTGATAGAGTCAGAACCGGTGCCATCGACATCGCTACCTTCAAGGCCTCAAAGGCCTTGGTCGCCTCCTTCCCCCACTCGAAGCTGTCCTTCTTCAGCTGCTCGGTAAGGGGCCAAGCTATGGTGCTATACCCATTCACGAACTTTCTATAGTATCCTGTCAACCCCAGAAAGCCACGTAAAGCCCTCAATGTCGTCGGCAATGGCCAGTCCAACATCGCCTCTATCTTCGATCTATCAGCCACATTCCTGCCTCAAAAACAACATGCCCCAGATACTCAATCTGACTCTGCCCGAACCTGCACCTCTTCTGATCCGCATACAGCTGATGCGCCAACAACTCTTGAAAAGCCAACTCTAAGTGTCCCAGGTGCTCCTCATAGTCATGCTGTAGATGAGTATATCGTCGAAGAACACCAGGATAAACCTCCTCAAAAATGGCTGGAACACCTTGTTCATCAAGGCCTGAAAGGTCGAGGGAGCATTGGACAAGCCGAAAGGCATGACTAGGAACTCGTAATGCCCATCGTGTGTGTGAAACACCGTCTTCGGCACATCCCCGACTTCATCAATTTCTTATGGTAACCCGATCTCAAATCGATCTTCGACAAGACCGATGCCCCGTGAAGCTCATCCAACAACTCATCGATCACTGGCATAATAAACTTTTGGGGGACAATTTCCTTATTTAGTGCTCGGTAGTCTACGCAGAAACGCCAGCTCCCATCCTTCTTCTTAACTAGTAATACCGGGCTAGAAAATGGGCTAACACTGGGCTGGATCATCCCTACCTGCATCATCTCTTGCACCATCCACTCGATCTTATCCTTCTGCACATGCGGATAACGATATGGCCGTACACTCACTGGTGCCGCCCCTTCACGCAACACTATCGCGTGCTCATATCCCCATACCGGTGGTAAACCCTGTGGATCCTGAAAGACCTCCTGATATCGCTCTAACAACTGCTCCACCTCGGCTGGGGTTTCCTCATGTGGCTCCTCACTCTCTGTCATCATACCTCAGTACTCCACCTAGAATCCCTCTCTTGACCTCTGTAGGGCGCGCGATATGGCTTTGAAAGACATTAAGAAGAAACAGAGACTAGGGTCACCTGTCAGGACCACCGTGCGATCCCCCTCCTGGAACTCCATCCCGAGTTGCTTCTAATTCACCTTCACCTCGCCCAATCCCTTCAGCCACTGTACGCTCAAAATCACATCGACATTGCCCAACTCCAGGGGCAAGAAATCCTCCGCGATCTGCACCCCATGCAAGATCAGACACAGCCCCTTGCACATCCCACTGCTCTCCTCCATCCTCCCTGTCCTTAACAGGACCGTAAACTTCTCTAAAGTGCTCAGCTGCAAACCATGACGATCCACCAACTGTCGAGAGATGAAATTGTGGGTGACCCCACTGTCTATGAGTACCGTCACCGTCGTGTCGTCCAATCGCCTTGATAACTTCATGGTATGGTTCGGGGTGAACCCTATCATGGAATTCAGGGACATCTCCGCTACATCCAGATGGGACTTCTCCTTTTTCACGCCCTCCTCTACCTTATACCCCTCATCACCAACATACCCCTCCTTATTTGGCACTATAGTGATCTGCAACAGGCGACTCGCACATCGATGGCCGGGGGTAAACCGCTCATCACAGCGAAAACATAGTCCTTTCGCCCGCTTCGCCCGCACCTCTGCCTCAGTCAGTCGCCTCCTCAACGTCGCTGGACGAGCCTCTCCTCTGGCCTCTGGTACTCTTATAGGGGGTCCTCTGTGCTGCTGCTGGTGCTGGTTGGGGATTTGGGGGCCCCAGGCTCCTCGTATCCGCCTCTCCTCCACATGCTTCTCCTCCGCCTTCTGTGTGAGTCGAATCAGGTCCTCCAAGCCACCAGGCTCTGCATCCTCAACTCGGCCCGTATGGAAGGCTTCAGCCCCATGAAGTTCCTCATAAGTATCTCTTCAGTGACGCCATGTACTCGGCCCGAAAGCAACTCAAACTTCCTAATGAAATCCCGCACCGTACACTACCCTCCTGTCTAAGTGCTCTGAGCTGCTCGTAGAAATTTCCACCCGGTGTCTCCTGAAATCGATCCATCAAGTATGCCATCAGCTCTGCCCACGAGTAAAAAGGATTCCAGGATATCCTCCACCGATACCATGCCAACGCCTCTCCCTCAAAGTAAATACCAATGGCATGTAAGACATCCTCCGTGAATCCCATCTCCTGGAAATACCGCTCCGCTCTGTAGATCACCCATCCGGATAGATCCTATCAAACATAGGCATTTTGAGCTTTTTCAATCTCCGACTAGTATTGACGTCTCCATACGTCGCTCCTTCAGCCCTCCTCTCCTGTGGTACATACCCTCGTCCAACTCTCTCATCGCCGCGACTTAAAGGCGGGTCAATCTCCTCCCACACGTACTCCTCCTCATGCCACTGTGGTTTGCCATCTGGTCCCAACCCATTAGGTCCTCCAAAAACTCCATGTGCATGGGGATGTCTAATTCGGCCTCCAAAGCGCCTCCGGGCCTCGTTCACGCCCCGGAAAGCCCGCAAAAGCCTCCCGGGGGTCCACCGTCGTTGGGCGCCCCTGGAGGAAGCCTCCCCGGCCCCCAACCGGTGCGGCGGGGGCCCCTAAGGGCCAAACAGGGGCCCTTGGCCCCTGCTTTGAAGGGCGGGGCCTGCACGGCCCTCGCCTACCTATTGCAGGGCCGCGCAGTCCTCGTCCGTCGACTGCATGGCCGCGCGCGGCCCTCGACCGTCGAATGCAGGGCCGCGCGCGGCCCCATCGGCCTGCCGGAGGGCCGGCGCGCCCTCCCAGGCGGTCGCTGCACCCAGCCAACCCGCCTGGAGGGGGTTTGGCCCCATCCTGTCCACTCTGGACTCATTCGTCGATGTTTCTGGCGGCGTTTCGTTGTTTGCTGAGATCACGGGGAACATCGCCGCCATTTTCGCTTCATGGGCCCTTTGTTGGATTTTCGGGTCGGAATCTTCAAAGATCTCTTCCAAGATCTCTTCTCGCAACTTCTTCCCCTTCTCTTTTTCCGCCATTAGGGTTTGAAAGAATTGGCCGATTTGACCGATCTCCGCCCTCTTAACCCGTAGTCGTTTTGCATATCCTCTTGCATGTGAGCGATGTCCTTGAACCCTATGGTGATTCTTTCATTCGCAGGTTCCAACTCCTTATTGATCTCCTCGCGCAACCCTTGAATCTTCTCATCCACGGAATCGGCCTTTGATCTCGTGCCCGTCGCCATTAGATCTCACCGCTCTGATATCAATTTGATGCGATTTATTCGCATAAACAAGTAAAACAGCGAATATTTGTGGAAAATATGAAAAAGGTGGAAACTTTGATTGAAATTTAACGAAGAACAATAAGATAATGGATCTCTTTAAAGAGGAGACCGCTCTCCTAGCTTTAGATGCACGGACTAAAGCCTAAACACCGTCGAAGTTGACGTCTAAATGTTATTCACAAAATTTTGCATAAGCAAACAATGATGGCTAGACCTAGAATATAAAATAAGGGAAAAAAGTACAGATCTGCGTTGAAAGACCAAAACGTCCCTCTGGAAGTTAAGTCGCGTCCCCACGCCTCCTCTTGAAATAAGTCACCAGCCCAACCGGTGGCTCGTCACGCACGATCTCATCGTGCGTAGGACCACCCTCAGTATGCAGGTCAGTCGCCTCCGCCTCTTGTGGCTCGTCCGCATTAGAAAGGTTGGAGATCGTCATGCAATTATGCCTCCAGTTGCAGCAATCACGCCAAGAATATAGACAAGATTTGAAAGAGTTTGCGACTGATCTAAAGGCCCTGAAATTATCATATCCAAAGGCAGCAGAAGTTTCAGGATCTGAAGGTGGCGAAAGTTTCAGATCTGGATCTGAAGATGGTAGAAATTCCAGTTCTGACAGCGGCAGAAGTTTCAGATCTGGATCTGAAAGCGGTGGAAATTTCAGATCTGGGCGAAATCTCAGATCTAGGGCAAAAGAGGTCTTTTTCGGCGGTGAAACAGTGAAAGACACCCTTTTCGGTAGCAAAACAGCAAAGGGCACCCCTCCAGGGCATTCCCGAGGGGCTACCGCCCATCCAAAAGGGGCGCCAGCCCCTCCTGAGGCCCCCAGGGGGGCTGCCGCCCCTCCAGAAGGGGCATCGGGCCCCAGGGCCCCCCACGGGGCTGCCAGCCCTTCAAAGACGACGACCAGGCTTCCGAGGCGTCGGACATCGAGATTTCGTCGTTTTCGGTCCACAACAGCAAGCTACAGAGCCCTTCCAGCAGTGCGACGACGACGACCCTCCAGATTGTTTATGGGAGCCCGTCGACGCCCTTCGGGCCCCGCCTTGGCCCGACGGTAATTTTCAGGACGTCGTTGGAAGCAGTGGAGGACAATCACATCCTTTTGACCCGGGAGGAGGCACGCAATCAGAGCTTGGAACGGAAGGCCCACACACCTCATGCACCACCTTGAGGACAAGGTGGATTTTCAGGGGCGGAATAATAATAGATCTGGCCTATTAAGTGGCATTTTGGGGGCTTTGTGCTATTTGGATTAATGTAGGGGTATTTGGGTCATCATACATTGAGTTGTATTATTATAAATAAAGGGGAGGTCAGCCGGCCCTAGACATGCTATTGATTTGATTATTTTCATAATAGAGAGAGAATTCTCTTGGTCCTCGGGAAGGTGCGGACGTCCCTTATCAATCGGCGTCTTGGAAAGGGCGATTACCCATACAATTTAATCAACCATCCTTTTATTTTCAGTTTTATTAATAAAATCGCAGATTCCCTTTTGGTTCCTATCAGCGTGTTAGGCATAAGAAGTGAGTTAGCAGCAAGGCCCATCCCCTATATGAAGTCATGAAAATGCATTATGTTTTATTTTATTACTAGAGACTTGTGTCACAAATGGACTGTTTTGTGCGGGTTTATGTATGTACTGCATAATTAGTTGTTGATTTGTCTTGGCCCCTGCTGGTTGACCCTTTAGGCAATTGCAATTTTACTGTGTTGCGGCCATCTCATGTCTCTCCATGCTTCTTAGAATAAATTTTAACCTAACTTATGTGTGAGTATGTTCTCAATTCTCATAGACTTGTTCTGACATGTTGATTTTTGTATTATTGTTAATATTAGCAAATTCCTTTCATTTTGAGCTTTGACCCTTAAACATATTTGATCATTGGGAGATTGCCCTAAACTCCATTAAAAAAAATCAAACAAGTTATAACTTAAGTCTTTAATGTGACTAAGTTACAATAAACTACTATGGATTTTCATCACAGTTGGACAAAACTGTTATGAACTTGAAATATGGTAACTACCGTAATGAAGCAAGTCCGTGGTAATTTTATGCCAACGTGATGCAATATCACTGTAGTGTCAGTCTATTCATAAATTAGTCTTAATATTAGTCCCTCTGATGACTGTCTAATCACTGTATGAATTTCCTTTAAAATTGTCATTCAGAGTAGCCAACTTAATGGCAATCTCCCGCATATGACTGTCTAATCAGGGTATGACTTTCCTTTATAATTGTCATTTAGAGTTGCCAACTTAATTGCAATCTTAACTACATGTTGTTGAATTATTCACAAAGTTAAAATATTTAGTCTGAAAGTTGCAACTGAGTCTTTAACTTTAGTGAGTTTTCACACAGGCTGTGGCAGTTATGCTGATATTATAAAAGTTGCTTTTAAGCCTTTGTAATGGAATATTTAATCATTTGAAATCTCAAAGTAACTAGGCATCAGAAGCTTCTTCTGGATATGAATTTATAAATGAATTTTGGTACAAAGATGGTATGCGATGTTTATCTTACATAGTTTATGCGATATTGTATTTAATCAAGTACTAGGATGCATGATTAAAAAAGGGAAAGCCAAATGATGTAGGAAATGAAAATTCGACATGATTTAAAAGGCTACACTCTTACTTTCCTAGAGATGGCACATCATGCATGTTACCATATTTGACAATCGAAGAGTCTTGACTCTTGGGCACCCAACTAAAAGATGGGTTGTTGACACACAGACACCAGTTGCATCACGGCAAACATGACATCCTGAAACAAACTTTTATCAAGAAATGAACAAAATACTAGTGGGTTGATCAAATGAATTTCCTGATCATATTACAAGCAATCTAATAATGATGCACTTTCGTTCCACTTTAGCTCCAGCTTCTCCATTATTTCTAAAGAAAGTATTTCCTTTCTTTTATTTAGGACCATTTTGAATACCACCACTTCAATCGATGCAATATACTGTCTCCAAACTTGGTGGATATGTGCTGCATACTTCTTTTGGTCTATCCTAAAATTTTTACTGTATCCAAGAATAAGTTAATAATCTTAGGCATGAATTTGGGTATTGAATTTGATTTGATACACATTTATATAATCTGCACGCTTTCTTAATACAATCAAGGATTAACACCAAATTTGTTTTGTCCTTGTGGATCTATGAGTCGGATTGCATGACCTGATTCAGATTGTGTTTGTGGTCCAGTTATTGAAAAGTGATTGAACCAAATCATCGACATAAAGTTCCAATAATTGACATGTATATATCTAATAAAAATTGATATTTTAAAGAGGAAACAAAAAAAATGTAGAAATTATGAACATTTATAATGGAGGGAAGACTTCTAACCCGATTCTTTACTTTTTTTCCCTATCTTTTCTACTTTCTGCATCATTTCTTTGTCATCCCAATTGTGAAAGCCCAACGAGTAGCAACAGCAATCTTTGGGGGTTATTTGATCCCTCCTTATATATATATATATATGTATATATATATGTATATATATATGTATATATATATGTATATATATATATGAGAATAATGGGTATCATACGCCATATGAGGCCTTGCCTCATATTCCCTCTCTCATAAAGCAACCAAGTACAAGCCCATGTGGGCTTGTACTTGGTTGCTTTATGTGAGAGGGAATATGAGGCAAGGCCTCATATGGCATATGATACCTATTATTATATATATATGTATATATGTATATATATAGAGGAATATGGGCCTGAGCTGTCAGCGCAGGAAATTTTTCCTGCGCTCACAGCGAAAGATTGGGGCATTAAAAGTAATTTTTTTAAAAAAAATTTGCAGTGTGCCCTACAATTTGTTGGCTAGCTCCCCACCAAATTTCAAGTCAATCCAACACCATTTGAGCATCCGTTCATGCGTTTCAAAAATGTTGCGCTAACAGTTCAGTTTTCGATAACGGTTTTTTGAAACGCATGAACGTAGGCTCAAATGGTGTTAGATTGACTTGAAATTTGGTGGGAAGCTACCCAACAAGTGGTAGGACACACTGCAAAATTTTTTTTTGAAAAAAAAAAACTTCCCCCAAATCGCTGTCAGCGTAGGAAAAATTTCATGCGCTAACAGCTCAGGCCCATATTCCTCATATATATATATATAGTGTACTATATAATTTCATTACCCAACGAAGTTGAAGAGATAAATTAGTTACATGAAGATATATTAATCATATAATTTGAGTAGATAAATATATCTCATCAAGTTTTTCATATGATTAAAAAGTTATGAGTGAAGGTTAATGAATTCTAACCGACATACTTTTTCAATTGAGAATTTTTCTATATATGTAATCTATTTAAATGGATTTTGTTATTTATTAAAATTATTTAGTAGCAAATTTTTCTTTAAAGCTATACTTTCTATTTTAAAGGAATTTAAATCAATTCAATTTTAATTAATAACAATTTTTTCAATACATAACTCTTATGTAAAGGGATTTGATATCAACTAAAATTTTGATTAATTCAAAATAAGAATTGTAGATTGAAATGGAATGTTAAATATAAGTTGATATCAAATCTATTTAAATAGGAGTTATATATTGAAAGAGAAATTTGTTATTAATTGAAATTTAGATTAATACTGAATTCCTTTAAAAAAGTAATTATAGTTTGAAAGAAAATTTTGTTACGAAATAATTTTAATTTATATTAAATCCCTTTAAATGGAATTATAGATTGATGTAAATTTGTTTGAATAGGTAAAATTGATATTAAACACTACTAAATTAAGAGTTCTAAAATGAAACGGTTTGTGTTAATTAGCTTGAATTTATTAAATATCACTATTAACTTTAATAATCATATTAAAATTATGATGAGATATATTTAGGTTATTGAATTATATGATTACATATTTATCTTTTTAGCTTGCTAATTTATTTGTTTAGATTTTTAGGTAACAGAATTATGTATTACACGTAGTTATATAGTAATTAGTCTAATATTATATGTTAAATATAGAAACTATAAGACGTTTTCAAAATTAATTGGTTGGTCTTACTTGTGAAATGCCTAAAATTTTGGTCTCTAAATAAAAGTTCCTAACTCAGATAGCTGGTTTAGTAGCATGTCTAAATAGTTAACCATTGATGTTTTTTGCAAAATTTTTTGAATCTTTTCTTTTCATCTAAAAGCCATCACTTCATGGTTTTGGTTTAATCATGCTTTTTCGGAAACGAAACATACAAATGGGAGAAGGCATGACCAGTGTTTCATCAAAAATGATAAACTCTCGCGATCCGTGATTTGAATCCACATGTCATATTATGGTTAATTAGCGATCTACAATATTAAAATCAGCGTCCTAGAATTTTAATAAATTTTAGACTAAACAAAAGATTATTATTACCAAAAATTGATCTGTGATCAATTTTATAATACAAATTGTTATACATACCTACCTACCTATAACTATGCGTGTAGAAATATAAGAAAACTCTAACAATATTATAAAAATTTATTTCTGTTCCTAATAACTATATTTCATTTGTATTATGCATCCAACGAAACCTACCCTTAATGTTTCATAATTTGGATTATGAAATAAAGTATTAGCTGAAATCGAAAGGTTTTCGCTGATTCGTATCGGTTTCGACTTGAACTGGTACAAAACCAAGCCAGATTTCGGTTTCTCTCATTTAACTTCAAAAATCAAAAAATTCAAATTTTGATATGAAATCAGCATATTAACCATGATCAACGTAATAAACCTCAAGAAATTATTCAAAAGAAAACAATAAAGATAAAAAAAATGAGGAAACCATCATTAAACAATTGTAAAAAAGATAGAAATGGTGAGATAGAACTTACCTGATCGTTGTCTTCATCATCTTCGTCACCGTTTTCGTCTTCACCGTTTCATCTTTGAGAGAGAGAGAGAGAGAGAGAGAGAGAGAGAATGTAGAGTAAGTGTTTGAGTTGGGTTTTACGTTTGGATTTGGGGTTAGGTTTGGGTAAGTTAACAATAGGTTCAGGTTTGGGTTTTAAGTTAGGGTTAAGGTTTTTTTGGGTTGAGGCGTTAAGTTAATTATGGATCCGGGTTTGGGTTTGGGTTTTACATTATAGTTAAATTCGAAATAATGCATATAAATTTAGACAAATCTGAAATAAATTCATATAACTTCAGATGAATTGGATATATATATATATATATGATTTAATGTAGAAAAGGTGGCACCTGATCTAATAGATCAGGTGCCAAGACACAAAAAGTGGAAAGTACAAGCCACATATGGGCTTTTACTCGTTGGGACCCACCTTTTTGTCTTGCACGTAATGTATTAGATCAGGTGCCACTTGATTTACATGAATCCCATATGATCAGGTGGCACCTGATCTAATACATCAGGTGCAAGACACAAAAAGGTGGGCCCCAACGAGTACAAGCCCATATGTGGCTTGTACTTTCCACCTTTTTGTGTCTTGACACCTGATCTATTAGATCAGGTGCCACCTATTCTACATTAAATCATATATATATATAGGAAAATTTTCAAATGAGAACATTTTGCACCGTGCAAAAATGTTTTTAGTTTTTTTCTGAAATTTTTTTTCCAAAAATTCTTTTTTCCACCCTCATTATATGTTGTTATACCCCCTCAAAAAATAATCGTTGAGAAATAATGTTATTTGGCCTTCGATCAAGGCATTTCATCAAATTCGCACGTTTTGAGACCGTTAAATTTGTAACGGGTGGATGAGTGCTCTAATCCCCAACGGGTTCACCCATTATTTTTTCTGGGGTATATAATTGTATGGATTAAACATAAAAAAAGAAATTTTGAAATTTTTTTTAAAAAAGATAAAAATCTTTTCGCACGGTGCGAAAAGGCTCTTTTTCGCAACAGAAGATCCACACACACACACACACACTAGCAAATAACCCGTGCACACGTGCACATGGAGTGGAAAAAATGGTCGGGAAGGGGGTAAGAATAAAAAGTGTGGGTGTGTGTAGGGAGGGTCCAGGGGCAAAAATGCAAAACCCGGGGTTGTATGTGCAAAATTCCACACCTCTTCTCTTATCTCTCAAAATCTCATCACTTATCCAATTTCTCTTGTCCAATTTCTCTTATCTAATTTCTCTTGTCCAATTTCTCTTATCCAATTTCTCTTGATAACAACCCTATTTTATAGAATATATATATATATATATATATATATCTCCAAAATACATTCATATAAATTCATATAAACTTAGATAAATCTTAAATAAATTCATATAAATTTCAATAAATCCGAATTAAATTCAGACAAAATTGAAATATGTGCATAAAAATATAGATAAAATCAAAACCGAAACTAATGAAACTAACCGAAACCAATTTTTTTCTAAAGGATCGAAATTGAAACCGACTTCTCTGACCATGGGTTGTATCAGTAGCATAGCATCTTATGTACTCGTTTTTGTTCCACACACTGAATTGATCCATGTTGATAACATTGGACATGACTTCATTTTTACTGCTCCATGGGCTTCCACTACTGGGACAATAAAGGGACGATGTAGAAATTGGAGTTGAAAAAAGAGGGAAAAAGTAGTCAAAGCTATTAGGGTAGATTTCTTCTTTTTTATAAATCTTAATTTTTCTATGTTTTTCATTCTCAAAAGTTCCGTTTTTATTAGATATATTACATGCCAATGGTTGGATCTTCGTGTTTCTTATTTTTCTTCTTGTTTGTATACAATTTTGATTGTCACTTTTCCCCCTCCGGATTATGAACATGCCTTGAATGGGGTCGTGTGATTTGTATTGCGGATCCATGAGGGTGTGACAAATTGAGTGACACTGAGCCAGGACCAAAGAATTGGTATGAAGGTTTAGTAGTTGTGGTGTGGTCTAGAAACTAGAGCTATGAGTTTCTTATAATTGTATCCACTGCTTTTCTGTTCCTTGGACATGCTTGTTTCCGGATCAGATAGTTATAAGTATAACCTTATCAATTATTTTATATTTGTAGCACTGAATGTGGTTTATGAAGCACTTATACCCACTGTGCCAGCAATTGTAAACTTGAAGTCTAAAACAGGTTGTAACATTCTAGCTGATAGAACTGTAAACATTTTGTTAGATCCAGCCGGCGCCCAATGGGGGGATCTTTATGAGGTTTTAGTTATTTTTATTAGGGATGGGTATTTGGGTAATTAGCTATTTTTCTGAACTTATATTAGATAGGGGGCTAGCCGGCCCTAGTTAGGCTTGATTTTGATATTGTGTGGGAGATTTCTTAGGAGAGTGCGGACGTCCTCGCTTATTGGCTTCTTGGGAGGATGGTTGCCCCATTAATTGTAGCCAAATTATCATTTTTATTTCTAGTTTTATCAATTTATTTTCAGATTTGCTTGAGTTCCTATCAATTGGTATCAGAGCATGTAACGATCTATGGCGGCTTCGACAAGATCACAAGACAAGATCGAGGCTTTGGAGGCGAAATTTACTAGCGAGATTGACGAGATAAAGAAAGCATTGGTGGGAAACGATGAATCAATGACACGGTTGACGGCTTACATCGAAAAATTGACGGCGAGGCAAGAGAAGTAAGAGGAGAAATTCGCGCAATTGAATTTTCAATTGATGGCCAACCGCGGAAAAAGAGGGAAATGGTGACGGAAATCCAAAATCAGCGATAAAAGCGCCACCTTTGGATAGGGAGAAGGAAAAGATGTAGCCTTTTGATGCGGAAATCGTCCACGTGGAGGAGGAATACGACGAAGAGAAAGATGGAGAGCCATGGGTGGGAGACTATCGCGAAAGGATCCGTCGAAGGGCAGAGGAGAGCCGCCGCCTCCCCTACATCAATCGAGAGGGGCGACCGAGCCCAGAATTGGGCAGGGCAGCCGCCCTGCCCCGACAGAGCTCTGGCAGGCTCGGCTGGGCCATGTCGCCCTCCGGCAGGGTTGGCCGACCCCGCCGAACCCTCAGGAGGGCCCGTCGGCCCGTCGGCAGCCCCGATAAGGGCCACCGGGGGTTCGGCAGGCCGCGGCGACTTCAACAGCCCCTTGGCAGCCGCTAGGGGGGTTCCAACCTACTGTTTTTCGGGCATCTTTGACACATCCAGATCATGAGGAGCACTTTCCGCTGTACAACGGCTATCCAGGGCATGCACACGGCGATGGGTTTCACTACGGGGATGAAGGAGGCAGATACTATGACGATGGGGGAGGAGGTGCCTACGGTGGATGTGTTGATGGAGGGGGCTATGTGGGACGTGGTGAAGGACCCCGAGGGGGTTATGGAGATCGTGGTCGGGGGCCACCAGGAGCACATGAGACACACCAGGAGAGGTGGTAGCACTAACATCAGCCTAGGTATGGCGAGAGATGAGGGGATCATGGATTCAATATGGACAGATTGCGAAAGCTGAAAATGCTTGTATTCGATGGGGTGGACCGGCGTCTACAGAGCGGAGAGATTTTTTAGAGTCTCTCGCATGACAGAGGAGTAGAAGCTGGAGGTAGCATGTATCTGTCTGGATGGAAAGGCACTCGCTTGGTTTCAGTGGAAGGATGTACGGCGTCCTTTTCGCTTGTGGGAGGAGATCATGGATTAGATTGTGGAGAGGTTCAGGGACCCCCACTTGGGAAACGTAAGGGAGCAGCTGCTATCACTTGTCCCTGACTTCTGGTTAACTGTTTAACAAAAAACAGTGCCATAATGTCTATATTAACTGTTTGTAATTCTGTTTCTAACTTTTGGTTGTTGCTGATGTACACTTGTCCCTGACTTCCGTTTTTCCTTCCATCTTAAAGCACTTGTTTGGTTCTAACATGCTGTTCTTCCATGTAGGTACTCTGATCCAGACAGCGCTGCATCTTCTTTCTCAATCCTTCTAGGAGACGCACCACATCTTGATGGGGAGGTATTATACAATACATCATTAGACCGTTTGTAAATTTCTCATACAACTTTTACGGTTACTGATTCTTGTGTCCTTTCAAACAAATTTAGTATGCCATCTTTGGAAGGGTCACAAAGGGTGACGATACATTGAGGAAGCTAGAGGAGCTTCCAACACGCCGCGAAGGGATCTTTGTGATGGTACATCTTTTATTTTTTTTTCTAAACAAATGTTCCGTTAGCATACAACTG
This sequence comes from Scilla litardierei, assembly GCA_030789695.1. Taxonomy (NCBI): domain Eukaryota; kingdom Viridiplantae; phylum Streptophyta; class Magnoliopsida; order Asparagales; family Asparagaceae; genus Scilla; species Scilla litardierei. Next base: position 31,957,726 of record CM061141.1, read on the forward strand.
CTCTTTAGAGTTGGTCTTTAGAGTTGACCAACGCCAAATAAACCAATGTTGTTCACGCTATTCTACTAGTTCTGTTCTATCAAAATTGTTTCTTGCTTATAACTGAACCAATGCTTCTCATTTTCAGCCGACTGATCGCATCAGCATTCTGTCAACATATTATTATGGTTAGTATCTGAGAACTTATCGATCCTATAATGTATAATACCCGGTAAAATTCTGGTGAATTTTTTAGTATATACTTCTCCTATTAGAGGGCATAATTATTGACTCAACCGAGAAAATGAAAGGAATGGGTCTTTTACAAATTTGCTATGGTTCACTGACTAGCTATATTGATGTCCAAAATATATGGTTCGGGATTCGTGTGAGCCTGTAAGACCTTCTGGGTCATTATTCCCTAACTTCAAATTATTCAACAAATTTAAGACCTGAGAATGTCATTCAACTATCATGGATGCTACTCTATAGGACTTTATCCAAATCCTGCAAATTTCCATCGTTCGCTTAATACAATCAACTTAAATGCGTACAGCATGATCAATGTCAACATTAATGTATTTAAAGCTTCCTTGCTTATGAGATAAAACAATGGCAGATATAAATAATAGATAGATGTTTCTTTAGATTCATGGTTTGGGAGGAATCATTTCCTGCTAATACCATTATGTTATTCATTATTGATGATGTACGAACTATCTTGTCACACATTTGAATGTCCGATCCTACTGATAGTGTGCTAGTTCAACTCATTTTTTCATATAGTTCCTGTTTCGACTGTAGCACACCAGAAGTTAATGCTCTTGTGCAGTTAATGGTGCAATATATTGAGATTCTTGGATCATTTTCATATAACTTCAGCTAATTTTTTTTTGTTAAACTCTTATTTTATACAAGTGAGGAGTTATTTCTAATTTGTTAATGCTTATCAAACGTGTGGGTTCTATGGGTTGTTGGTTATCAAGCTCATGGAATTAAGTTCTTTATAAAAGGAAAAAAAAGTTTATGGGGTTATAGGTTGGTCAACAGATATGCTCAACTTCTTGGCATGGGTGGAAGAATAATGACTGACAAGCTGATCAAGTGATCAGGTCTGGTATGGGTCAAGCTGGCTTGGGGTCAAACAGCTTTTAGATTCTGGGTATTTAATAATAGCTTTAAGTTCATTTAGAGGCACCAAGTGGTCAGGTTCACGTTTTAATTATTTTTCCTCAAATTTTAGATGCCAACTTAGAAAAATTATTTGATTTTCTCCATGCAGTATGCTGATGCGTTTCGCTAGGGTTTTGATGATAAAAAGGGGATTTTTATTGGAACTCAGATCTAGAATTAAAAAGAAACCCTAATACAATTCAACTACTCGCTAACTAACGACTAGAAGATAATTATTAACCTAGTGGAAAAAGCCAAATCCTAATACAATTAATCTAAGGGAATAAAAGAAATAACTCTCACAATTTTTCGCATACCCTCTAGGGCCGGCTCAACCCCCTTTAAATAGAAAAACACACCTAATTGGTATTTTACCCAAATGCCCCTGCTCCCAATTACTGACCGCAACACTACTCCGCCTCTGAAAAACCACCTTGTCCTCAAGGTGGTGCGTGAAGTGTATGGTCAGCTACTCCACGTGCAGGTGCTCCTGATCATCGTCACGCCAGCTTCCAGCATTTCCACACTCTCTCCTTCCTCTTCTTCGTCATTCACTATTAGGATCTGAAGAGTATGATTCCCGCACCGGTGCACAGGAGTAAACTTCTCGTCGCATTTGAAACACAGGCCCTTGGTCCGTTTGTCACGAATCTCTGTCTCGGTCATTCTTCGTGTGTGTCCTCCAGGTCGTGGTTCCATCCACTTCTCCTTGGTAGCCTGTAACGACTGGTTTTCGTGTAATTGGATTATCTATATTAAAATATATGCTTGGTGGATTTTCTCCTTGAATGTGTGGTTTTCGTCGCCATAGCTTTCACTTTCGATCGTTTCGTCGTGATTTTCTAGCTTCTTCCTTCGATCGTCGATTTCGGAGTAAGTCATTCGTGACGAGCTTCAAATCGCTCATATCTTAGAGTTAGAGTGATCTTAGAAGCCATAGGAATCTTCCCGAAGCTCTGCGATTCGAATCGGCACTTTTAGTGCATCTTAGTTGGTTCGAGAAGGGGAACCAACCGACTAGATTGAGATCTAGTCGGTCGGCAACTCTACTCAAACCGACTAGTTCCTTGGATTAATTTTACTTAAGTTACTGTTTCTGTTTAGTCGGTCTAAGTTCATCTTTCGACCGACTAGTTGTCAAACTAGTCGGTTAAGTTTTGTACTCAGACCGACTAATTCTTAGTTCTTCTGTGCAGTCGAGTACTGTTCATTCTTAGTCGGTCTAAGAACGTTCGTCGACCGACTAGATGAGAAACTAGTCGGTCAGTAGTTGTTCTTTGACCGACTAAATCTAAATCCTATTTCTGTACAGGAGTTACTGTTTGGGCTTAGTCGGTCTGCGTTGGTCAACCGACCGACTAGTTTCCAAACTAGTCGGTCAGTGGTTCTCTGACCGACTAATCAGTGTCGAAACCCTAATTTCTGGGCAGCCGCCAGCCCTTCCTATTTAAACCCCTCCCAAACGTTTTCTTCTTCTTTCTCACGACCCAAAACCCTAGTTTCTCCCCCATTGAGCCCCCTACTTCCCCAAACCATTGATCCTTCATCCCAAGCTCATCCATCATCATCTAAACCCTCATTTCACATATCCTACCTCTCCTCAACCTCAAACCCTCATCAAATCCCCAAAAGCCTCATCCAAACCCATTTCTCCAGATTTTCCCCATTTCCAGATCTGAGCCGGATCGTTCTTCCGTTGCCGTAGTTCTCGGCGTCATTCCTCCGCTTCTTCACGGGTAGTATTCTTCCTTCAATAATCTCATAACCCACACTTGATATTTGTGAAACCCTAATAAAATGGATCATTAGAAATCGTAGGGTTCGATTGTGAATACGGATTAGTTACCATTCTAATGGTGTTTTTCCATGACAGTGATCCATTCCCGTAGATAACAAATTTGTGTGATGTGCCTTCGTTGATCGTTCACCTCGGTGCCAGGCAAGTGAAACTTGCATCTCTTGATTTGGGCCATGTCTTAGGCCATTTCCCTTGCTTTAGCGTAAAAGAGACTAGACGGTGAAAGGATAGCCGTCTAGACGCCTTTGACCTAGCTTGACAACGAAGCTTGGCCCGTCACCCTCATCATGCTTGTATGTCACGTTTAAATTCAATTAACGGTACACAATTATCTGTTCATATCATCCCTGCATCTTTGCCTGTCATGTTTAAATTCTATTAACGGTACGCAAATATCTGTTCATGTCATTGCATAGTGATTATTCATCGTGATTGCGTAGCACACGCTACAATACTTACACTTCCTGGCTCGTGTTCTAGAAGCGAGCCATGTAGTTGGAAACCCCAACGCTCGACATATATGGGTGGGTAAGAGATAAGCGGACTGAGCCCCGAGTTGGCCTGATCCGCCACTTCGGCCAGCAGGTGGACTCTCTAGTGCAATAAGTGATAAATAGTGATAAGAGATAAGCGGCCTGAGCCACGAGCTGGCCAGCAGGTGGACTCTCTATGCACTAAGTGATAAACAGTGATAAGCGATAAGTGATTAGTGAATTGGTAGCTTTCGCTACGTTGTGTGTGTTTGTCTCTCTTTTTAAACTGTTGCATCAAACTAAACTGTCATATCATTGCTAATATTATAAGAGCTAGGTTGTTAGTTACTTTCAGTTTCCTTGCACAAGTCTTTCCAGACTTGCTGACATGTGCCCCTCTCTCTTTTGGGTGTCACATGTTAGACCCAGAGCCAGAGCTTTGTTGCAGGGGATATGGTGTTGCTGATGCTGATGTTTGCTGTGGTGGTGAGTGGACACCAGGGGCCTGTCTTGAAGACCGCTCGTGTCCACTTCTTTGTTTAGGTTTGCTGTTAGTTGTTGGTGCGTGGCACCCTTGTATGTATGTTATACTTTGTTGGCCATGTTTGGGCCTTAGACCCTTTTTCATTTAGCCTGGTGGCTTTTCTGCGATATTGTAATTTGTTTATGGACATTTGGAGATTCAATAAAATGTCGTCTCATTTCCTTATCATTGTTGTTTCGTTTCGCTTTGCGAGGACTTGCCATAATAAGTGTTTTTATACGCTTATCAGACTTGGAGCTTCACAGATTCAAGTTTGTGCGGACCTTCTCACGTCTCGTCTCCACATTTTTGGGAAGCAGGGTGTGACAGGTTTTATTGGTGGCCCATGCAGGTCCGTCTTGTAATTGCGAATTATCGGAACAACGATAATAACTATGGAATGTCCATTAAATAAATTGCAACATCCGAGTCTATAGACTTGAGTCTAGTAGGTCTCCTATGTCACTAGGTGGTAGGAAGACTTAGTTAGACGTCCGTGCTTGCTAGTTAGAGGCCCCTGATTGTTAGTTAGACTCCCCGCTAGGAGTTGATTTGGTCGTCGTAGGAGTTACCTTAGTGGTTCCTGTCTAGCTTTGACTAGGATAGACTTCTAGAATTCTTTGGTCTCTCGCTTGGGTTCATCGATTTCGGACCAAGCTGAACTCATTTCATCGCTGTCTAGCCCTTAGGGAGTCTTAGCGCTTAGTTCCATAATCTTTAGTTGGTTGACCGTAGGAGTTTCCGTAGATTTTCCTAAGTCATAACCTAGGCGTATTTATGTTTTGATCATCCGACCAAATCCCTTGCCTCGATTCCCACGACCACCACGTTTCGATAATCGTTGACCCTTCGAATGTCCCCATTCGCAAGGCTTAATTTCTTTTAAAGGTATTTTTCGATTTCCCTTATTAAAGTTTTCGCTAAGTTTAAATTTTGTTTTAAACCCGCTACGTATATACTTAAATTTCTCACCTTTCAATTGAGTCAAAATTCCTTGTAGATTTCGGAGTCTAATGGTTGTAATTCTAATCTATAATTTCGCATTTCGGTTTAAGGACTCTATTACTATTTTGAAAAAAAAAATTCGACATACCATTTTTCTAACTATGAGATCCATTTTAACCGCATAGCATACATACTTTAAAATCTTTTCCAAGATAAATAGAACTTCAATTATTTTCATATATCAGTACTAGGTTCATTGTACTCGTACTTTAAGGTCTTGTATAAATCAGTTGTTTGGCAAATCCGGGTCCCTAAAAAAAGTACTTTAAATGTTATTTATTTGGAATTTCTCTTCAGTTTTAAAACTTGTAAGCACTTAGCATGTGCCTAAGTTTTCACACTATAGTTGATCGGATTCCATTTCTGCCGAAGTATTGTATTAAGCTATTGCCGTAAATTATTTTCGAACCTCTCCGTTGCAAATCTTGAATTTTCTGAAGGTATCCTTTCGACTTCCTTTTTCCTAAGTTTACATTTGTTCGGAACTTTAAAATGTGTATACTTATACCTCATACCCTTCTTTGACTTAAATTTATTTATTTATTTGAATTTCGAAAGTTTTGACGAGATTTGATTACTGTTTATAATGTTTTTCCAGCCTTTACTTTCATACCTATTTAAATATCTCATCCCTTTTCATATATCAATTTAGTTCTGAGCGTATTTCTACTTTCCCAATTCGATTTATAAGCTTTTCCTTTCTTATTAATGTCATTCAAATGATACATCGCGCTCCCTTAATATACCTTCCGAGTCACACATGATTTTAGCTTTCAACAAACCAAAGATATGTTCAACATTTTCTCTAATACAATTTTTGGAAAATTACGTTTTCGTAACCATTTTCTGACATGGACCTTCCATTATTTGGTTTTTAAGCTTATTACGAATTGTGATAAACCTACTACTAAGTTTTCCGTTCACCATACATGCTTTTAGAATAATTTCTAAACTAAAGTGAATTTCGAATATTTTCATATATCCGTGCTAGGCTCATTGGCCAGTATGTTAAGAGCTTTGTGTAAAACGATTTCTTTTGGCAAATCCTGGTTACACTAAAAGGTGGTTTCGATATTGATTATTTAAGCTGTTTCCTGGCTTAAAGGCTTTGAAAGTACTTAGCACGAGTTTAAAATTCTTTCGTTAATTTAATTTCGTTTCGAAACTTTTGCCAACATTGTTAAATCACTGCCGTATAATATTTTCTAAAACTACGTCCTTAATGTTCGTATGAACGCATTACTTCCTTCATAATGATTTCCGTTAAGCCAATAAATCATTTCCTCTGACTGTATTTTCAACTCAAACTCATTTCGAACAACTTACTTTATCGATCTTCAAATATCGTTTATGCGGAGGAGAACTCCAACTTTTCATATATGATCGTTTTATACTTTTAATGTTTTTGAATTATACCATTCACGTTCTATTTCCGAAACCTCATGAGAGTAATATTTACATCTTTCTCCCCGCCTAACCATCCACAATTATATCTCAGTTTCACTTGATCTATTTACCTCCTTGTCCTCGCCCTACCTGAACCCATTTTTACGATCTTGTTTCGTTACGCCATCTAATCTTGGTTCCCTTCCTTCTGCTTAGTTATCCCACTAGTGTTTGCCGTTGTTTACGTCGCGCCAGTTTAGTAGTGAGTCCTTGGACCTTTGGTGATGTTGTCGTAGTGTATGTACCTAAGTTGAGTGTGTAGGTTTGAAGAGTGTACCCCCCTATAGCATGATAATGTTTGCCTATTGTGTGATATATGCATACTCAGAGTTATTCATGATGTTATGAAATTGTTAGTGTGTTAATGTTTATGGATATGTGCGAGGAATAGCTATACCACTCTAGGGGCGTCTATGTATATAAGATTCTGTATTGGAATGTCTGAATAGAGTGTATGTAGTTGGAGATACTTATGATGGTTGAAATAATATGATTGGTGAAACTATATATATATGCTGGGTGTGATAATAATAGGTGTACGTATAGTTAAAGTGGGTAGGCCTATTATGTGACCTATGTGTTGTACGCGTGAGTGTGTGTGCTCGTACGTAGTTACGTATTGTGCGTAGACGTGAGTAGTTATGTAATTGCTGCGTGAGTATATAGGTGATATATATATGGTAGTAGAAATATAATTTTGATTGGTATTGCTTGCTATCGTGGATGTCGTATGCGTGTATACCATGAGGTATACACGGCTATTGCATATCTTGACTAATGGATGAAGTAAGTGTATTGGTGTGCCAATTATAGATGGATGGATATGATATGAATATATGATACATGTATGTGACTATACGATGACTGTACTTATTAGGGGGAATAATGTAATTATAGGTGTGCTAATGTTTGTAATAATATCATGGTATATGAAGTGATTGAAATATGCGATATTACCTGATTAGATATTAAGGGCGTTGACATTTAGATATGTATATGGTTATGTTGGTAGACGTGTATGCATTGGCTAGTATTGACATATGCATGGATGCTATGTTATGTGTATGGAATTATTCTGCTATGATTTTGAGTCTCACTCAAGCTTGAGTGGGTACACTCTATGTACATTGGTGTATTGTATGTGGTTGGTGTATAGTGATGGATGATGTATGTATAATGTTTGGATTGTTTATGCCTGGTTGTGTTACACACACGATTGTGGGTGGCTATACCAATATATAGTTATGTGAGTTGGTCTTGTGGTATAGTTATTCACTAAGGACTTGGTTTCGTGAATATATGTGCGCTAGCTAAACTAGGTGCGTAGATGTGCTAAGCATATAGTGGTGTGATTGGTATATATATGAATGAAATATTAGCGTGTGTGGGTGTGCACCATGCACGGGTGAATATGTGATAGTTATAGGAATTGGTGACTATGGTATGTGTGGTGTGTCGTGATTATAGCTATAGGACTATATATGAAGTGATAATATGGTGAAATGTGTGCATGCATTTGAATGATTATAATTGTGAAATTATAATGATGGTGAATGTATATTAGATATAGTGAACTTGTTTTAACAATTGTATGGTGTGATTTCGCATGTTGATTGTTTGGCGTATACTAGGAGATATAGGGACTAGTGTATTCTTATTGTCTTGTCCATAGGTAGTTACCTATACGTGTAGATTCCGATGGTATTTTCTAGTGTGAAATTATTTTCATATAAGTAAGAGAGACTTGGTTATTTTCATATAGTGTGTAATAAGTGTTATATAGTTATATAGAATATACTTGCCTATATGAATGATTTGAATACGTGAAGGGAGTTGTTTGATTATAATAAGTATAAGTGTACTATATGCGTGAATATATATATTTACTTCCGTGGTGTTAATAATTGACTATCTAGAGTATATATATATATATAAGCACTTGAAATGAATGTACTTGGTTGAAATTTTGATGTGATATTGATTGAGGGTAGTTACTAGGGCGACTAGATATGTTAGAAAGTCCGAGGACGGACTTTATTCTAAGGTGGGTAGGATGTAACGACTGGTTTTCGTGTAATTGGATTATCTATATTAAAATATATGCTTGGTGGATTTTCTCCTTGAATGTGTGGTTTTCGTCGCCATAGCTTTCACTTTCGATCGTTTCGTCGTGATTTTCTAGCTTCTTCCTTCGATCGTCGATTTCGGAGTAAGTCATTCGTGACGAGCTTCAAATCGCTCATATCTTAGAGTTAGAGTGATCTTAGAAGCCATAGGAATCTTCCCGAAGCTCTGCGATTCGAATCGGCACTTTTAGTGCATCTTAGTTGGTTCGAGAAGGGGAACCAACCGACTAGATTGAGATCTAGTCGGTCGGCAACTCTACTCAAACCGACTAGTTCCTTGGATTAATTTTACTTAAGTTACTGTTTCTGTTTAGTCGGTCTAAGTTCATCTTTCGACCGACTAGTTGTCAAACTAGTCGGTTAAGTTTTGTACTCAGACCGACTAATTCTTAGTTCTTCTGTGCAGTCGAGTACTGTTCATTCTTAGTCGGTCTAAGAACGTTCGTCGACCGACTAGATGAGAAACTAGTCGGTCAGTAGTTGTTCTTTGACCGACTAAATCTAAATCCTATTTCTGTACAGGAGTTACTGTTTGGGCTTAGTCGGTCTGCGTTGGTCAACCGACCGACTAGTTTCCAAACTAGTCGGTCAGTGGTTGTTCTCTGACCGACTAATCAGTGTCGAAACCCTAATTTCTGGGCAGCCGCCAGCCCTTCCTATTTAAACCACTCCCAAACGTTTTCTTCTTCTTCCTCACGACCCAAAACCCTAGTTTCTCCCCCATTGAGCCCCCTACTTCCCCAAACCATTGATCCTTCATCCCAAGCTCATCCATCATCATCCAAACCCTCATTTCACATATCCTACCTCTCCTCAACCTCAAACCCTCATCAAATCCCCAAAAGCCTCATCCAAACCCATTTCTCCAGATTTTCCCCATTTCCAGATCTGAGCCGGATCGTTCTTCCGTTGCCGTAGTTCTCGGCGTCGTTCCTCCGCTTCTTCACGGGTAGTATTCTTCCTTCAATAATCTCATAACCCACACTTGATATTTGTGAAACCCTAATAAAATGGATCATTAGAAATCGTAGGGTTCGATTGTGAATACGGATTAGTTACCATTCTAATGGTGTTTTTCCATGACAGTGATCCATTCCCGTAGATAACAAATTTGTGTGATGTGCCTTCGTTGATCGTTCACCTCGGTGCCAGGCAAGTGAAACTTGCATCTCTTGATTTGGGCCATGTCTTAGGCCATTTCCCTTGCTTTAGCGTAAAAGAGACTAGACGGTGAAAGGATAGCCGTCTAGACGCCTTTGACCTAGCTTGACAACGAAGCTTGGCCCGTCACCCTCATCATGCTTGTATGTCACGTTTAAATTCAATTAACGGTACGCAATTATCTGTTCATATCATCCCTGCATCTTTGCCTGTCATGTTTAAATTCTATTAACGGTACGCAAATATCTGTTCATGTCATTGCATAGTGATTATTCATCGTGATTGCGTAGCACACGCTACAATACTTACACTTCCTGGCTCGTGTTCCAGAAGCGAGCCCTGTAGTTGGAAACCTCAACGCTCGACACATATGGGTGGGGTAAGAGATAAGCGGACTGAGCCCCGAGTTGGCCTGATCCGCCACTCCGGCCAGCAGGTGGACTCTCTAGTGCACTAAGTGATAAATAGTGATAAGAGATAAGCGGCCTGAGCCACGAACTGGCCAGCAGGTGGACTCTCTATGCACTAAGTGATAAACAGTGATAAGTGATAAGTGATTAGTGAATTGGTAGCTTTCGCTACATCGTGCGTGTTTGTCTCTCTTTTTAAACTGCTGCATCAAACTAAATTGTCATATCATTGCTAATATTATAAGAGCTAGGTTGTTAGTTACTTTCAGTTTCCTTGCACAAGTCTTTTCAGACTTGCTGACATGTGCCCCTCTCTCTTTTGGGTGTCACATGTTAGACCCATAGCCAGAGCTTTGTTGCAGGGGATATGGTGTTGCTGATGCTGATGTTTGCTGTGGTGGTGAGTGTACACCAGGGGCCTGTCTTGAAGACCGCTCGTGTCCACTTCTTTGTTTAGGTTTGCTGTTAGTTGTTGGTGCGTGGCACCCTTGTATGTATGTTATACTTTGTTGGCCATGTTTGGGCCTTAGACCCTTTTTCATTTAGCCTGGTGGCTTTTCTGCGATATTGTAATTTGTTTATGGACATTTGGAGATTCAATAAAATGTCGTCTCATTTCCTTATCATTGTTGTTTCGTTTCGCTTTGCGAGGACTTGCCATATTAAGTGTTTTTATACGCTTATCAGACTTGGAGCTTCACAGCTTCAAGTTTGTGCGGACCTTCTCACGTCTCGCCTCCACATTTTTGGGAAGCGGTGCGTGACATAGCCGCTGTGCCATCAGTGGATGTTGCCCCTCCTGCGGCCCCCTTTTGTCCCCCTCGAGGATCCGGCCCTCGAATAGTGGAGCCTCCCCACGTCCTCCGGGCTCTTCTCTCTGTCTCCTGATGGTCTTCCACCTTCCTAGCCAATGTCATCATTCCGCGCAGACACACTGGCTCGAACTGCCTCAGTCCTGATCTCACCGTAGGCTTCAACCCCTTCATAAAGCAGCCCTCCAATGATTCCTCAGATACTCCACGAACTCGGTGGCAGAGCGACTCAAACTTTCTGATATAATCCCCTACGCTCCCCTCCTGCTTCAGTGAATAGAGTCTCTCAAATACTCCACCAGACTGCCCTGCACCAAATCGCTCCATTAATAGCGACGTAAACTCCTCCCAAGTCCGAAATGGCTGCTGCTGATCAGTCCACCGATACCAGCCTAAAGTCTCCCCCTCCAAACAAATACCTATCGCCCGAAGTCACTCCTCTCCTGGGACTGCTGACACCTCCAAGTACCTCTCCACCCGGTACAGCCAGTCATCTGGGTCTCCTCCCTCAAAGATGGGCACCTCGAGCTTTCTCAGGCGTCTCTCGCCAGCGAATCCACCTCTCCTGCTGGTGAAATCCTCCCTCTGCTGGTACCCCTGTCGTCCGTTTGGAAAATATGCCTCGGCTCGATCTCGGACTCCTCCATCTGTACCATGTCCGTGCCAGTCATCCTGTGGATGTCCATACTCTGTCTGGTGACTTCCCGGTGTGCCCTGGTAAGCTCTCCAGTCATCCGTCACTCCCCCGAAGGGTGGGGGCTGAATCGACGAAACACCCGTGATCTGGTGGTGGCCTCCAGGCTGCTGATAACCTCCGTCGGGTCCCTCAAAAGGCTGAAAACCTGGAAATTGTGCTCTTCGGACCTCGGACGGGGCCCCCGGGGGCCCGGATGTGCTCAGAAAAGTCTGTTGGATGTCCTGGAAGGTCGGCAGGGCCCCCCAGGGGTCCGTCGGACCACGGAAGCCTCCCATGGGGTCGGCCGAAGCCCCCAGGGTTTCGCCGGGGCGGCCGGCCCTGAATTTGGGCCGGCGGCCCCCAGGCTGGTCCGCCTGGGTTTGCCGCAGGCGCAGGGAGGGGCGGCAAGTGCGGCCGCCCCTCCTGGGGGCCTGGCGGCCCTCCCAGAGTTCCCTGGGGGTGCGGCGGCCACCCGGAGGGCTGCCGGAGGGCCGGAAAACCCCCTCCGGTGCCCCTTTCTTCTTGGCGCGGCGGCGCGTGGTCGTGATGAGTCCCCCACTCCTTGTCTCCTAGATCGACGCCTCCGTCTTCATCTCGTTCCGACCTGTCTTCAAAAAAACATCGTCTTTTTGCCCTTGTCCTTCGCCATAGGTGGCTCTTTTTTACTTGGATCCATCTTCGGTACGAGATGTGCGGTCAACACCGCTATAGCCTCCGTTAATTCCGTTAATTTCGCCTCCGTTTTCTCTTGGTTCTCTTTCATCTCTTTCATCTCTTCCCGGATCTCCGCGGCTATCTCGGCGTCTTCCCTTCTCACGTCGATGAAACCCTTGCTGATTTGGGCCTCCATCCGTTCAACCTTCTCTTCCAAAACTTCAATCCGCTTCATGGATCGTGTGCTTGCCATAGATCGACCGCTCTGATACCAATTGATGCGTTTCGCTAGGGTTTTGATGATAAAAAGGTGATTTTTATTGGAACTCAGATCTAGAATTAAAAAGAAACCCTAATACAATTCAACTACTCGCTAACTAACGACTAGAAGATAATTATTAACCTAAGGGGAAAAGCCAAATCCTAATACAATTAATCTAAGGGAATAAAAGAAATAACTCTCACAATTTTTCGCATACCCTCTAGGGCCGGCTCAACCCCCTTTAAATAGAAAAACACCCCTAATTGTTATTTTACCCAAATGCCCCTGCTCCCAATTACTGGCCGCAACATATGCCTTAATAATTTTTTGCCTCTCATTTTCAAAATTTAAAAAAAAAGTAATGCTGTGCAGCACATACTTTGTTGTACGAACCTTATAATCACTTTTAATTTTGCTGCACTCTTTTGGCTTCTACACTGATGGCCATGGAATCTGAACACGTAATGGGTAGCAGTAATTCTTTGCCTCAAATTTTCAAAATATAAAGAAGGTGCAAAGATTTGAAGCATTTATCTTATTAATTGCTTTTGTTTTTCAAGCCGTGAAAGTGTTGGCTTACAGTTCTTTTACTGTTATAGATATGAAGGAAGAGAACTGCCAGCATGAGAAGTCTATTTTAAAGAGGAAGCTATCTGAATCTGCCATGGAGATTGAAAGACAGGTGAGTAAAAGCCAATCCCATTTGTTAATCAAACTGAATTAATCCCATTTGTAAAAATTGTCCTTCTGTCTTCATTGCAGAGATTGAAATGCTTTTCATGATCCTAAAAAATTTGATGAATGTGTAAGTTTCTCGGGTTTCTTGTCTTTGTGTTATTGTTAAATATTTTATTTTCAAATTTCAAGTTGTAGATGATGGATTTTTCCTGTAAACATATATTTCACTTTGGAAATGCTAAAAAGCAGTTTTAGGGAAACTTCCTATATGAAGTACTATATGTATTTCTCATTTGCAACGATGACAATATTAACTGTAAAATATGATTTTTTTAAAAATAAAAATCGTCTGCCTCTGGCCTGTGCTCATCTATGACTATATAGTTTTGAGCTCCCTCTCAAGTTGAGTAAGATCTTCCCTGGTTTCTCCTCCGTAAAGATCTTCCCTGGTTTCTCCTCCGTATAATGACCAGAGTTGCCCTGAATAATATACAATTAGGCAGTGGAAGCTGTGAAGAATATGTAGGAAATGAATGCTCTCCAAATTCGGTTTTGCTTTTTTTCTTTTTGTTTGGGGGGGGGGGGGGGGGGGGGGGGGGGGGAACAAGTTCTATTGCTGTTTATGGTCACACTTCATTTAGGGGTGAATTACATATCCATCTAGAACTGCTAAAATGTTGTATCAGAATAAAGAGTGGTATGGGCATGTACCTGCAAATCATGTTGGATTTCCACGTTCATGAATAAAAGTCTGACCAATATCACAATTCCAGGACAGTTCTATCCTTGCCCGCTAATTTTCGGATAGACAAGGCTATGCCCTACTCTGTTCATCATGTTATTGCCCTTGACATGCAACAATTAGTATCTCAGATCTGCCCCCATCTTGATTAAATACAACGTCCACCCACAGCAGACAATTTAGACTCTTGACATCCTTCATATGGTTTTTTTTGTTCTGTTGCTTTCAACAAATCACAAAACTTTTGAGCTTCATTGTTAGGTTGTTCTTCAATTGTTGAACACTCATTATTTAGCTGATTGAAGAATTCAGACCCGGCGGCATCTGCAACCATTTCACAAAAGTCATACGAGCTCATTCTTCTTGCTCCATCGAAATATGGGGAACCGACGAACTAATGTGTCTTTCACCATGTTAAAACCAAGTCGTCCTATAGTTCTTGTAAAATCCTTGTGTGTGCAACTGATATGTAATTGATATGTCACTGTATCACGTACCAACCACTTTTTGTTTCTATACGACTTGCAAGGACATTTGATGAGCAGACCATTGGGAGATACTTCTTCTGGATGAGAGCACGCGAAGTCCAAGAACCTTTCGACCCCTTCTCTAAACTCATCGCTGGAACCATATCCTCTAGGGCCCTTGAAACGATCTATCCAACTCATATATATATTGCTGGCATGACTCCAATCAAAATGACCCAATTTCACAAGAGCAAGACATAATGTATTATGTTAGGGGTCTCTTATCTAATTCTTCCCTTTTGAACTTCTGCGGAACACATGCATTCATGTTTGAAACAACAAGCTAAATTGGCAAATCTTTCTAAAACAAGTGGACTATGTCCACACGCTTAATTGAATATGTGACCAAAATAAAATAAGACATGAATATTTAAAAAAGATTGTCTACAAGTATAGAGCCAAGCCAAATCCATCCCTCCTAGATTGCGACATTTTGAGTCTCATGCTTCTCCAAGAAAATAGACCCTTGCCAGCCTCAACATTTTGACTCTTCAAAGAAGAATGACCCTTTGGTCCTTAGGTTTGGTGGTGGCTCTCTCATGGACCCTAGTGTCCATGGACGTCCCTATGCATGCAACATGGCTTTTGACAACCGATGACACGTGCATGGTCAGATAGAGGATGCATATGATGAGCACTCTAAAAAAATTCGGATCGGTTAATGTATCTTTTGTTGCGAATAGTTTAATATTGCTGTTTATAAAAATAGAAAAATGTACATATGCTGTCTGCGTGAGAAAATTAAGTGACTCCGATTTTATTTGATACTCGATCTGACAGTTCCAAAACGATAGAAACGATAGAACTTTCTGTAACGATCTGATCGATGGTCAAATCTCACCAGAATTCATGCATATTTGATGTTGTGAGGGTTTTATAATGTGTACATCAATTTTAAATCATCAAAATATTCCAAAAATATCAAAAATGCACTATATATATATTGCCAATGCAAGAAAGTTCACATGCTGACAGCACATATTCAGTATACTTTGTCTGTGTGAACACAAGGACATGATAGCATAGTTTGTGGTTGGTGCATGGATGCTATGGCCAAGTAGTTGGTGTTATCTTATGTTACGTTCATTAACAAAATAAAAAGATTGCATAGCTAATGGTTGGTGTATGGATGAAATAGCTAGTGGGTTGAATCTTATGTTCAATAGCTAATTTATTAATTATTTTCATGGATTATTATCATCAAAAACTAACATATACAAATACATCTATAGGTAAGATCTAAACTCTGAAATTCGCTAGATAAATTAGTTAGCACATTTGAATCCTTCTTCTTAGAATGTCAAGATATTAAATTATTGTGAAGGCATATAATATTTTGGCCTGATCCAGGCACAGCTTGATTGCATATACAGATCCGATGGCATAACAACAACATAGCCATGCTGTAACCATAGCCAATGACATATGAATCAATTAATGGCAACGAAGCTCTAGCTGTAACCATAGCCATGATGTGTTACGACAATCGATACCTAGAGAAGGTGACCAGCTATCTTTTCTGGTCAATCAATTTCAAGAAAAGCAACCCTTAAAATTCGCAGTTGACACTGAATAAAACGCATGATAAAAATAATTAACAATAATCAAAGTTGACTGAGTTTCATATAAAAAGGAAAACAATGAAATTTTAACTGGATGCAGTGAGAGCAAATTTTGGGCTAACGATGCAGTGTGGGTAATTCACAAGGAGTAATAACTACTATGCTATATTATATCTAGAATACTTGTGTCTATACAAGCACTAGGACAAGATATCAAACTGAGTCAAAAATAGAATTTTCTCCCTTATTATCTAGACAAATAAGCACTAGGACCACATATCAAACAAAGACCAGCAAACACCAAATTACTAACTCAAAATTTCTGTAAACTAAAATATGCACTCAAAACCCTTGTACATGTAAAGATATGACTTTTATTGGCATTGATTAATATTTATCTATAGATCTTAGAAACGTTATGCTAAAAAATTTAGATCTTAGAAACGTTATGCTAAAAAAATTTAAATTATATTACTTCTATTTTTCTAATTAGCGTAGGATTCTTAGCTAGTAAATTCTTTTTGATTAGTTACTAAACATGTTTAATAAATGCTTGAGAAAATTTACTACCTATTTAAAGTAATTCAGTTTGAATCTTCGCAACTTAGTTTTGTTTTTATATATGCAATTAAAACTAGCACACATGGGGTCTGTAATGAAAACACCTTCTTTATCGCTTTAGACTCCTCGACTTCCTCATCGACTTGAGCACCATCACATCTATGTACTTTACGAATGCAGTTTGTATGTATTCTTGCAATGCCCCCCCCCAATCTAATTCTGGTTCCGCCTCGGCTAGTAGACTGATAAGTTCCTTGTGATCCACTACTATGCGGCCCCATAAGGTGTAATTTTGCATCATAGAACGTGTGCTCTTCACTGTTAATAATAATGATAATAGGAATAATCAACGTGACGGTTGTTGCATTGCCTGGACAAGCTGGAAAAGTATTCTAACATCATTTGACATAAAAATGACTTTGTTCTTTATTCTTTTTGCACTTACAAAATGAATCACTATAAACTAGAGATCATAAGTACACAGTTAGCCCGCATCACAAATAATCTTCACAAAATCATCCAAAATCATGACTTTCTCAAACAAATAATAGGAGTCATCGTATATCTACAGATATAAACGAATCACCAATAGGTAGAAATGGCCAGAAATTGGATTTGCATAAAAACAGATACCTGAAGAAGCATCCAAGGATCTGCATCAAGAAATGGCCAGAAATCTTTTGCAACCATTCATTCCATAGAAACTACAGAAAAGAAAAACTATTAAAACCAAAAACCCTACCTTGGTGGGAAATTGAGGAGTTGAGAGAGAAACACTACCTTTCAGTCTTTGTGGAAGAAATTGAGGAGTTGGGATAGATAGCCTAAAGATCTGCGCTTTGAGAGCTAATAGAGAATATTTGCTTCAAATTTTTTGAGCAGGAAGTGAAATTGAGGAAGAAGAAAAATTGCTCAATACGAGGGAGTCGATCTTAACGAGAGACTTGATCTTAAGAAGAAAAATTGATTAGAAAAATTACTGAACAAAAATTGAACGGAAGGAGAAAAACCCAATCTTTCCTCGTGTGAGGGTTTTAGACGAGTCGATTTTAACGAGGAGATAAACAAATTGTAATGAGGGGGTCGATCGGGTACTTAATGCGGGTTTCGCTGACAAGAAAACACCACCGTCAGTGAATAAAACGTGCCACGTCCTAAAATCCCTGTGCTTGTCTACGGGTTTTGCTAACGAAAAAACTCCGTCAGTAAGACTCGAGTTTCCTTGATGACACCGGCAGTAACACATGCTTTTCCTTAACGGGAGGACAATACCGTTACTGATACCATAACCTACGTGGACGGAAGATATATACCGTCAGTGAATCTCGATATTTCACTCAGAACTACTAACCATCACTTAAGGTACTTTCGTTGACGGCTGTTAAGTAACAGTCAGCAAAAGATATACCTTTACTGATGGTTATGTTTCCGTTAGTGAAGGATTTCTTGTAGTGCTTTACTGACAGGATTTGTCGTGTTAGTAAAAGTCGAACCTTTAGTGACGGAATTTATTTTCGCCATTGAAAGTCCTACCTTTAATGAAGGTTCCGTCAGGTAGTGACGGGATTTTTTTCCATCACTGAAAGTCCCGACCTTTAGTGACGTGATTTTTTTCCATCACTGAAACTCCGTCATTAAAAGTTTGTTTTCTTGTTATGGTCTTCCACACACTATAATTTGAGTCGATGAGCAATAGTGGCAGAGTAATGGATTGTCCTTCTTGTGTTTGGAATGGATTTGTTGACGCCATCCTTTAACGAGGCCATGCTTCCGAGTGTTAGGGCCTGTGGATGTCAAATAAGACACTATGAGTGAATAGTGTATGAAAATTATAAAATCCTCTAGTAATTATACATAAGTTATTAATTAGAGTTGCTTAATTATAACTTAATCAATAACAATAACTTGCTATAATAAATTGTAATGCGGAAGCTAGAAACAAATTACAAGTACACAATGAGCACAAGCACAAAGATAATCGCAAACACAGTATTTATCCTGGTTCGGGGCACTTTCCCTACATCCAGCCACACGTACACTCTCGAGACAAAATCCACTAACACGTCTCAATCGAGACAAAGAGTACAACATGTTCAAATCGGAACAAACACGTCCAAGAAGGACAACACATCTCCAAAGAGACTACCTCACACAAGTCAGAACAGAAATACTTACAACATTAGTTTACATATAGCCAAATATTGAAGCTTTTCTATTGATTGTACGGATATAGTCGATCTCCAAATGATAAGAAAATCAAGCTCGTTCAAACCTAGAATTTGGCTAGGAATGGTTTTTGAAATCTCTTTAACACATGGGCCAATGAATGAGGATTTTGCTTAAAAGCTTTTGAACTAAAAACTCTTTTTCTCTTAAGAATATTGATCATTAATGTTAACTATAACTCTAGCAACAACCCCCAATATATAGAGCTACATTTGGGTCCAAAAAGTTTACCAAAATGCCACTCCCGTGGTTAGAAAAAACAGGCAGACCGATAGTCTACACTGAGTAGTTGACTACTGGAGGTGGTAGTTGACTACTCAGAATATAGGAGTCAACTCCCAAAATACTCCAGAGACCGGGCAAAAGAGATAGTTGACGACTATACTATTGATAGCCGACTCCTGGCTGGAACAAAGGAAATGGGCTCTAAAACCTAGGATATGATTTTTAAAATATTTTAAAAGTATTTTATGTGTGTTCTTAAGTGTGTGTGAGAGCTTTAACAAAGACTTTAACATGCTACCATGACATAAAATAAAATTACATCAAAATGAAAATATTATAATAAGCACTTGATGCAATTTGCAAGCTATTTATCCATTGTCTTTGTTACATTGGCTGTCTATGGTCTTTGAAGGCTTTATTCCTTCTTGATTTGCATGGTTAGATCATAAAAGCACATTATCTATCTATATTACAATTGAGGGCAGATTTTGAATTTGTCCTATGTGGCAATGTCACATCAAGTTTTGGAGGGAAAATTTTGGGTTGAAGAGAAATTTGTTGGGAATACACAAAAACATTGAAATTAGGAATAGCCTTTTGATATTAGTTGTGAAAAAAAATGTTGTGTACACACACAATCTCATCTTGGAAATGAACGCGAGCTATGGGAGAATGAACGCGGTAGATGCTGCCAACTCATTGATCCGCGTTGCAAAACCCTGTAAAATTTCGATCACATCTACTGATAATTATTGATGTTTGTTTAAAATTAGTGGGTCCAATATTTTTAAATGAACAGTGTCTAAGGGCACGTGTTATATGCATAAGGCGCCCGCGCCGAATTTTTTAACGTTGATTTGTTGTTCCGCGCCCCTAAGGCACCCGCGCCAAAATTGTTGTTTTACGTCGAATTTGTTGTTCTGCGTCGAAGACACCCACGTCGAATTTGGTGTTCTGTGTCGAAGGCGCATGCGCTTAATTTGTTGTTTCGTGCCGAAGGCGCCCGCGCTATTTTTAACGCTGATTTGTTGTTCCGCGCCTAAGGCACATGCATCGAAATTGTTGCTTTACGTCGAATTTGTTGTTCTGCGCCGAAGGCGCATGCGCTGAATTTGTTGTTCCGCACCGAAGGCACCCACGTCGAAGGCGCCTGTGCCGCTAAATATTGTAAGCTAATTTGTTTTTCTTTTAAATTTTGGCTTTGAAAAAAAAAATTCGGATAACAAAGATTTCGCAAGGGAAAATCTTAAATTAATCGTGCCCGCGGGCACGGGTTATGACTAGTACATATACATTCAAGAAGATATTAGTACACAATATGTTGATCATTATCAAAACAAACATGTGGTGACTCAATATCCAACATGTTGCTCTACTTGAACTTGGTGCTAAGTGTGTCCCGTCAATCACAGCTACAATGGCTTTCTTGGGCATTGTCTTATTGAATCTCTTCAAATATTCTATAGAGATTCTTTCTCATGTTGCTTCACGCTCAGTAAGTAAGTGAACGTAACACTTGGTTTCTTTTTTGGTTGGAACGAATTGCTCGGTGAAGTGGTTCGCCACCTGTTTGAAGCTGGAAACCGTCTCAGGTTTCATGTTATCGGACCAATTTTGGACTGCTTTACGAAGAGCGATAAAGAAAGCCCTGCACTTGATTGTATCACTAGGCCAGGCAATCACATGATTTCATGGTGCCGATGGTGTGACGTCAAGGGTCTCCAATTTCGTTGAATTTCTCCAATCGAGGCAAGCAGAAGTCATAAGGTAATTGCTAATGGTGGTTTGAGTATTTTTCGAGTGAATGGAAGATCACCTCATTATTTGAGTTCACTACCGTCATCTTCTTTTCTTTGTTTACCTTATTTCCTTGTGGTAAATAAGGTATATATACTCACAACGAATCATTCTCTCATCTCCTTCGATCCCTCCATCATGGAGATTTTCTTTTGCTCTACTCCTTTTGTGTCCTTGGGTGTTGGGGGACAAGCTGCCACCTTCTACGTCTACCTTTTAGTTATTGTTCCAGGCATTACCTTGGTGGCTGAAGTAGTTTTTGGAGGGATTGTTAGCGAGACTATTGTAAAAAGCTAGGAGTTGTGTTGATTTTGGGACTAATGTCCAATGACATGTTACATATAACGAATTGGGTTAATAGCTCATGCGCCTGGAGCATCTGAGTAGTCAATTGTCGAAATTGTTTATGTCACATACAGCTGACTTAGATGTGTCGACGATGATATCGTGGTGCAAATTGTTGGCTGGTTGCAATAGTCCTGCATTGTTCGTTTTAGTGTTATTTATGTGATCATGTATGGTTTGGTTTGCCAACAGCAAAGATCGAATGGCCTATTAAGTTGTGCACTAGCATGGTTTTGTTCGTATTTACATAAACTGTGCCAATGATGTAGGAGTATTCACAGGTTAGCTATTTGTCCTTAGAGTAGTGTTTATAGTTAGGTAATAGCTCAAAGTTTTCATATGTAGGCTCTACGCACCAAATGCCATAAGAGAGTTAGTTGAGTCAGACTGGGATGATGCCCACTAATTCGACTCCTCCAACGGTCAAGTTAGAATATGTGCCCGTCATTTTCCTTTTGTTGTCCCTTTTACGGTGAGCATAGCATCCTGATTTACAAAGCATCAGTCGAGCTAATCAGCCTAATCAACAATCGCGCAGGGGCCCAGTGTGGTCTCCCCATCGTTTACACGAATTTCAATAGAAAAGCCATGGAATCATTACACAAAATTGTTTTTAAAATCTTATTATCCTTGCCCCGAAACTTAATTACCCTGTTACTTGAGGAGTACCTTGCACGCAAAAATAAGAGATCTCTATTCTTCCTCCCTATAAAACAGAAACCTTCACTGCTTGCACGTGCACTCCCTTGTGCTCTCTTCCCCCCTTGCAAAGACCTCAACCCAAACAAGTACCGGCTTAATCCAAGATGCATGCCCTTTTAAAATCAAATTCGCCATTAAAAATTGATTGCAAATCACGGAAAGAAGCTATCGTCAGATAGAATCGATCTGATCTCAGTTTGTTAATTTAGAGGCTTAAATTACTCTGGCCGGTGTGTACTATTTTGAGCCCAGCGGCTCTTTCTACGATGCCCCCACCGACTCTTTGCAGAGAGGTTAATTATGTGTGTGATCTTATATTAATCACAGTATCCAATTTGATTTGCATTTTGGATCTCAACTGCTTATATATATATTGATGAACTAGGGCCGATGAGCGGCTCGTGGGGAGCACGCGGGCAATGATTGTACTGGTAGCCTATGGTGTTAAGGGGGTCTCATGGGTAGGGCCCACCCTTTCCCTCATTTGGAGTCACTATGAAGGGCATCACATTTTACACTAGAGTTGTTGTTCAGGTTCAGTCCGTGTTGATGTGTTTGTTTAAATGGTTCAAAGATCAATTTGATATCATTAATGATTTTATTTGCTACATGTTGAGTATACATCCATGTGCCATGTGCTGATTGGCCGAGCGAGAAAATACGGAAGAATCTTTATATCATTCTTTATCTATTCGGATGGTGGCACTTGGTTAATACCAATATATCTATTCTTTATCTATTCGTATGCGCTGATTGCCCGAAGAATGATTAGCCATTACATTTGGACAAAACAACGCGAGATCAATGGTCCACCTCATGCACATTGTGTGCATGTGTATATGTTTGCGTGTGCTGAGCATGAGTTGCTTAGTACCAATATAATGTAGAGTGAAGGACATGTATATAATGTAGAATGTGATTCTCATAATACCGAACTTGTGAGATACAGTCTTACAGAGACGATGAAATATGTTCTGGGATTCTTCGTGGGGTTCTAGTATTCCCTTCTAAGTGTTAAATTGCATCTAGGATTCAGCAAGCGCCCAGGTTTCAATCGATTAAAGAAATGAAATGCAATGGCTGTCCATTGGACTCGGTTCATGTGCTCCGTGATGCATGCTGAACTTGAATACTCTCTCCCTTTGGTCCTATTTGCCACCGATTTCTATTATCGTTGATTGGCAGTATTTTAGGAGTTCGTTGAGCTTTGTAGGACCTTGTTAAATTAATAGCGGAAGCTTAGCTAGTTGTGTTATATGGAAGTTTCAGTCCTACTAATGGCTCATAGTGAGCACATGCTCTACTGTTAATATAGCTAGCATGGCCCTCAGCAATATTTCAGAAGCCAAGCCATTAGTTTATCAACCGAAGGTCAAGACAATTTTGGCTCTCATTGGAACCTTGGATTCTTATGAGTTGCTTCCGAGTCGCCACGCTGTGATTGGTTGGCCGGGCTGTTTGTTTCAAATCCCAATGCAATAAAATGGTTTGTCATAGGTCTCTTGATGCTTCTACGTACTGCCAACGATTAATTATTATTATCGATCTATTGTTTGTTTGTTTGCATGTTATTTTATGTATCAAACACGGTCATTGAGATATTCCTTGACATCAAATTAAGCTTACATAACCTATATTTGATCATACAATTTTTCGATCCATTTGACAACGATGGATGATATCTAGACAGTTCATTTGTATGCTGTAACAAATTAACATAACAAAAAGAAGAAGAAATTAAATTTATGTTGCCGACATATATATATATGTTTTCTGTAACTCTTAAAGACGAGGGAGACATTAATCACAAACCATATCAGGAGCACAACTTGAGTAATGGATAATATACTGCAAATAATGTATATAATCAAGAACATATATTTCATGCTCAAATTTCTGTGACGTTCATGTATGCATGCATGCATGCGGTTAAGCCTTAATAGCATGCATTTTACTTGAATCATTTGCTAATAAAACAATGTTGGAGAATACATCTGAAACATTCATATTCAACCAACCAAACAAACCAAGAAAACTTGATATTAATCAAGGATTGTTATTTAAAATAATTAAACCCTCATGTTGACATATATACTCACTGACATGTCTCAAATAATATTAACGAACCGAAAAGTTTATAATTTTATTCAGATACACCACTTTGAGAACATTTCAAATTATATTGCCAGTAGGAGTATGATCAAATATTTATCTGGATATATACAAGATAATGAAATATATTACGAATATGTATTAAGGAACAATATTTATATAGGGGTTGAACACCACTCAAAAATTATTCATTAATAAAATAAAATAACATAAAACAAGACAGGTTTGTTATGAGCAGCACCTGTGATGCAAAGCATTGCTGTTTTGTTTGACCAGTCAGCGATCTTTGATTACATTTCCATGCAAGAAAGTGATGATAATACATTTTTGCATATAAAAATGATTTGTTTTTACCTATGATGATCATGGATATATATAACAAAAGATATGTTTATATATTGGATTAAAACAACACAAGCCAGGTTGCGTAAAAGTTTTATTTTTTTACCTTTCACTTTGGAGAGCAAGGTAACAACTAGCCAGGTTGAGGGGGAGGGGAAAAAATGAAGCTGAAAATTTTAAAACTGAGACAAGTCCCTTAAAATTTGTTAGACTGATGAATCTGAAGACTCTTTTAAATAATGGAAAGAAGAGATTTGTTGAAGATATCATAGTAAAGAAAAATGATATGGAAGGACATGAAAATGTGAGGAAGTCATCACACTAATAGTATCAGATTGACTAAGTCGACACGCATGAAGCCCTTGGCAGCCTCTTTATTAGCTCGAGTCTGACAATTTGTCATCTGGCATGTGAGGAAAGAATATGATAACTGCTTAATGTTTCATGCTTAACCCATCATCATCTACTTATTTCTTTTCTTATCTATTTTAACTTTCTGGATCTTACTTTCCTTTGCCTTCTAGTTAACACAATATGATCCTCATCCTATATTAGCAAGAAAAAAATTGAGAGGGAGGTTTGAGAGAGAGAGAGAGAGAGATTAAAATAGTGAGACGAGACAAATATTTAAGTTGCAGCACCACATGGCCTGGGCGTAGCCAGTGGCACAAACTCAAGCTCCTCCAACAAAACCGAAAGCTACACATATTCCACAATTTTAAGCACTCCAAGTTTCAAGGATTTGTTTCTTAAAAAATAATTCTAGAGGCCCCACTTGTACACACACTGAGGGGGGAGAGAGTATGGCGAATCCCCTATGGGTGATTCTCTCTCTCTCTCTCTCTCTCTCTGAACACACACACACACACACGTATTTAAATACAACACTTCAAGCCACATTTCATTTGCCTTCCTCCTCCTCATCACCTCTTGTGTCTCTTGCTTCCTCCATTCTCTCTTCTACTCTTCTCATCACTTCTCCCTTCTCTCTCACCCTCACATTGTCTCTCTTTGCACTTCTTTGTCTCACCACTTCTTGTCACTCTCTTCTCATCACAAGCCTTTGTCTTCCTCTCTCTACCCACCAACTATTTGTACCCCTTATCATTGTTGTCTCTTGCCGAAGATTTTGAGTTGTAGCGTTCAGCAGTTTTTGCATTTCGAAAATGTCAAGCCGTAGGTCCAGATCGAGGCAGTCCAGCTCATCCAGGATCAGCGATGACCAAATCGCCGACCTAGTCTCCAAGTTGCAGTCCCTTCTCCCTGAGGCTCAATCTCGAAGAACCGATAGAGTTAGTACTAAGTGCATCTGTTCGCGGTCACGTGTCGGACGTGTGCGCTAGTCTTTGCGGATGGATACTCATTGGGGTCTACTTTATGTTTGATTGCAGGGATCAGCAGCTAGGGTTTTGCAGGAGACTTGCAGCTACATTAGGAGCCTGCATCAGGAGGTAGACGACTTGAGCGAGAGGCTGTCGGAGTTGCTTGCTACTACCGACACCACCAGCGCCCAAGCTGCAATCATTAGGAGCTTGCTCATGTGAATGCGTTGATCTCCGACTGTTGTTTTTCATCGCTTTTTCTGTTTATGTTTTTTTTAACTAGATTATTAATCAAGAGCCTTGCTTGAGTTTCTAGTGTTGGGGCCCTAGAAGTAGTTATAAAATAGAAAAATGATGTGTTGGTTTGCGACTTGTTTGTGCTATTGATCTTTTTGACTTTTCTATTTACCAATCATAAGAGGGAGTGTTAATTAATTAGACCTTAATTGTTAGTTTTTGCATGTTATACTTGATCGTGATACTTGCATTGACTAAAACAAACTGTTTTTTTTTGTGACTCCCATCTGCTTGGGAGACCAAATCAGGTGCGAGTTCAAGGGTTTGAAACAGATCTTCATCATGTTCTTTATTGAATCATTCCATTGATTATTCTTTTGATGTTAGTGGGGGGTTGGTAATCAAGAAAAATCTCTTCGTAGTTTAAAGATATTAGCAAAGATCCTCCCTTTTTTGACTTTTCCAAGATACGCATATTCAGGGAGTTTCCAATTTCTTGGGGTTTTCCACCATATCGTTGATGGGGGTCTTCATCACATTGCTGCTGATCAAATTGTAATTACAGAAGAATAACGTGTGTCATATGACATGCGCTAAGATATCATATAAAAACCAATGCATCAAATATCAGATTCAATCTGAAGAGTCTTCTTTGTTTATCCATCCGTCGCAAAAAGTTTTATTATGCAAAAATGTTAAATTTGCTATGTTGTCAATATTCAACGGTCATGTTTATTACTATATAACTACAACACTTTGAAATATAGTATCCAATTTGATATCGCCGACTAACATAATGCCCAATAGTTTTAATAGACATTGATGAATCATAATTTACGCTCATCGGTTTCCAAAGACATTATATCTTTCACCAAATTCCCACTAACAGTCAATAGAGGATAAACATAAACTCCTCTTAAATTCCCAAAGATTATAACCATTGCGTACCTAATAAAAAGTTAAACACTTTTTTAAATATATACCATTTTATAAATTAAGATTCAGGTGATCTTATTGCTTGGTGTTTATGTCAATTTATCTCACACTCACATTGTATGTGCTAAGAAATGTAGACTTTGTTATGTTGTTGGTTTCGTCAGTTAAAAAAGTTTAATTGGGTGCTAGAGTGATGAATCAAAGTACCTGGGTCCTCTCATCTTCACGTTTTAGAGTATGATTGCTATTTTTTTTCTACATTGTTATGAGAGTGCCTTCTAATGAACGAATAGCCCTCTATTTATAGAAAACAATTACATAATGGGTGGATACCCTAAACCCTATTGGGCTCCACTTGGGCCTACAAAAGCACGTTCATAACACTTCCCCTTATCCATCCATTGTTGTAAGCTTGGTATATGAATGCTTCGGGATTCATAGAGCTTATCAGGTCATGAGGATATGGATACTTCTGGATCCTAAGTTAGGAGGTCTTGCGTCGTTAAAACCTTTGGCTATGGAAACCCAGTGGAAAAAACCAATAGCTAAGTGAAAAGAGTGCAAGTCTCATTAAATTCTCCTGATCGGTGGATATTACCAGGAGTGGATGCTACTGGATCCAGAATTGATGTGGGTGCATCGTTAAAACTTTGGCTATGGAAAACCCAATGAAAAAAACCAATAGCTAAGGGAAAAGAGTACAACACAACATTAACTCCCCATGTTGTGTACAAACTTCAGGCTTGTAAGTCTTTCAACTGTCTTATCCCAATTCCTATTACAAGTTTTCTAAAGGTACATCGAGGTAGTGCTTTAGTAAATAGATTTGCCAAGTTGTTGCAAGACTGCACCTGCTGGATGTCGATCTGTCTGTCTTCTTGTAGTTCATGCGTCCAGAAAAGCTTGGGGGAAATGTGCTTCATCCTATCACCTTTGATGTAGCCACCTCGTAGTTGAGCTATGCAGACTACATTGTCTTCGTACATGTGGTTGGTTCAAGGTCTCCCGTCTTCAGGCCGGTCGTCACCAGGATGTGGTGAATGACTGAACGTAGCCAAAAACATTCTCTACTAACTTCATGGATCGCAATGAGTTCGGAGTGGTTGGATGAGGTTGCTGTCGAGGTCTGTTTCACAGAACTCCATGATATGGATGATCCACCTAGGTGAATACGAAATCAGTCTGAGACTTTGCAGGGTGAGGATCAGATCTATATCCTGCATCTGCAAAACTAACTAAGTTGGAGGATACGCCTTTCTGATAGTATAGTCTCAGGTCTACTGACCCTTAGAGGTAGCGCAGAAGGTGCTTCACTCCGTTCTAGTGGCGTTTTATGGGCGATGAGCTGTATCTGGCTAGTAGTTTAACTGCAAACGCTATATCGGGATGCGTGCAATTTGCTAGATAGAGGAGTGCTCCAATGGCACTTAGGTAAGGTACTTCACGACCAAGTGTTTCCTCCACCTCTTTCAGCAGACGGAAGGGGTCTTTATCAACATCCAATGATCTGACGACCATTGGTGTACTCAGCGGGTGACATTTGTCCATTTGGAAAATTTTCAGCAATTTCCTTGTGTTAATGGCTTGATGTAATAGGATTCATCCGCTGAGGTGTTCAATTTGTAAGCCAAGGCATTATTTTGTTTTGACAATGTCTTTCATCTCAAAAGTCTGTGTAAGGCTTTTGGATATCTCAGCTATCTCTTTAGGAGATCCAATGAGATTTAAATCGTCTACGTAGACGGCAATTATTACGAATCATGTTCCCTTTGCTCTTATAAAGATGCAAGGGCAGACTTCATTATTTGTTAATCCGTGTTGCATGAGGAATTCACTGAGTCTGTTATATCACATTCTTCTCGATTGTTTTAGACCATACAGTGATCTTTGAAGTTAGACAGAATAGACGTCCCGAGGTTTATCTGACATTTTTGTTGGCAGTTTATACCCGTCCGAAAGTCTCATATAGATGTCATTATTTATATTGTCATATAGGTATGCAGTCACAACGTCCATGAGCTGCATTTCCAGGTCTTCCGTAGCTGTTAAGCTGATTATAAATCGAAAAGTGATCGCATCCATGACCGAAGAGTATGTATCATCAAAATCTATTCATGGTCGTTGGAAAAAACCTTGTGCAACAAGGCGCGCTTTGTAGCGTACGATCTTATTATTTTCGTTTCTCTTTCTTACGAATACTCATTTATATCCCACAGGTTTTACACCCTTTAGTGTTGGGACTACATATCCAAAAACTTTGTGTTTCGAGAGTGAGTCCAGCTCTACTCCTATTGCCTCGTTCCATTTTGGCCAATCTGCGTTTACATTTTGTTAGAGAGCATGGATCGATATCATCGTCATATTCAATGACATGATTAGCAATAACAAACGCGAAGTCGTCATCGATGATTGTGCTTTTTCTGTCTAGTACCTCCCCAGTACGTACATAATTTAATAATATTTCTCATATATTTTCCTCTTCAGGGGTTTTTAGGAGGGGAGAGGTGTCTAGGCCGAGCTCAGCATCCTGTGGTGGTATCGTTTTAGTATCTACAGGACATAGTCTGTGGTGGTGCGATAGGGACATAGGCTGCGCATCCAAATGTCCTCAAGTGAGAGATATTTGGTGGAGTTCCATATGCAAGTTGCGTCGGTGAACAAGATTGACTACCAGATGGTCGTAACCTTATTAGCGATGCAGCATGCAAAATTGCATGTCCCCATGCAGTCACATGCAACTGGGATTGCATTAGCAATGGACGAGCAATCCATTGTAGTCTCTTTATAAGAGATTCAGCTAACCCGTTCTGGGTGTGAATATGTGCTACATGATGTTCAACTTCAATGACAATTGCTTGGCAATAGTCTAGAAAGACTTGTGATGTAAATTCCACAGCCAGATGTAATTTCTTAATCTGGTTATCTGGGAAATATGCCTGCAACTTAATGATTTGTGCCGGTAGCTTTGCAAAGGCTACGTTGCGAGTGGACAGTAGGCACACATATGACTATTTGGAAGATGCATCTATTGGTACCATAAAGTACCGGAATGGGCCACTTGAGGGGTGAATAAGCCCACAAATGTCTCCATGTATTCTCTCTAGGAAGCTGGGAGACTCTGGGTCCACTTTAGGTGGAGATGGTCTCGTAATCAATTTGCCTTTTGAACAAGGGGACAAGAAAATTCACCCTTCCGAAGTAACTTCATGTTCTTCAAATTAATTCTACGGGATTGGGATATGATGTGTTGCATTATTGCCGATCCTGGGTGTACGAGTCTATTATGCCACAGTCGGAATTTTGGTTGATTTTTGCACTTCTGGTGCTCAATTGTATTGGCTTCCATTGCTCGTATTGATGTATGGTAGAGACCCGACGGGAGTCACTCGAAACGCTCAACGATGGTTTTAGCACCGTTTTTAAGAGCCGTTACAAACAAGAATTCTTTGTCATGTTTGTTCTCCGTTTCTAGGTGGTATCCGTTTAAACGGATGTCTCTAAAACTTAGTAAGTTTTTGTGCAAGCTTGGAGAGAAAAGAGCATCTTTTATTAAGATTTGTGTTTTATTGGGGAGGAAAAAGTTTACTTCCACTGATCCTTCTATCATACTTGATGGACCAGAAATAGTATTCACGGTGCCATCATATTGATTGATGCTTTGAAAGAAGAAAATATCTTGAAGGATCGTGTGCGTAGAAGTATGTTCACTAGGCATTTATTATCCATCTATAGCAAGAAAGAAAAAGAACATCAGTATAAGGCACAAAACAAGTAACTGTTATTCAAAGTCTGAAAATTGAACTAACATGCTTGATAGTAATAAACAACCAGAAATGAAATTGTTTTTTTCCAACTACATCAAAATGCAAAAATGATAAGGCATCATTCGATCAGGTCATCGGTTGAGAAGTCATCGGCGATGTACCTTATTAGAGCCCGGTCTTCTTTTTCCACCAGGTTTGTTTCAGCAGAATTCTGGCTAGCTTGGTACAATTCCTGGAGGTGGCGTGGAGTCCGATAGTTTCTGGACCAGTGTACAGTCATGCCAAATCTGTGGCATTTGTCTTCCCAATCTTTCTTGGGGCAGATGTCTGGCGGTTGTCTTTCCTCTTCCACACATTTTCCTCTTCCCCTCATTATTGGTCTTTGGAGGGGGTCCTCTAGCCTGCTTCTTCAATGCTTTTCCCTTCTGGGGGTTGCCTTTGAATTTATTCTTCTTCTTCTGGGAGTAGATATTGTGTGCGTCAGGCACAAGTGCAGTGCCGGCAGGGCGCAACTTATGGGTTGCCAGCAAGAGGTCTCTATTCTGTTCTGCCATCAGAAGGCATAAGAGAAGTTTAGAGTATTTCGTGAATTTTCGTTCACGATACCGTTGCATGAGGATAACATCCTTCTCGTGGAAGGATGTATAAGTATTCTCCAACATGCGTTCCTCCGTCACTTTTTCACCACACAACTTCAGGCGTGAGGTGATGCTGAATAGTGCCGAGTTATACTCGACAATGGACTTAAAGTCCTGTAGACGGAGGTTCTTCCATTCATATCGCGCTCGAGGAAGGATAACATCTTTTGATGTTTGTATTGATCCTCGAGGGCTGTCCATAACTCGTATGAGTCTTCCACTGTGAGGTACTCGGCCTTCAGGGTCCGATCGATATGACGTCTGATATAGATAATTGCTTTCGCCTTATCTATGTCAGAAACCGTATCGCCAACAGCAATGGCGTGACTCAGTCCCAGTAAGCGCAGGTGGAATTTGATATCCAACTGCCAGCTCAAGTCGTTCTTGCTTGTTGCATCCAATACGTCGAAGTCGACGCTCGCTATCTTTGCCATTTATCTAAGCATGTCAAACATGCAGTAATTAAATATTTGAAAATAAATAATTATGCATTTCAGACACAGATATTTGTTATGTGGATCGGCTAGTCACCATTTTTAAAGTATAGTCCATTTACAGTCCCATTTAAAAAGAAAATACAACTCGGAAACCCCCATGGGGCCACTCTTCTTCTGGAAGTAGATCTTCATCACCGTGGGACGTGCGTCGGACTACAGAATTTATACAATTTAATTCTCACTACAATTTCTCTCAAAAATAAAAAAATGCGAGGAAAACAAATGGTGAAAAATAGCCGATCCAAAACCATAACCAAATATTAATATTCGTCGCAGAGACATCAATAATGCAGCAGTCATTTAATTATTTATCACAGGCAAGTAGTATGTGTAAACGCAATTTCATGCTAAGGCAATGAAAATATACAACATCCCACGCATTTATAATAGAATATATATTTTTAAATAATTAATCGGACCACATGGAAACGTCATACCCCGATAGGTTAGCTGACTAACGGGAGAGCGGTCTCAGTATTCTCAAAATTATTAAACGTAAAAAATAATCAATTGCGATTAGAGATGATTTACACATATGATGAATTAGATTTATTTAGGAGAAAAAATGATCAGGAAATCCTAAATAATGTCTGAAAATAGCCTTTTAATTAAAAAAATCAGAAAAACCCTAGTTAGGGTTACGTTGCGACGAAGGCACACGTAGGAAGCGCACATGCACGTGTGTCAGGCTCGCGGGGCGGGGCGTGCGTCAGGCGTGCGGCGGCGGAGTGCGCGCACGTGCGCAACAAGCGTGTGGCAGAGGAGTGCGTGCACATGCGCGGCGGCGGGGCACGCACGCGCGCGGCAGGCACGCGGCGGCTGGCTGCGCGTCAGGCGTGGTGTGCGAGCGGGGGTGCCAAGTCCTCTGTATTCTTGGATTTCGGAGGAAAATTTAGATTTTTATTGTAAAAATACAATTTTTAATTTTTGAATACCGTAATAATATGATTTTTAGCGTTAAAAATTTGATTTTTCATCCAAAAATGATATAAAAACTCCTGTTTTTAAAAAAGAGATTGTTGTAAGCTTGGCGGCTACGGAACCCCGTTGCCTTGTATTTATAGGAATAGGGTTACATAAATGGTGGATACCCAATACACAGATGGGCCTCTAAAAGCCCGTTTATAACACTTCCCCTTATCCATCCATTGTTGTAAGCCGTAATGAGCGCTTCAGGGTTCATAAAGCTTATCTGACTATGGGGGTATGGATACTTCTGGATCCTAAGTTAAGAGTTCTTGTCTCGTTAAAATTTTTGCCATGGAAAACACAGTGGGAAAACCAGTGGCTAAGGGAAAAGAGTACAAGTCTCTATAACTTCCCCAGATCGATGGATATCATCAGAGGTGGATACTTCTGGAACCTAAGTTAGGGGTAACTGTAACGACTGGTTTCCTTGTATCTGAATTTATTATAATATAATATATGTTTTGGTGGATTTTCTCCTCTTGTGTGGTTTTCGTCTCCGTAACTTTCATTTTCGATCGATTCGTCGTATTTTCTCGATTCTTCCGTAGGATCGTCGATTTCGAAGTACGTCGTTTGTGACGGGCTTCATAACGGTCATATCTAACTATTAGATCAAGCCTAGGAGTCTTAGGATTCGATCACGGGGCCTCGCGCTCCGTATCGGAACTTTTGGTGCTCATTAGCCGGTGTAAGAAGGGGCACCGACCGACTAGATGACGATCCAGTCGGTCGGCAATCCTTCATGGACCGACTAGTGAGCTTTCTAATTTTCTGAGGAAGCTACTGTTTATCGTTAGTCGGTCTAAGAAGGTTTGTTGACCGACTAGGTTGCAAACTAGTCGGTCGGTAATGCTTCTTTAACCGACTAACTCATCAACTAAATTTTAGTATCAATACTGTTCATTTCTTAGTCGGTCTAAGTTCATCTTTCGACCGACTAGTTGCTAAACTAGTCGGTTAAGTTTTGTACTCAGACCGACTAATTCTTGGTTCTACTGTACAGTCAAGTTACTGTTTACTCTTAGTCGGTCTAAGAACGTTCATCGACCGACTAGTTGATAAACCAGTCGGTCAGTACTTGTTCATGGACCGACTAACTCTAAATCCTACTTTCGTTCAGGAGTTACTGTTTACACTTAGTCGGTCAGCGTTGGTCGACCGACCGACTAGTTGCCAAACTAGTCGGTCAGTGGTTGTTCTTTGACCGACTAGTCTGTGTTAAAACCCTAATTTCTGGGCAGCCGCCAGCCCAACCTATAAATACCCCTCCCAAACGTTTCTTCTTCCTCCAACACGATCCAAAACCCTAGAAACTTCCCCTTTGAGCCCCCATCTTCCTCCAAGCTCCATTTCTTCTTTCCAAGCCTAGAATCATCATCCAATCCAACCATTCACCCTATCTACTTCTCATATTCCCCAAATCTCCATCAAAATCCATCAAACCCATCAAAATCTCCAAAACCCTAGCTTCCCCAAACTTCTCCAAACTTTTCCAGATCTGATCCTAGGGTTCCCCGGAGTGTTTCTTCCGTCTCCTCTCGGTAAGAAATCGATCTACCGTTGTTTCCTTATCTTATTGTAATTTTTATGAAACCCTAATAAAATACTTGTGTTTTGATGATTGTTCCCCATAACAGCGATTCCCCGTAGACTAGTATTCGCGGAAACGAACTTTCGTACCCATCATCCCCGGTGATAGGCAAGTGAAACTTGCATCTCTTGTTTTGGGCCATGTCTTAGGCCATTACCTTGTTTTAGCGTAAAAGAGACTAAACGGTGAAAGGATAGCCGTTTAGACGCCATTGACCTAGCTTGACAACGAAGCTTGGTCCGTCACCCTCATCATGCTTGTATGTCACGTTTCAATTCAATTGACGGTACGCAATCTTTTGTTCATGTCGTTGCATAGTGATTAATTATTGTGATTGTGTAGCACACGCTACAACATTATATTCCTGGCTCGTGTTCCAGAAGTGAGCCCTGTAGTTGGAAACCCCAACGCTCGGATACCGGCTAGGCACCTGCGTTGCGGGCACAACCCTATGCCAATTACACTTCCTGGCCCGTGATCCAGAAGCGAGCAATTGCTCGATACACGTAGGGGTGGGGTAAGAGATATGCGTCACCAGAGCACGAGATGGCCTGATCCGCCACTCCAGCCTGCAGGCGAAATCTCTAGTGTTTAAGTGAGTAAGAGATATACGTCACCAGAGCACGAGATGGCCTGATCCGCCACTCCAGCCTGCAGGCGAAATCTCTAGTGATTAAGTGATTAACAGTGATAAGTGATTCGTGAACTAGTGAGTTGGTAGCTTTGGCTACATTGTGCATGCTTGTCTCTCTTTTAAACTATTGCATCATACTTAACTGCCATGTCATTGCTTAATATCATAAGTGCTAGGTTTCTAGTTACCTTCAGTTTCCTTGCCCAAGTCTTTTAGACTTGCTGACATGTGCCCCTTTCTCTTTTGGGTGACGCATGTTAGACCCTGAGCCTGAGTTGCTTGCTGAGGGTGAGGTGTTTGCGGACGCCGAGCTTGAGCCCGTGTTGGATGGGGAGTACGTGGACACTGGGGACCAGTCCTAGTGTCTCCGTTGTGCTTTATTTTTGTTAGACAGTTGTTTTGTTATTGGTGCGTGGCACCTATACTTATTTATGTTGTTGCTTTTGTTTGGCCTTGTTCTGGGCCCTTAGACTCTTTCTTTTAGCCTGGTGGCTTTTCTGTGATGTTGAATATTTGTGGACAACCCTTGGGATTGGTGTTTCTTTTCCGTCTCATATTATTATTATTGTTGTTTCGATTGCAATTACAGGGACCTGCTTATACTAAATTGACGCTTATCGGGTTTGGGGCTTCACCGCTCCACTCCCGTGCGGACCTTTTCACGTCTCGCCTCCATTTTAGGGAAGCGGGTCGTGACAGGTTTTAGTGGTGGCCCATGCAGGTCCTCTGTAACAGCAACTATCGGGATAACGATAATGATATAAGATTGTCCAACAAATAATTTCGACATCAGAGCCCTAAGCTATGAGTCTAATTGTTTCGTTTCTGCGTCATAGATGGCAGGAAGGCGGATCACCCGAGGTGGTGGTAGTGGTGCGCCCCCTCACGACGAGGAGCCTGAGCGGGAGCCCACTAATGGGGAGATGATGAGGATGATGTTGCAGATGATGCAGGTTCAGCAGGGTGTGCTTCTGCAGGTGCAGAATGCTCCGGTGACCCGAGCTGCTCGGGTGGTGGAGACCCCTCGCCCTGAGCCCGGGGCGAAGCAGTTCAGAGAGCTGGGTCCTGCGTATTTTGATGGAACCGAAGGTCCCTTAGCTGCTGATGAGTGGATGAGGAATATTGAGGACAATCTGAAGATGTCCAAGGTCAACGAAGTGAGTTGGGTTGACTTGGCGAAGCGCCAGCTGAAGGATAACGCCAGGAATTGGTGGGATGCTGAGGAAAGGATGTTGGTAGAGCCGATCGTCTGGGCTACCTTCAAGGCCAGATTTGATGGTGAGTTCTTCCCGAAGGCTGCCAGGGAAGAGATGCTGCATCGTTTTATCGACCTGAAGCAGGGGAACTCGTCGGTGGACATGTACCACCAGGAGTTCATGAGGCTTAGTCGGTTTGCACCAAAGATGGTGCAGGACGCTGAGGAGCGAGCTCAGAGGTTTCTTCAGGGGCTTGCTTCAGAGCTCCAGAGCTTTGTGACCTCTTCTGACCGGGAATCTTATCAGAAGGGTTTTGTCGCTGCCAAGAGGCAGGAGCTGCTTGTGAACCAGAGGAAGGGGTCTGTTGTTGGTGCTGTGAGGAGGCCTGTGGAACAGGCGAGAGCTGTGGTTCGACCTGGATTCAGACCGAACCAGCCTGTTCAGTTCAAGAGGCCAGGAGGGCCTGTTCGGAGGGTTTGCCATTTCTGTGGCAAGGAGGGTCATATCAAGGAATCGTGTAGGAAGTTCTTGGGGCAATGTATTGCTTGTGGAGATCCCGCCCATGCTATCAGGGAGTGCCCGAGGTTGAAGCGACCTTGGGGGACACCTATTGCTGCCCCGCCTTTGCAGCAGAGAGCCCCGGTGCCCGCCGGCCGTGGGGTGCCCCTCGTCCCGTAGAGGCAGGCTTTTGAGCGGGCTGCTCCGCCAAGGAGGCAGGCATTTCTGATGACCGAGGAGGAGGTCTTGGCCATGGATGAGGTCATTGCAGGTAATTTTCGATTTAGATTGTTCCTTCCTTAGTTAGTTGATTGTTAAATTATGATTGGTTGCTTGTGTATGAATGTTGCTAGAGTAAGATTTGATTGATTAGACTGTTTGTTAGGTGTGGTTTTGGTTTGCACGTTCCCTGCCCGAGTCCTCTTTGACTCAGGTGCGTCAATGTGCATTATGGCCCAGAGCTTCGTGGAGAAGCATTCCTTGTCGACGTCCCCTCTCTCCAAGAGTTGGAATATCGTCACAGGGAATGGAGTAGTCACGGTGCATCGTGGGTGCAGTCCTTGCTCTGTGGTGGTTTGTGGACATGAGCTTTATGCTGATTTTATTGTCCACAACATCACCAACTACGATGCGGTCTTTGGGATGGATTGGCTTGCGAGCTTCTATGCCACGATCGACTGTCGTCGGAAGAAGGTGGTGTTCGAGATTCTCGGACATCCAGTATTTGAGTTCAGTCGTGGTAGCAGTTCGCTTGGTCCTGTCAGATTTCGGGCCAGGCCGGTGGAGGCTGTGGCTATGCGGATGGAGCTGGATTGGCCAGCTGTGGTGCGAGATTTTGGCGACGTCT
Organism: Scilla litardierei; assembly: GCA_030789695.1. NCBI lineage: Eukaryota > Viridiplantae > Streptophyta > Magnoliopsida > Asparagales > Asparagaceae > Scilla > Scilla litardierei. The sequence goes on from CM061141.1 coordinate 31,995,172, forward strand.
TCCCCGAGGAGATGTCTGGTTTGCCGCCTGATCGAGCTTTGGAATTTTCTATTGATCTCGTTCCAGGTGCGCAGCCGATTTCGAAGGCGCCATATCGTATGGCACCCGCGGAATTGGAAGAGTTGCGGAAGCAGTTGGATGAGCTATTGCTGAAGGGTTATATTAATCCTAGTGTGTCTCCGTGGGGAGCACCGGTGTTGCTGGTTAAGAAGAAGGATGGTTCGCGTCGCATGTGCGTGGACTATCGGGGATTGAATGCGGTAACCATTAAGAATAAATACCCGTTGCCTCGCATCGATGATATCTTTGATCAGCTTGGAGGTTCGAGGGTGTTTTCTAAACTGGATTTGAGGAGTGGTTACCATCAGTTGAAGGTGAAGGGGGATGATGTGCCGAAGACAGCGTTCAGGACGAAGTATGGACACTATGAGTTTGTGGTTATGCCTTTCGGCGTAACTAACGCGCCCGCAGTTTTCATGAATCTGATGAACCTGATTTTCTACGACTTTTTGGATAAGTTTGTCGTTATCTTTATTGAAGACATTCTGATCTATTCGAAGTCGGAGGAAGAGCATGCCTCGCACTTGAGGACGGTGTTGGAAATCTTGAGGAAGCATCGTTTGTATGCTAAGTTTTCGAAGTGCGAGTTTTGGCTGGATCGAGTTGCTTTTCTTGGGCATGTGGTGACTGGAGATGGTATTTCTGTGGATCCGGAGAAGATTCGGGCCATCAGGGAGTGGCCTGTTCCGTCGTCTGCGTCTGAGATTCGGAGTTTCCTTGGACTTGCTGGTTACTATCGGCGATTCATTAAGGATTTTTCCCGTATTGCTGAGCCGATGACCAGGTTGACGCGGAAGGATGTTGCTTTTGTTTGGTCGGGTGATTGTGAGAGTGCTTTTGGTATTCTGAAGGAGAGGTTGACGAGTGCCCCTATTCTTGTTGTGCCTGATCGCAGCGGTGGATTTGAGATCTTTTGCGATGCTTCTGGCAAGGGTCTCGGTTGCGTGCTTCATCAGCACGGGCATGTTGTGGCGTATGCGTCTCGTCAGCTTAAGGTTCATGAGAAGAATTATCCGACGCATGATTTGGAGTTGGCTGCCGTTGTGTTTGCTCTTAAGATTTGGAGGCACTTCTTGCTGAGTGAGAAAGTGAAAATTTTCACCGATCACAAAAGCTTGAAGTATATTTTTACTCAGAAGGAGCTCAACATGCGACAGCGTCGATGGTTGGAGCTTATGGCGGATTATGAGATCGATTTGCAGTATCACCCTGGCAAGGTGAATGTGGTTCCAGATGCGCTGAGTAGGCTTCCAGCGGTGATGATTTTAACCTCACAGTGGAGATTGCAGCAGGATTTTTGCGAGTCTGGCGTGGAGATTGTGCATCCTGGAGTGGCTTCTTCGTTGATGTACATGCAGGTACAGTCGACGATCGTGGATCGGATTAAGGCTGGCCAGGCCGGGGATCCGAGGTTGGTAAGGATTCGGGAGCAGGTGGAAGCCGGTCTGCGGACTGACTTTTTGATTCATGAGGATGGCTCGCTGAGGTTTGGAGCCAGGTTGTGTGTGCCGGCTGGGGATATCAGAGAGGAGTTGATGGTGGAGGCACACAGTTCGCCGTATTCTGTGCATCCTGGTGGCACCAAGATGTACCAGGATCTTCGTCTGAATTATTGGTGGCATGGTATGAAGAGGAGTGTGGCTCGGAGTGTGGCCAAGTGCTTGGTTTGCCAGCAAGTGAAGGCGGAGCATCAGCGTTCGGCCGGGTTGCTACAACCGCTTCCGATTCCGGAGTGGAAGTGGCAGCACATCACTATGGATTTCGTGACTGGACTACCTCGGAGTCCGAAGCAGAATGACGCAATTTGGGTAATCGTAGATCGATTGACCAAATCCGCGCACTTTATTCCGTTCCGAGTGGGACAGTCCACGGAGGTGCTAGCGAGGAGATATATGGAGGAAGTCGTGCGACTTCATGGAGTCCCCGTGAGTATCGTGTCTGACAGAGACACGAGGTTCACATATCAGTTTTGGCAGAGTTTGCAGAAGAGTTTGGGTACGCGTCTGAGTTTCAGCACGGCGTACCATCCGCAGACGGATGGCCAGTCCGAGAGGACGATTCAGATTTTGGAAGACATGCTGAGGGCGTGCATGTTGGATTTCAAGGGTTCGTGGGAGGACCATCTGCATTTGGTGGAGTTTTCCAACAACAACAGCTTCCAGGCGAGTATTGGCATGGCGCCTTTCGCCGCTCTTTATGGGAGGAAATGTCGATCGCCATTGAGTTGGGATGACGTTGGTGATCGGGAGTTGTTGGGACCTGAGATGATTGTGGAGGCCGTTGAGATCGTCAGGAATATTCGGGAGAGGTTGAGGATTGCTCAGGACCGTTTTAAGCATTGGGCGGATGCTAAACGTCGTCCTTTGGAGTTTCAGCCGGGCGACCATGTGTTCTTGAAGATTTCCCCGAATCGGGGTGTGATTCGTTTTGGGAAGCGTGGGAAGTTGAGCCCGCGATACATTGGACCATTTGACGTTTTGGAGAGGGTTGGCGAGGTAGCTTATCGCTTGGCCTTGCCGCCATCTTTGGAAGGAGTTCACAATGTTTTCCATGTGTCGCAGCTTCGTCGATACATTAGCGATCCATCTCATGCCGTGGATTTCTCGGAGATCGCCGTTCGCTCAGATTTGACGTATGACCAGTATCCGGTGCAGATTCTGGACAGACGTCAGAAGTCACTTCGAAACAAGGTCGTCGATCTTGTTAGAGTGATGTGGCGGCACGGTTCGCCGGGAGAGTCTACTTGGGAGAGAGAGGATGAGATGCGAGAGCGCTACCCACTTTTGTTTCCGGACTCGTGAGTTTTTGGAAATTCCGAGGACGGAATTTTTCTTAAGTTGGGGAGGATGTAACGACTGGTTTCCTTGTATCTGAATTTATTATAATATAATATATGTTTTGGTGGATTTTCTCCTCTTGTGTGGTTTTCGTCTCCGTAACTTTCATTTTCGATCGATTCGTCGTATTTTCTCGATTCTTCCGTAGGATCGTCGATTTCGAAGTACGTCGTTTTTGACGGGCTTCATAACGGTCATATCTAACTATTAGATCAAGCCTAGGAGTCTTAGGATTCGATCACGGGGCCTCGCGCTCCGTATCGGAACTTTTGGTGCTCATTAGCCGGTGTAAGAAGGGGCACCGACCGACTAGATGACGATCCAGTCGGTCGGCAATCCTTCATGGACCGACTAGTGAGCTTTCTAATTTTCTGAGGAAGCTACTGTTTATCGTTAGTCGGTCTAAGAAGGTTTGTTGACCGACTAGGTTGCAAACTAGTCGGTCGGCAATGCTTCTTTAACCGACTAACTCATCAACTAAATTTTAGTATCAATACTGTTCATTTCTTAGTCGGTCTAAGTTCATCTTTCGACCGACTAGTTGCTAAACTAGTCGGTTAAGTTTTGTACTCAGACCGACTAATTCTTGGTTCTACTGTACAGTCAAGTTACTGTTTACTCTTAGTCGGTCTAAGAACGTTCATCGACCGACTAGTTGATAAACTAGTCGGTCAGTACTTGTTCATGGACCGACTAACTCTAAATCCTACTTTCGTTCAGGAGTTACTGTTTACACTTAGTCGGTCAGCGTTGGTCGACCGACCGACTAGTTGCCAAACTAGTCGGTCAGTGGTTGTTCTTTGACCGACTAGTCTGTGTTAAAACCCTAATTTCTGGGCAGCCGCCAGCCCAACCTATAAATACCCCTCCCAAACGTTTCTTCTTCCTCCAACACGATCCAAAACCCTAGAAACTTCCCCTTTGAGCCCCCATCTTCCTCCAAGCTCCATTTCTTCTTTCCAAGCCCTAGAATCATCATCCAATCCAACCATTCACCCTATCTACTTCTCATATTCCCCAAATCTCCATCAAAATCCATCAAACCCATCAAAATCTCCAAAACCCTAGCTTCCCCAAACTTCTCCAAACTTTTCCAGATCTGATCCTAGGGTTCCCCGGAGTGTTTCTTCCGTCTCCTCTCGGTAAGAAATCGATCTACCGTTGTTTCCTTATCTTATTGTAATTTTTATGAAACCCTAATAAAATACTTGTGTTTTGATGATTGTTCCCCATAACAACGATTCCCCGTAGACTAGTATTCGCAGAAACGAACTTCGTACCCATCATCCCCGGTGATAGGCAAGTGAAACTTGCATCTCTTGTTTTGGGCCATGTCTTAGGCCATTACCTTGTTTTAGCGTAAAAGAGACTAAACGGTGAAAGGATAGCCGTTTAGACGCCATTGACCTAGCTTGACAACGAAGCTTGGTCCGTCACCCTCATCATGCTTGTATGTCACGTTTCAATTCAATTGACGGTACGCAATCTTTTGTTCATGTCGTTGCATAGTGATTAATTATTGTGATTGTGTAGCACACGCTACAACATTATATTCCTGGCTCGTGTTCCAGAAGCGAGCCCTGTAGTTGGAAACCCCAACGCTCGGATACCGGCTAGGCACCTGCGTTGCGGGCACAACCCTATGCCAATTACACTTCCTGGCCCGTGATCCAGAAGCGAGCAATTGCTCGATACACGTAGGGGTGGGGTAAGAGATATGCGTCACCAGAGCACGAGATGGCCTGATCCGCCACTCCAGCCTGCAGGCGAAATCTCTAGTGTTTAAGTGAGTAAGAGATATGCGTCACCAGAGCACGAGATGGCCTGATCCGCCACTCCAGCCTGCAGGCGAAATCTCTAGTGATTAAGTGATTAACAGTGATAAGTGATTCGTGAACTAGTGAGTTGGTAGCTTTGGCTACATTGTGCATGCTTGTCTCTCTTTTAAACTATTGCATCATACTTAACTGCCATGTCATTGCTTAATATCATAAGTGCTAGGTTGCTAGTTACCTTCAGTTTCCTTGCCCAAGTCTTTTAGACTTGCTGACATGTGCCCCTTTCTCTTTTGGGTGACGCATGTTAGACCCTGAGCCTGAGTTGCTTGCTGAGGGTGAGGTGTTTGCGGACGCCGAGCTTGAGCCCGTGTTGGACGGGGAGTACGTGGACACTGGGGACCAGTCCTAGTGTCTCCGTTGTGCTTTATTTTTGTTAGACAGTTGTTTTGTTATTGGTGCGTGGCACCTATACTTATTTATGTTGTTGCTTTTGTTTGGCCTTGTTCTGGGCCCTTAGACTCTTTCTTTTAGCCTGGTGGCTTTTCTGTGATGTTGAATATTTGTGGACAACCCTTGGGATTGGTGTTTCTTTTCCGTCTCATATTATTATTATTGTTGTTTCGATTGCAATTACAGGGACCTGCTTATACTAAATTGACGCTTATCGGGTTTGGGGCTTCACCGCTCCACTCCCGTGCGGACCTTTTCACGTCTCGCCTCCATTTTAGGGAAGCGGGTCGTGACAGTAACTGCCTCGTCAAAACCTTTAGCTATGGAAAACCTAGTGGAAAAAACCAATAGCCAAGGAAAAGAGTATAGTTTTCCATAACTTTCCCTGCTTAGTGAAAGTATTTAGCGGTGGATACTTCTGGATCCAGAGTTAATAAGATTGCCTCGTTAAAACATTTAGCTATGGAAAACCCAGTGGGAAAACCCAATAGCCAAGGGAAAAGAGTACAACACTACATTTGACTCCCCCTGCTCTGTACAAGCTGCAAGCTTGCAGATCTCCTAGGCAACTATACATCAATCTCTTACAGTGTTCCGATAATAAGTACAAAGTATAAGGCATCGCTCATCTATACAAGTATCGCTCATCTATGGCAGCTACTGAATCTGAGGGAGCTCTTCTGAAGAGGAGTGGTCTGCAGACTCGGTAGGTAGCACCACGTCTCTGACCCAGTCGTCACTGTGTCTGCGAGGTACTGCAGGACCTGGCTGTGCGTACTTATGATTTGCTTATTGGATCGATGAGCCTCTCGGGATGGTGGGATTGATGTTGCCTTGGAAGCATGCTTTGTTGGTCTCCAGGAGTTGGTCGTTCCTTTGTTGTAGTCATCGCGATGATCTGTAACCTGTATCTGCAAATACATTTAACATGTTGGATGATCCCTGACCCTTGGAGGTAGCGCAGAGCTACATATCTCTGGTCCAGTGGTGGGCTGCAGGCGCTGCATTGTATCTGGTTAAAGGGTTTACTGCCAATGCTTTCTAAAGTCACGTGCAGTTAACCAGATAAAGGAGTGTACAAAAGACACTTGAGTAAGGCACTTCAGGACCTAGGATATCCTTCCCCTCTTCCAGCGAACGAAAGGGGTCTTAATGTTCATCCATACAACCAGTAGGTGTATTAGTGGATTGCGATTATCTATGTTTCTTCATCAACTGGATGATAATTTCATCTTCAGGATGATGGGTTCATCTTCAGGATGATAATTCATCTTCAGGATGGTAATTCGTAAGGGTATGTTGTCACATCATCCATAGCAACATAGCCTAAAATTTTCTTTGCCAATCGCATGGTTTTCGCAACCATGACCAGGAAGCCTGATGCATCAGTTTAAATAATTTTGTAAGTGAGTTAAGCTCATCTTACATGGTTACTCCCTGGTTTCTGCGAAAGAAACCTCTAAGCTATAGCGTTTTACTTATAGCATACGATTTTATTTATTTATACAATACTCGGTAACCCACAGGTTTGATATCTTTTGATATCAGGACTTCGGGTCCAAACACTTCACATTTCATAAGTGAGTCCAGCTCAACTTAGTATTGCCTCGTTCCATATAATCTGGCCAAGTCTCTGCGTTTGCTTCAGGAAACGGAGATTGAAAACGATATCTATGGCAAAAATGAAATGTGAGTAATTGTCGACAAGTGTGTTTTATCCAAATACCTCTCCATGTACGTACATTATTCAATTTATTCCAGATTCATCTCTTCTGGAGGTTCTGGAAAGGGCGAGGATATGGAGATGAGCTCATTTTCCTGTGGTGGTATTGTTTTAGGGTCTCCAGGAGTTATTTCTCGCTTTGGAGCCTCCTGGTATGTCCTCTCATCCATTGAGGATATCCACTTCTGCTACTGGTGGATTGCATCCATTATATTTGGTATGTCAATCCTAGCTGGATTTTTAGTAGCAAGGATGTGTGAATTTGACAATATTTATATTGTCGGTAGCTATATCTGATAACTGTTTAACAGGTTCATGAGTGTGGATCTTTAGGATCTCATCACAATTCATGATAATCAGATTATAGGTATTAATGTTTTTAAATGGTCAATTGAGCTTCAGGCTCATGGATGATTATAATACTACTATTGAACCTAATACTGGGAAATTAAAGTTGTGAAGGATCTTCAGGATCTCGTCAAGTCTTTAAAAGAGGGCACATCAATGCACGTCTTAGGAGAAGTGATTTTAAATACTTTCCCTGTTCAGAGTGCTCAGAATCTATTTATCTGGGGTAATTACTTCCGATAAATAGTTCTGTGTTCTCATGGGCCATAGTGGTGATATGTGGATGTATACTCATCATGGCACCATCGATAAGATGTGCTCTAAACGCTTCCCCCGTTAGGGGTTCTCAGAAACTGTTTATATGAGGTGATCAGGCTCATATAAATAGGTTCTAAGGAGGTGTTTTGATGGTTTGCATTGTAATTGCATGTTCCTTCATGGTCACCTACAACTGGATTTTTAATGGATGAGTAAACCGTTTAAATCATTTTAATGATTTACATATAACCCATTTCTGGGTGTGAACACAAAACTTCAGGGTGTTCAATTTTCTTCCAGTTGTTAAATATAATTGATTCCCAGTGTTATCCAAAAAATCCGCAATAAGCTCGACTTCAACGAAGTTGAGCATAGAACTGGGGATATAAACCCGTCAAGGCACGATCTATAAGATATGCAGTAATGCCTCCCCCGTTTGGGGATCTCGGAATATATTCATCCAGGATGGTTAATCCCGATGAATAAGTTCCACTGCGGCATTTTTGAGGTGGTATGAGGGTAAGTAAAAGCCCGACCAATATCCCAGTAAGGTAATATGTCCGTTGTGATTAATAATAATCTGGACTGCGGTTGGATAACAAGGTTTTGATTATGACCAGTTTAAGAGGATATGTGGATGAGTACTCTAAGGTACATCATCAGCCATATGTAGAGAGTGTGTGAGTCCACTTTTATCCCTCAAATACTCTCATGAGTCCTAAAGGTCTCATTCTTCTAATGATAGTATATCATCTTAAATTCGTTTGAGGAAGTGAGAAGAGTCAATGTCCTCGTGAATGGAGATGATCTCGTAATCATTTTTCCCTTTTGAATGGGATAATGAGAGTTTCACCCTTTTTTGAAGAATCTTCGGGTTCGTCTGGTTAATGATGTCTTGCATCATCAATCCAGGGTGACATCGATCCAAAGTTGTTCGATTCTGGACACTTCTGGTGTTACAAATTAATTCCTCTGTTCGAATTTATATGGGACTTTTGAAAGTCCATTAAAATGCGCAAGTTAATTTTGTCCGGTAATAGGTGAACTCTTGTTCAAACTGTAAAGGATTACATCTTCACAATGACTATTATGCGGATCATAGTTGGATAAAGCTTCGGGCTTTATTGGTTTCTTGAGTCATTAGGGATTTCGTTTTGACGAATATCCTTTGAAACTTTATATAAGTTTCAGAGAGTACATGGCATCCTCATTTTAGAAGTATTCAGGATGACAAATCATTCACAGTAAAATAAAATGTGTAAAAAGCATGAAATCAATAATAGATATTGTGGTAATGCATTTAAACACATATATACTGCAAGAGAATACTATTGATAATTATGTTATAGCAACAAGTTTCATAGTATGATGTATGCTCTAGAAAACATACGTTCACAATTGTGCTCATTTTGGACTTATATTATGACAACAGATCAAATTTTTTTTCAAAGTTTATTTGTCCTCGGGAAGTAGTTAAATATACATAAGGTCAATTGACTTTCGTCGTTTAGACTAGATATGTATATATTTTATATGGCATAAGTTAATGCCCATTCATGTTGCAAAAAGCATTATGGGTCTTATCAGAACTTCTGGTCTAATATTGGGTTGCCATTGCATACTCCATGTCGAGGTATATCATATCTTCCCTTTCTCATCTTATTCATGACTTCCCCTGTTTTAAATTTTTCTTATATATTAAGAAAAATGAAAATTAGTCTTACTAAGAAGACATAAGCAGTGGTTTGAGCAAATTATTTTATACTTCCACTTTTCTAATTAATTAGAGACTTTTAAAAGTATATTTGAATGCTCGAGTATGGCTTCAGGCCATTTTCTTGAGTCGTTCAAATTTTATGTGGATAGTTTATCATGCTCAAAAGAGGAAACAAATACATGGCTACGAAATTTATAATTTCTCACTTATCAATTAAGTCACGACTTCGGGCGTACACTTAAAAGTAAGGGTTAGATTCAAGAATCATACATTATAAAGTGAGATGACACTAAAAGAGTTTAGCGGTGTTATGACAACTGCTGGTGTCAATATTAGATTATATAGACAATAAGTATGAGAGGTCTATTTACCGCAAAATACGTATCTCTAAAAGAAATTGCATAAATGGTTTTCGCATGATCCATCGTATTTGTTAATATTTATTTTATTAGGGTGAAAAGGGTGTTGACTTTTGATTTGATTTTGAACTTCAGGTTCATTTTGTCAAAGTGGATATGATGTTTTTTGAAATCATGATTGGCTTGTTGTCATAAATATTGTCATATCATGAGCCCATCATACATATAATATAAAGCTTGTAAACTAAAAAGTTATGCTCAATTAACCTGAATTGAAACAAGTATGATGTATATGCTGCAGGCATTTAAATAATCTCATCGCAGACATATAGTTTTGCTACAGGCATTAGACTATAACATAGTGATTTTAGCATGCTAAATAAAATGTACATCACAGAATCATTAAATATGCGGCATGCATATAATTTTCTACACATGCATTTAATCATCACAGACATTTTATAACGAAAATGAAATTTTTTCGTTTAATAATTATTGGACCACTGGGCAACGTCATACACCGTTAGGTTAGTTGACTAACGGCAGAGCGGTCGCATGATCTTCCTAATTATTAAACGTATGATGATCAGATAATCCGAATAAAATGTGATGAATTAAGAACGTGTAATTTATCCATATTTTAACGTAAAAAGAATCGTAATTAAATCTGAAAAATAATTCGGGAAAAATTTTATTGGACAAACCCTAGTTAGGGGTTTTAGGTTCGATTTGCCGTGCAATCCCGTGCACCCGATTAGGGTTTCAGTCGCGTGTATTGCCGTGTCCGAAACCCTGTGCGATCACGTGCACCCGATTAGGGTTTCAGTCGTGTGTGTTGCCGCGTCCGGTGGCTAGGGTTTCTGACACGTGCGCGCACGGGGGGGTGCCGCTGCAGGCAGCAGGGCCCATCCGCCGCTGCTGGCGACGGCGGATGCCGCCGCTGCAAGCGGCGGGTCCGCCCGCCGTCGCGAGCGGCGGATCCGCCCGTCGCTTCGAGGAGGGGGGTTTCGCGTGGCGGCTTTCGGCCGCGTGGCGATGGAGAATACCCCTAGGGTTTAATGGTTTTTGGGGAAGAAGATGAAAAAAATCCGATTTTATTTGGAAAAAAATCCATTTTTAGTCTTCAAACGGCGTTTTTTATCGTAAAAAGTTGATTTTTAACAATAAAAACGACGTTTTTTATCTAAACATATGCGCATACGAATTTAGATCTAGTGAAAAGAATTACCTCTAGATCCTACCCGCCGGATCTAGCGACGTTCGGTAAAGGAAGCCCGTTCGCGTCGCGTTCGTCCGTCGGCAGAGGTTCGGCTCAGCCTTGAGCGTGCTGATAACGTGTTGTAAACTTGACGGCTACGGTCCGTAGCCCTGTATTTATAGGAAATGGGTTACATAATGGGTGGATACCCAATACACAGACGGGCCTCTAAAAGCCCGTTTATAACAGAGATCTATATATAAAAAATGTGATTTTTCATTCAGATCTAAGCAAAAGAGATAGATCTAATTTAACAGAAATCACAGATGCATTATCATGTGCATATGCGCATGAAAGATTTAGATTTAGGGGATAAAAATTACCTCTGGATCCTACCCTCCGAATCTAGCGACGTTTAGTGAAGGAAGCCCTTTCGCGTTGCAATTCGTCCGTCGGCAGAGGTTTGGCTCAGCTGTGAGCGTGCTGATAACGTGTTATGAGAGTGCTGGCTACTGAACCGTAGCCCTATATTTATAGAAAACAATTACATAATGGGTGGATACCCTAAATCCTATTGGGCTCCACTTGGGCCTACAAAAGCCCGTTCATAACACACATAAAATTTTCTACGGTACTTTTGTAATGGGAGTTGCTATGCACAAAAGCCACATTGTTGAATAAACCGATAACTTATTTACAAGTTTGCCAGGGGTGTCATTAATATGTATTCCTCTTTTACCCTCCAACTGAGTTCCTCCTCCCTCCTCTTTCACTTCTCCACCGCCGTTAGCACCGGCCACCACCGTTAGCACCGGCTGCCGCCCGCAACCCATCGTCCTCTTCCCTCCTCCCCATCCCTCCTCTTCCTCGTGTTTCATCACCCCCTTCATTCTCCTCACTCTTCGTTCCTCCCCCTTCCATCTTCCACCATCCCCGTCGTTGCGCCGATGGGGAAGATGAAGAGTGATGAGGGGGGGAAGAAGAAGGAGAAAGAGGAGGGAGATGGATGGATGCATGGGGTGGCAGGATGGCGACGTAAAAGTGGAGGAGGATGAATGGGAGACGGTTATGTCAAGATATGATGTTCTGTGTGTAGAGTAAAAATTAATGTTTAAATTTGTTTAGATGTGTGTAAAGTGGTGCGCAAACAATTTGGTTGGAGCGCATGGTAATCGATATCATATTTCGACGTGCATTGCTCTCATTTCCAAATTTGCAAAAGAAAAGAATCAGGATCATCCTTGTTGTATTGAAGGACTATGAGCGAGAAATGGAATGTTTGTTTGAATAATGACATAGGTTAAGCTTAATACATTTTATAATAGGCCATTTTGGTTTATAGAAAGATCATCAACATTTTATTTGTTATTATTTTATTGTTTTATTATTACTAGTATTGATATTAATATTTCTTCTTATTTGTTAATATTATCATTATTTTATTATTTTCTTTGTTTCCATTGAGCATATGGAGCGGACTCCAATTTTTAAAATGAAAGCTAAGATGGCGATAAAGGCTAGACATATAATCAAAGATTTTATGAGTTCTAACCAAAGTCGAAACTATTTTAATGTTTGACATGTTTTTTGTCAGAAGAATACATCATATCATAATATATATCATCATATCATATTACATGTTATTTTATTATTACATGTTTTCTCGTATGTCATGATACCCATTATTCTTTTATCCTAAGTTATGTAGATGAAGTCTACAAGCATATCATCTTTTAGCTAATCTGGTCACATTATCAAGTTATGAATATGGGTAGAAAAAATGTTTGCATGGGCTGGGCTTTACAAGGCCTAGTCTAACTCAGTTTGGCAGGCTTTTGCTCGGCCCTTTCATTCTTGCTGTGTCGAAGTAGAAGTTATGATTTACAAAACTAAGGCTTAAATTCTGATCACCTTCTTTTTAAAAAGTATACGTAAGATATGATTCTTAATTGTTACCCAAAAAAAAAAATTATGCATTGCAGCTGAGCATGCACTTCCAAGCATTTGATATCGATTCATGATATCTTTAAATAATAAAAGAATTAAGAAAACGAAGACATGAACCCACCTTGACGACCATTGATATTTATGCAAGAGATTTTTTTAAGAAAATAATAAGAAGAGACGAGGGGGAAAAAGATTATCAATCATAGATCCACCATTTTAGGACGTCAAGTTCATAACAAAAAACCAAAATAAATTAGGGTTGTTATGAATAGGCTCATGAGGCCAATTGGGTATCCAAGCCCACTATTGAAAGCTATATATACGAGGGTAGGGGGCTCTTACCCCTCTACACCTATTTCCCTATATTTCCCTTCATAACACGTTATCAGCACGATCACGCTCGTTGGAGGAGACGGCGGCTCGCGGGGAAGGATATCCATCAATCGCTCAGATTCAAGAAGATCGTAATCTTCTCAACGGGGAGCGAAAAGGGCATCCTTCACCAACCGTCGACTAGATTCCCTTGTCAAATCTAGAGGTAAAAAAATCAAAACTTTTAGATCTAAACTTGCTTTTCATGTTAGATCTGCATGTTTTAGGATCAAAAAGTTTAAAAACACGGTAAAAATCAAAATTTTTTTAGATCTGCATGCCTAAAAACAATAAAAATCTGTTTTTTAGCGATCTAAATACTCGAAAAATCCGTTTTTTACCCCCCAACCTTTGATCCAAAAATCCGCACGCCCATAGGGCGAAACGGCAGCGCTTCACAAGCGCCGCCGGCGCGATCTCACGCCGCGGCGGCCGCGGCCTGAAGCCGCGGCCAGTTGCCGCGGCCTGTAGGCCGCGGCCCGCAGCCGCGGCCCGTCGCCGCCACGGCGGCCGCGTTCTGCGCGGCTAGCCGTCGCGGCGACACGCCGCGGGCCCCCTTAGGGTTTTCCGAAACCCTAATCCTAAACGGGCCAACTTTTCTGGGGAGGCCCAATTAACCCTAATGGGTTGTTCTCATGGCCCAAAAGGCCAGAAAATTAGCCCATTTACATAAATAATTTTTCTTTTTTATTTTTGGCCCTTAAAGCCCAAAATAATTAAAAGAAACTTTAAAGGGTTTTTAAGCGGTAAACAAAACATTACAATATGGATCAAAAGGTAAAAGTTTTCAAAATAAATTTTTGCACGTCACACACATTTTAGATTATTTAAATTAATCTGTACATGCCTGTGATTGATTATCTGCGTAGTTGTATGTTTCAAATATATTATCTGCGTGGATGTGCAAATTAGGCTATGTTTTTAGGGATCAGCCAGGTTTCCGACACCTTTTAATTTTCTGCAATTATTCTTTTTAGAGAAATTTGTAAGTGAGGATATAAATGTAAAAAGAAGACCGAATGACACCAAAAAGGAGCTGAAGGCGTTCGCACAATGAAGATAAGGGCTTCTCTCTGAAGTTCCCGAGTTGTAATTTATTCTTTCATGCAATTATCTTTTGATGTAACTTCGGACTGTACTTCTTTTTATTTCGGTGTCGGCTGGCTGATCCCCATAGTCCTAAGTCATTTTTCTGCTTCATTGCTTATACATTAACTGCGTGGATGTTAATTATTTTAATACCATGTTTAATGTTACAATGAAACCACTTAACAGCATGCGTGAATGTTAACCTTTATTAATTATTCACATTATGACTCTGTAAAAAGCATGTATGTTAAATTCACATTAATTAGATCCATGCTATGAAAAATGTTTGCATTACATGCGTGGATGTCTATTTTACTCAGTTTTAATGATACATGCTGTTTTTCTTTACATTGCTAGATCATTAAATGGCCAGACTCGCAAATGTCGACTTTTCGGTCCTGAAGGCCGATGGGTCAAACTACCTGAGTTGGCAGTTGGACCTGAAGTTCCATCTGCGCTCTCATGGTTTCAGTCTCACACAGACTGAAAAGGCAACAACGAGTACTGCCTCAGCGAACAAGGAGGCTTTAGTGGAAGCACCTCATACAGAGGAAGTTTCCGATATATTAAAGGCGAAAGCCATTATATATATCAGGAAACATTTAGACTCGACCTTAAAGGATGAGTACCTCACTGTAGAGGACCCTTACGAGCTGTGGGATGCACTCGAGGAGAGGTACAGACATCAGAGGGATGTCATACTCCCCCGTGCACAGTACGAGTGGACTCACCTCCGCATACATGACTTCAAATCCGTAGCGGAGTACAACTCAGCTCTCTTCCGCATCACCTCACGCCTGAAGTTGTGTGGTGAACCAGTGACGGAGAAAATGTTGCTGGAAAAGACGTTCACGTATTTCCACGAAAAGGACATGATCCTTATGCAACAATATCGCGAGAGGAAGTTCACTAAGTACTCTGACCTGCTTTCATGCCTGCTTATGGCTGAACAGAACAGAGACATGTTGGTTGCCACCCACAACCTGCGCCCTCCTGGCTCTGCTCCATTGCCACGTCCTGCAGAGGCTCACTTCCAGTCTTCCCAGAAGAAGAAGACGGACAAAAGGCAAAATTCCAGAAATGGAAAGAACAGAAGCAGGGGAAGAATGCCACTCCCCCAGCTCCTCCTCAGAACCAGAAGTTCGTGGACAAGAAGCAGAAGAGGATTCCCAACAAAGGTGGCACTCCCAAGAAAGACTGGGAAGACAAGTGCTCTAAATGCGGAATGACGGGCCACTAGTCCAGAATCTGACGCACAGCAAAACACCTCCAGGACCTCTACCAGGCAAGCCTCAAGCCTCGAGCTGAGACAAACCTGATTGAGAGCGCAGCGTTGGCAGAGACCTCATGGACTCCTGAAGACTTCATGTGAGATGACACTCTCTAGATCTGGACCACTTCTATGCACTAGCAATGTATCTTCTATTTATGCATCGTATCTAGTTTTATTTCCATGTCAAACAATATTTTGAGCATTTATTTTTTTATGAAAGTGGATCTTTTCTCTTCATTTATTACTTGAATGTCTTTCCCTTTTTTAGATATGGAACTTATCTGCCTAGTGGACAGTGCATCGACACACTCGATCCTTCAAAACATAGACTACTTCACGAGCATAAGTAGCTATTCTGGCCCACTGAGAACAATCTCAGGACCAGCAAAAATAATCGAAGGATCAGGGGAAGCAATTATATTGCTCCCCGGCAACACACAAATAACACTTAAAATGCGGTATACTCCCCTAAATCCATCCGAAACCTCCTAAGCTTTAAAGACATCCGTTTAAACGAATATCACTTAGAGACGGTCGAGGAAGATAAAAGGGAATACTTGCTTGTAACGTCTCTTACAAATGGTTCAAAAACCATTGTGGAACGTTTCAAGGGACTCCCCTCGGGACTCTACCAAACAAGTATACAAACTCCAGAAACATCCATGGCGGAGCACCTGCAGTGCCCCCAAACACCAAAATTCCAACTCTGGCACAGTAGACTGGGACACCCTGGTTCTGTTATGATGTACAGCATCATAAAGAACTCCAGGGGTATAGACCTGAAGAACCTGAAGATTCTTCAAAAAGGCAAATTCCCATGTCCACCCTGTTACAAGGGTAAACTGATCACGAGACCCTCTCCACTGAAAGTGGACGTGGAGTCCCCCAGTTTTCTGGAAAGAATCCACGGAGACATTTGTGGGCCGATTCACCCATCAAGTGGTCCGTTCAGGTACTTTATGGTCCTGATAGACGCATCTACTAAGTGGTCACATGTGTGCCTACTGTCCACCCGTAACCTAGCACTATCTAAGCTTTTAGCTCAGATAATCAAGTTACGGTCCCACTTCCCCGACTAACAGATAAAGAAACTTCGTCTGGACAATGCGGGGGAGTTTACGTCACAAGTCTTTCTAGACTATTGTCAAGCTCAGGGAATTGAAGTCGAACATCCTGTAGCGCATGTTCACACCCAAAATGGGTTAGCAGAATCTCTAATTAAGAGACTGCAATGGATCGCTCGTCCATTATTACTTCAATCCCAGATGCCAGCGAATGCGTGGGGTCATGCAATTTTGCATGCTGCATCTTTAATAAAATTAAGACCTTCTGGAGGTCAGTCATCTTCTCCAATACAACTAGCACTTGGAGCCCCACCAATTGTCTCACATTTGAGAATATTTGGTTGTGCAGTATACGTCCCCATAGCACCACCGCAAAGGACAAAGATGGGTCCACAACGTCGTCTAGGCTTTTATGTTGGGTTTGACACCCCCACCATAATTAGATTCCTAGAACCCTTTTCGGGAGACGTCTTTAAGGCACGTCTAGAAGACTGTGAATTCGATGAAACATCGTTTCCAAGACTAGGCTCACAGACAAAGAAGCCCGAAGCTTCAGAAAGTATCACTTGGGATACAAAGACATTATGTCACTTTGATCCGCCAACAAGCCAGTGTGAGGAGGAGGTCCTGAAGATTCTCCACATCCAAAACACTGTCCATCTATTGCCGGACAAATTTACTGACAACCAGAAGATTGTCAAATCACACGTCTCTGCTGCTAACACTCCAGCTAGGATTGACATACCGCAAAATGGATGCAATCCGCCTGCAGCAGAAATGGTTGGACCTCTCAAAAAGAGAGGGCGACCACCGGGATCCAAGGACCAAGTCCCTCGAAAGAGTAGGACCCTTGGCAATGGTAAACAAATACCACCACAGGATGCTAATATAAGCCCTACTACCCCATCTCTCCCAAACTCTCATGAAGAGGAAAAACCGGGAGAAAATGAAGTATCGATACACTATGTACGAACTGGGGAGTATTGGGACAGAAAAAGCACAACCATAGATGACACGTTTGCGTGTAATATTGCCATCAACGTCGCGTACTGCGACGATGATATTGAACCACGCTCTCTGGTAGAATGTCAAAGCAGAGATGATTGGCCAAAGTGAAAAGCGGCAATAGGAGTGGAGTTGGATTCACTCACCAAACACAATGTCTTCGGACCCATAGTCCAGACACCAAAAGGTGTAAAACCTGTGGGTTATAATTGGGTATTTGTTAGAAAACGAAATGAAAAGAATGAGATCGTTTGCTATAAAGCAAGGCTTGTAGCGCAGGGTTTTACCCAACGTCCTGGGGTGGATTTTGAAGCCACATACTCCCCGGTCATGGACACGATCACCTTCCGATTCCTCATTGGCTTAACAGCCCAAGAGGGTTTAGATATGCAACTCATTGACGTGGTTACTGCCTACCTATATGGCAACCTAGACCGAGACATCTATATGAGATTGCCTGACGGTTATTCTTTGCCTGCAGCACTAAAAGAGAGAGAACGTGACATCTACTCAGTGAAACTGCAAAGATCATTATATGGTCTAAAACAATCTGGAAGGATGTGGTATAACAGACTGAGCGATTTCCTTGCAAAACAAGGATTTACAAACGACCCAGTCTGTCCTTGCATCTTTATAAGAGCAAAGGAAACATGATTTGTAATTATAGCCGTCTACGTAGACGACGTAAACCTCATCGGATCTCTTGAAGAGATCGCAAAGATTTCTAGAAGCCTGACAGAAACCTTCGAGATGAAAGACCTCGGAAAGTCAAAATTCTGTTTAGGTCTTCAGATAGAGCATCTTAAAGATGGGATCCTGTTACACCAGTCAACTTACACATCGAAATTATTGAAAAAAGTTTCAGATGGATAAGTGCCACCCCCTCAGCACTCCGATGGTCGTCAGATCATTGGATGTACACAAAGACCCCTTCCGGCCGCTGGAAGAGGGGGAGGAAGTACTAGGCCCCGAAGTGCCTTATTTAAGTGTTATCGGTGCACTCCTTTACCTGGCTAACTGCACTCGCCCCGACATAGCATTTGCAGTAAACTTACTAGCCAGATATAGTGCTGCACCTACACAGCGGCACTGGGCCGGAGTTAAGCATCTTCTGCGCTACCTCCAAGGGTCCATAGACTTAGGTCTATTCTACGAGAAAGGGCCATCAACTGGTTTAGTTGGTTATGCTGATGCAGGTTACAGGTCCGATCCTCATACAAAGAAGTCTCAGACCTGATACATGTTCACATACGGCGGCACAGCCATATCCTGGAGATCTGTAAAGCAGACCATGACGACCGTCTCATCTACTCACTCAGAACTCCTAGCGATCTTCGAAGCAAGCAAGGAATGCTTCTGGCTACGCTCTGTGATCCAGCACATCCTCACCTCCACCGGCCTGATGACCGGCGTTCTTGCACCTACTCCACTCCATGAAGACAATGCAGCATGTATAGCCCAGCTTCAGGACGGCTACATCAAAGGCGACAAGACGAAGCATATCTCCCCCAAGTTCTTCTGGACGCACGACCTTCAGAAGCAAAAGCAGATTGAGGTACAGAAGATCCAATCATGTAATAACTTGGCGGATTTGCTTACCAAATCCCTGCCTACTAGTATCTTTGAGAAACTTGTATATGGGATTGGGATGAGGAGAGTGAGTAAATGTAAACTGGGTCAAGATGAGAGAACTATGAACTCATAGATACATAGGAGACTGATGTATAGATTCATAGGAAATCTGCAAGCCTGAAGTTTGGTCAGATGAGGGGGAGTCAACTGCAGAGTTGTACTCTTTTCCATTGGCTACAGGTTTTTTCCCACTGGGTTTTTCTTAGTCAAGGTTTTGACGAGGCAACCTCGTTGACTCTGGATCCTGAAGTATCCACCCCTAAACACATCCCTAAAACATGTGAAGTTATGGGTTAACTGTTCTTTCTTTAACAAGGTAGTTACCCTAACTCGGATCCTGAAGAATCCACCTCTTATTCAATGTTGGTTGGATAAGGGGAAGTGTTATGAATAGGCCCATGAGGCCCATTGGGTATCCAAACCCACTATTGAAAGCTATATATATATGAGGGTAGGGTGATCTTACCCCTCTACACCTATTTCCTTATATTTCCCTTAATAACAAGGGTTTCTTATTAGCAGAATTGTCCTTTCCTTTGTTTGTTGCATGGCCTCTAATTCCCCTACAAAACCGCCAAACATGAGTCATGACAATTAGCCTGCCTAATATAAAGCAGGATCTTGTACACTTGATCATCAATCCTTTGTTTAATCAGCAGAGAATCTCGAACACTCTACTTCTTGATTTTTTTGGCACATGCAGCGAGGGTGTAACTCAGCCTTTGGTTACTTGTATATGCTTGATGTCCCTGCAGCTTGCATTTTGTTGGAGGAAGTAATTAAAAGATCATGGAATTAATCACAAGCTAAAATTATTTTGAATTTGGAATTATAAAATTCTAGATATGGTTCATACTACTGTATAAAGCAACAATTTAACCGTATTTTAAAAATGCTAAAATGATATGAGTTATATATATATATATGTATATATATGTATATATGTATATATGTATATATATATATATAGGGCAATCTTCCATTGCGAAAAAATGGTGCGAAAGCCCGTGCGAAAACATTTTTTTTATTTTTTTGAAATTTTTTTTTCAAAAATTCTTTTTTTGATGTTTAATCCATACAATTATATACCCCAGGGAAAATAATGGGTGAACCCGTTGGGGATTAGAGCACCCATCCACCCGTTACAAATTTAACGGTCTCAAAACGTGCGAATTTGATGAAATGCCTTGATCGAAGGCCAAATGACATTATTTCTCAACCATTATTTTTTGAGGGGGGTATAATAACATATAATGAGGGTGGAAAAAAGAATTTTTGAAAAAAAAATTTCAAAAAAAAGATAAAAACATTTTCGCACCGTGCGAAATGTTCTCACATGAAGATTTTCCTATATATATATATGTATATATATGTATATATGTATATATATATATATATATATATATGTGTATATATATATATATTTATATATATATATATATATATATATATACACATATATACATATATAAGGAGGGATCAAATGACCCCCAAAAATAACCCCCTAAAATGACCCCCTATCAAAAATCATATGCCCCCCATTTTTTCGGAAGATCCGAACCGTTCATCTTGAACCCCACCCTCTAAATACCTGACCCACCAATTTTCAACCCGATCCCATGTGTTTTGCCCATTCATCAACCATTCGCAAAAGTTCTGTTCATGCTTAACCGTTAAATTTGGGTCGGATGGATGAACGGGCAAAACACATGGGATCGGGTTGAAAATTGGTGGGTTAGGTATTTAGAGGATGGAGATCAAGATGAACGGTTCGGATCTTCCGAAAAAATGGGGGGCATATGATTTTTGATAGGGTGTCATTTTAGGGGGTTATTTTTGGGGGTCATTTGATCCCTCCTCTATATATATATACATATATACATATGGGATTAATGGGTATCATACGCCATATGAGAGGGTGTCTCATATGCCCTCTCACATAAAGGGGGTCAAGTACAACAAGTACAAGCCCATGTGGGCTTGTACTTGCCCCTTTTATGTGAGAGGGCATATTAGACACCCTCTCATATGGCGTATGATACCCATTATTCTCTATACATATATACATACATATATATATACATATATATATATATATACATATATATATATATACATATATATATATTATACAAATTGGGAGTTTCCTCAGGGGAAAAAGCTGACTTGAACATAGGAGTGTGTAGAATGATGGATACGATTTGGCCACTCAGCAGGTGGACCCTACCACCATCAACACCCCAAAAAAAGTTCCACTTTGCAACCAAGACTGTTACGACCAGAAGATCGGGATAGTCCGACCTTCCGCCCTAAACCACCGAAGTGCCCCGTTGGCTCGCTTCCCCGAACGGGCGACCAACCCAATGACGGGGCGCCCCGCGCCCGAACTCCATAGGGCCGCAGGGTGCCAGTCGATCTGAAAAGTCCAGCACGACAGGGGGATGGACGCACCTCGCCTCGCCCACTGACAGAGGCGCTTACCCGTTCTCCCCCGATGATCCAGGGTCCGCACCCAAGAATGCGCGACCGGGCCGCACGCCCGGGCAGCACACCCACTGCCCGGGCCGGCCCGGAGGCTCGTCAGGGGCCCTGCCACCGGGAGGCGCTCCGTCGGATCCTTGGCTCATCGGACACGACAAACAACCTAGTATAAAGACACAACTGACACTTACGCCACCCGACCATCTGACAAAGCACCCCCTGGCCGCTGCGCCCCTGACACTTAATGCTTTCGGCCCTGACAGTCTGACAAAAGCGCCCCTGGCCGTTGCGCCGCCTGACAAAAGCGTTGCGAGCACTCCTGTTCCTGACATCCTCGTCCGAAGCTTCCGCTGACAGCAGGGCCAGCACAGCACGCCGAGTCAGCATGCCAGGTCAGCCCTATCCAACCGCCTCCCGTCAGGTATAAATACCCCTTCGCCTTCGACGGTGAGGAGGTTAGCTAATTTACTCTCAATCCTTTTACTCACACACAAGAGCAAAGGTCACCCATATCGTTGTTCTTCCATTCATAGCTCGTCACGTGCGGTCGACTCACTTCTTAGTCTGACCCACGTGCCTAGCCACCGCTTTAAGTCCTACCACTGACTTAGGCATAGGAGAGGCTAAGGGTTGGACCCCAACCCGGCCTTTCTGACGAGTTGTTCCTTGCGCAGGATAGCTCGTCCCCCCGGTCGTGCTCGCCCCAGCTCCAGCAGCCCGGCCCTTCTCGCCTGAATCCTGTCGGATTCGACACCGTGGCCAGCTTTAACAGCAAGTTCAGCCTCTGCACCCCACAAATCACCTGTCAAATAGCTTATCCTAACCCCATCATCAGCTTAACCATCGTGCCCTTGGTTCCCCATAATACAAATTCATTATACGCGAGTTCTACCCCGCAACAATTGGCGCCGTCTGTGGGAACGAAGGGTCACACCCATGTCAGACCCCATACCAATCACCCGAAACCCTGACCACAGCAAGGATCCCATGGATCAAGAACCACTCTCTCAACCAATGACTCCTGCAACTGACCCACCCCCTGGGGTAGAGGTTGAGACAGTCCAGGCATCAGCCCGCGCGATACAACAGAGCTTTGAGGCCTTCACTAAGGCGATGGTGGGCTTCGCAACAATAGGGACGGAAGCACCTCCCGGCCCCTCTGAGCCCCCGAACGTGAGACGGAATCTTCACCCTCAGTTCGAGGAGGAGGGGGAGACCAGGGGCTCGCCAAGGAGATTGCGGCCCAACGGAAGCTCTTGGAGGAAGAAATGGAGATCGCGCGGCTGCGGAGGCGCCGGGAGGAGACGGCCACCGCACAAAGGCATTTGGGTGAGGCGGCCGAGGCCACCCGGCAGGCCCTCCTGGACGACGAGACCGCCTGACGCCAACTCCGCTTCATTATCGCGGAACGCGAAAGGCTCCAGAGGGAGAACGAGGAAAACCAGGGAATCCCAGAGGTGTCGGCGACGGGCCCGCGACACATGGACGGGCACGGCCCATCGCTCGCCAGGTCTCCACCTCGAGGGCGAAGTCCGCCCTATCAGAATCTCTCCCCCGATCGTCTGGACGAAGAAGCCGTTCAATGACAACTCTGCTTTCTCGCCGCCGAACGCGAAAGGCTCCTAAGGGAGAACCAGGAGCGAAGAGATGTCCCGGAGGAGACGGTCGGAGGACGGTGGTACTGGGATGACCGTAGCCCACCGCCCGTCGAATCCTCTACCCGCGGAAGGAGCCCCCCAGACGACCGCTTCGCTATCCCCCGGGGCACGACGACCGTCGGCAGCTGAGGCGGGACCGGAGCCAAACCCCGGATTGGCGGAGAGGGCACGCGCCCGAGCGCCCTGCCTACCCTGAGGAGGCCACGCCTTTGGCGCGGTGGATCACGTCCGCCCCGAGACCCGTAAGATTCAAAGCCCCCATTTGGCCACCTACAGCGGAAGAGGCGACCCCCTCTCCCACGTGCAACAATACCGGGGTGCAATGGAGGCGCAGGATGTGGACGACGCGTTCCTATACCGGCTTTTCTCGCAAAGTCTGAGGGACACGGCGCTGGATTGGTACTTCGACATACCCGCGAGATCCATTGGGAGCTTTGGCGAACTGTCCCACAAGTTCTGCCAGGAGTTCCGGGCCGGGCGTACGAAGAAAAAGCCCTTGGACTACCTCAGCACGATAGTCTAAGGGGAAGGAGAGACGACTGGAAAATACATGCGCCGCTTCCAGGATAAGAGACGGGCGGTGGTAGCCTGCGACGATGAGGTGCTTATGCTAGTGTTCAAGACGGGGATGTGGACTCGGAGCCTCCATAAATCACTGCTCCGAGATCCGCCGGCCGACCACGAGGCGCTAATCGCTATGGCAGAGAGGCATGCGCTGGCCGAGGAGACTCTCGGCACGAAGAAACTGTTCCCCCCCCCCCGACGAGGCCGCCCCAAGGTGAGCCTCGATCGCATCCACGACCAAGGCAAGAATGTAGTGCCCTGGGAAGCTACTGCACATGTACTAGAGGGGGGGGGGGGGTGAATAGTACTTTTAAATAATAAGGAGTGTTATTCCTAATTATCGTGCAAATAACAAACAACGATGCGGAATAACTACAATCAAGAAATAATGCAAACGCAAACACAATGGTTTAATGGGTTCGGATCCACCCAAGTCTCCCCGACTTGTTCCCGGTGATCCTACGTCCCAACCACCCGGATCCCTTCCGGATACTTGAGTTAGAAACCCTAACTCAAGATTTCCAATATGACCACTTGCGAAAACCTCACAAGTGTAAACGACCTACAATCGATGACCGTGAATCCCACAACCCGGGATCACGCAAAACCTCTCACAACCGAGAGTATACAATTCAAATATAACTGAAATGAAATGCTTACCAACAAAATACCTATGCCTTGAGAGTTCTTACCAAATTAGGGCAAAGAGGATTTTGATGGAGGAAGAGTCACCAGACCCTAGCTTCAAGAAGATGACCAGCAATGGAAGCCTAGGGTGGAGATGGTGACCTAGAATCAAGCTTCTAGCTTGAATGGCTCACAATGGAGAGAATCTCTCTTGAGGATTTAGGACTCAAGAACTTGAGGGAGAGATTCTTGTGAGAAGAGAGAGCTTGGAAATAGAGTTGATTGCTCTTCTCTTTTGATCTGAAAATATCTCCAATATGTTGCTTAACCCCTTCAAGAAATGAATCAGGATTCTATTTATAGGGGCAAGGAAAAACGAGTTCAAAAAGATCCCAACGGCTCTATTCTGAACCAGACTAGTCGGTCAAAGAAGGATCACTGACCGACTAGTTCATCAACTAGTCGGTCGGTGATACAACGTAGACCGACTAACGGTTGAACAGCCAAAAGATGAAGTTCCAGGCAAAGACAACTAGTCGGTCTAAGAAGACTTGCCGACCGACTAGTTTTACAACTAGTCGGTCGGTGAATGATCTTTGACCGACTAACGTCGAAATAGAATAGGCAAACTTCAAGTTGACTTAGTCGGTTTAAGAACAAATGCTGACCGACTAGTTTCTCAACTAGTCGGTCGGTAAACGTTCTTTGACCGACTAACTCGAAACAGTAGCTCAGGCTGAAAAAGACTGAACACAACTAGTCGGTCTAAGAAGGATTACTGACCGACTAAATCGTCATCTAGTCGGTCGGTGACTCTTCTTTGACCGACTAACTGTAGTCATATAAAGAGCTGAATTAGAGAAGGCAAACTAGTCGGTTCAAGTAGAGTTACCGACCGACTAGATCGTCATCTAGTCGGTTGGTGACCCTTCATGAACCAACTAACATGCACTCGAAGCCGAGGGAAAGAGCGATAGGCTTTGGGAAAGTTTCTAATGGCTTCTATGATAATCCTAGCTCTAAGATATGAGCGAAATAAAGGTTATAAGGTAAGTCCTACACAAGGCTTAACATTCTAATCTATGAAGCTAGAAGACTATAAAATAAACCTTACGAGCCGTCTTCAAAGCTTCAATCTTCATTCCTCTTGACTTCAATATTGCTCCTTGAGCTTCAACGAAGCTCCAGGCACACGATCACGCATATTGAGAAGTCTTGAGACGTCGTTTTTGTTGTACGTGGTATTTTGGCGACGATCTCCATAACTACGCTCACAAATTGTTAGTTCATGATATATTTATGTTTGCTCATCATCCAAAACCAAATCCGGGGAGTCCAATACTCAACATTCTCCCCCTTTTTGGTGATGACAAACCAACATATATAATAATAAAAAATAATGAACTAAATGGAATATACTTACTCCCCCTGCATTGATGACACATTAGTTCCATATGAAATAATAAGCACATACATCAAGCAGACGATGAAGACAAAAATTCAAATCCAATATTTGAAATTTAGGCTTAGATTCATGGTAAATTATCATTTAGCACATGGCATTATTATGCCATTATTATATCTCTCCCCCTTTGGCATAATCCAAAAAGAGCGGGAGGAAGCCAATGACACTAAATCATGGCCAAACAATTCATTAAGCATGGGCGTCTAAGAATACGACCACGATTCATATGACACCAAAATAAAATTCGAATAAAATCAAAGCGTGTCCATGAGACCATAGTCGAAAATCGAAAACTTAAATCATCAAAATATCAAATGTAAATTCACTTATTGATGAAATGAATTTACTCTTCAATATCAACATTTATAGCTATTTTAGTGCATGGAAAACAATTCTATGTTTTCATACAACTAAAGCTATTGAATCTAAATAAATCGTCGAGCGACGAAATCAATATCAGAGACATACATAAAATGTGCACAAAGGAATGAACCATCAGAAGAGTGGTGCACATCATAGAATATCAAATGACACAATATCGATCGAAAATGAACATAAAGTAAAAGCACATCAAAACTAAGTGAAGTGTGCGATGAGAAGTGACAAGGTGATAAAAGTAATACGAAAATCATCATAATAATTTTTAAAACAAGTCATGCCAAAAATAGATATGAATTTCAAAACATTTATGGCATTCACAATTTTATCATGCTAGGAGAAACAGAATGATACCAAATGTAAAGAAATAGATTCTAACCAAGCATGCATTCAACCCTCATGGATACCAAATGTAATATCATACTTACAACATTAAGCTCCCCCTACATTGGTGCATTACCTAAGCACTATCAACTCCGTTTGAATGAAAGTCTTCGTAAACCGAGGAGTTGGTAGGGTTGGTATCCCACGGTGGATTGAACCTAGAAAACTTCATTTTGGTATCCAAAAATCCTTTTGGATCCAATGGGTTAGACAACAAATTTGAAATACGAAATAAAAATTATTGTAACCCATAAACTAACATAATCAAAATCAATTTTATAAACATATGCCT
This sequence comes from Scilla litardierei, assembly GCA_030789695.1. Taxonomy (NCBI): domain Eukaryota; kingdom Viridiplantae; phylum Streptophyta; class Magnoliopsida; order Asparagales; family Asparagaceae; genus Scilla; species Scilla litardierei. The sequence continues at coordinate 32,022,131 of CM061141.1, forward strand.
TGGTACCCATAACATGATCATAAACTCATGGTACCAAGCATTGAAGAGTTAAAGGAACTAACCCTTCGGAAACCAAGTCCAAGAGGAACTTGACTTTCCAACATAATCATCATTCAAAATAACATCATTAATATAGGATTGAACATAAACATTCATAGCATCATCGCTAGTGTTCTTGGGACCCCAAATAGTGTACATTTTGGGAATCCTCTTCCTAGTGGTTGCATGCACAAAAAGTTGATTTCTATGTGGTGCATGTGGCCTAGGAGCATGAGATCTAGCAATAGCATTATGATGAGCATGAGATCCATGATGTGGTGTAGCATACATACGTGGATAAGCATGAGGTGTGTATGCATGAGAATGATTATGAGAGTAGGCATGCACATGTTGATGAGATGTTTGAACATAAGCATTAGGATGTGCATGAGCATGATTACGTGCACGTGCTCGTGGGTGCGGAGTATAAAAATCATCATTAACATTTGCATGCACCGGTGGAGTAGGATGTGTGTTCCTACGTGGCATAGCATGTGAGTACAAAAATGCATGACCCCTCTTTTGGAGGTCTACCCAAAGTGGGTTTCTTTCCAATCGGGGGTGTGTACGAAGTGGAAGCACTATTGGTAGGAGAACTACCAATGGGGTGTTTGCTCCCACTCGTCGAGGCATCGGATGTCGGCCTAACAAAGGTGGTAGGCGATTTGGATGAGTCTCCCATCTTATACCCTAAGCCAATGTGGTGTTTGGCCGGAAGTAAGTCATTTAGGATATTATCCAAATGGCCCTTACCTTTATTGAAATCATTGATACGGCCTAACGTGCACTCATACTTCTCTTTGAGAGAATGCATCGAAGCATCCAAAGTGGATACTTGCGATGTGAGTGCATAAACACGAGATTTGAGATTCTTATTCTCAAAACTCAAGGTTGAGTTTTGAGACGTCAAATCCCCCATCTTGTGTTCATCCGATTTCTCAAAATGAACATGCTCAAGTTGAGATTTGAGGTTCTTCACCTCATTTCTCAACAAGCCATTATGAGTAAGCAAACTTGCTTTCTCATTGGCGAGTGTCTCAACAATGGTGTCATTGTTGGTGATGGTAGACTTAGGAGAGGTTTGGAGGTTGACAAGTTCATCTTTGGTCTTATTATATCGATCTACTAATTTAGTAAATTTAGACCAAATTTCTTGGTTTGCTAACCTCATTTCATCAATAGTAGGTTCTCCACTTTCCTCCTCGCTACCATCCTCGCTTTCATCCTCGCTATCATCGAAGGATGACTTTCGATCTTTTGCCTCATTCGCCATGAAGCAAAGTTTTGCTTTCTCCACTCTTCCATCATCCGACTCTCCACTTGAGGAATCCTCTTCGGAGTCGGTAAATGTTCCAACAAGTCCTTTCTTGTACTTTCTCGACTTGTCGTACTTTGATGCTTTCCCCTTTTCCTTGTGTTTGTAGAGAGGACAATCCGGTTTGATGTGTCCTGGCTTGTTGCATTTATAACACACGGGAGTAGAAGCATTAGTCGAACTAACTTTAGATTAATTCAAAGATATACCTTCTCGGAGGAATCGATCGAACTTCCTTGCCATACGAGCAATGGATTCCATGTCCAATTCGTCTTCCGATTCTTCATCATCGGTAGATGGAGCGGCCTTGAAGGCAATCCCCTTTTTCTTTGGCTCATCTTGCTTCAAGTACGCTTTCATCTTTTCCTTCATTCGGATCTTACTATCCTTGCGTACCTCGTAAGACAACAAGGTACCCATTAGTTGTACGACGGTATATTTATTCATGTCATTATCTTCCTCGATGGCGAAGGTACGCTTTTCCCAACATGATGGAAGACCGTCGATAATCTTCGCGACTTTCTCCTTTTGGGTATAGACCTTCCCAAGAGCTTCCAAGTCGTTTGATATATCCACAAAGCGAGCGTAATATTCCTTCATGGTTTCGCCCTGCTCCATATGAAACAACTCAAATTCTTTATTAGCAACGACGAGTTTAGAATCTTTTACCGTACTCGATCCTTCGTGCAAAATAAGGATTTGGTTCCATATTTGATATGCACTCTTACATGTGCATATATTGTTGAAGTCCTCGGGCTCCAACGCACAATTCAAGGCATTCATTGCCTTGGCATTGGCTACTTCCGCGGCGACCTCCGCGGGAGTCCACTTCGCGAAATCTTCTTCGGAGGGCTCGACATACTCCGTCATGGTGGCTCTTCCATAGTGAAGCGCTCCGGAGGAAAATTTGCATCCGGCATTTCCAGTACCCGTAGTTGGTACCGTTGAAGTGTGGAGGCCTGACGGAGGATAGTCCTTCCATAACTGAAGAAGCTCCATCGCGGTTCTTGAAGACGTTGTAGTCGTTGTTCGTCATAGCTTTGAACTTTGGCTATGTGTAGCTTTGAACTTGGCTCTGATACCAATTGTAGTGCCCTGGGAAGCTACTGCACATGTACTAGAGGGGGGTGAATAGTACTTTTAAATAATAAGGAGTGCTATTCCTAATTATCGTGCAAATAACAAACAACGATGCGGAATAACTACAATCAAGAAATAATGCAAACGCAAACACAATGGTTTAATGGTTTCGGATCCACCCAAGTCTCCCCGACTTGTTCCCGGTGATCCTACGTCCCAACCACCCGGATCCCTTCCGGATACTTGAGTTAGAAACCCTAACTCAAGATTTCCAATATGACCACTTGCGAAAACCTCACAAGTGTAAACGACCTACAATCGATGACCGTGAATCCCACAACCCGGGATCACGCAAAACCTCTCACAACCGAGAGTATACAATTCAAATATAACTGAAATGAAATGCTTACCAACAAAATACCTATGCCTTGAGAGTTCTTACCAAATTAGGGCAAAGAGGATTTTGATGGAGGAAGAGTCACCAAACCCTAGCTTCAAGAAGATGACCAGCAATGGAAGCCTAGGGTGGAGATGGTGACCTAGAATCAAGCTTCTAGCTTGAATGGCTCACAATGGAGAGAATCTCTCTTGAGGATTTAGGACTCAAGAACTTGAGGGAGAGATTCTTGTGAGAAGAGAGAGCTTGGAAATAGAGTTGATTGCTCTTCTCTTTTGATCTGAAAATATCTCCAATATGTTGCTTAACCCCTTCAAGAAATGAATCAGGATTCTATTTATAGGGGCAAGGAAAAACGAGTTCAAAAAGATCCCAACGGCTCTATTCTGAACCAGACTAGTCGGTCAAAGAAGGATCACTGACCGACTAGTTCATCAACTAGTCGGTCGGTGATACAACGTAGACCGACTAACGGTTGAACAGCCAAAAGATGAAGTTCCAGGCAAAGACAACTAGTCGGTCTAAGAAGACTTGCCGACCGACTAGTTTTACAACTAGTCGGTCGGTGAATGATCTTTGACCGACTAACGTCGAAATAGAATAGGCAAACTTCAAGTTGACTTAGTCGGTTTAAGAACAAATGCTGACCGACTAGTTTCTCAACTAGTCGGTCGGTAAACGTTCTTTGACCGACTAACTCGAAACAGTAGCTCAGGCTGAAAAAGACTGAACACAACTAGTCGGTCTAAGAAGGATTACTGACCGACTAAATCGTCATCTAGTCGGTCGGTGACTCTTCTTTGACCGACTAACTGTAGTCATATAAAGAGCTGAATTAGAGAAGGCAAACTAGTCGGTTCAAGTAGAGTTGCCGACCGACTAGATCGTCATCTAGTCGGTTGGTGACCCTTCATGAACCAACTAACATGCACTCGAAGCCGAGGGAAAGAGCGATAGGCTTCGGGAAAGTTTCTAATGGCTTCTATGATAATCCTAGCTCTAAGATATGAGCGAAATAAAGGTTATAAGGTAAGTCCTACACAAGGCTTAACATTCTAATCTATGAAGCTAGAAGACTATAAAATAAACCTTACGAGCCGTCTTCAAAGCTTCAATCTTCATTCCTCTTGACTTCAATATTGTTCCTTGAGCTTCAACGAAGCTCCAGGCACACGATCACGCATATTGAGATGTCTTGAGACGTCGTTTTTGTTGTACGTGGTATTTTGGCGACGATCTCCATAACTGCGCTCACAAATTGTTAGTTCATGATATATTTATGTTTGCTCATCATCCAAAACCAAATCCGGAGAGTCCAATACTCAACAAAGAAGACGGGTCTCGGGGGCGTGACCAGCTGGCCCAACCAAGGCGGGACCCGGCGGGGCGTCGCCTGCAAGATCGCCCGGGCCCGGCCCGAGAGTTCGCTCCGGCTCAAGAGCCCGCCCGAGCTGTCCCGAGGCTGGAGGGGCCCCTGCGGGCCCATTACACACAGCTCAACGCCCCCATGATAGAGGTGTTGGCCGCGGCAATAAGGGCCGGACTTCTACCGAAGCCGCCCAGAGAGATGAAATCGGACCTGGCGCGGCGAGATTTCCAAAAGTATTGCGATACCACCGGGACCATGGTCATGACACCGACGACTGCTTCACCCTCAAGAGGGAGATCGAGCGGCTGATCCAGGCGGGCCACCTCGGGGGCTTCGTCGAGGGCAGAAGGCCGGACCGAGAAGATGGGAACCACCGGAGGGCACGGAGAGCTGACCCCCCACGCGCAGGGAGCGGGAGGAACCTCTCCCCCTGAAGCCGGTCATGCGCATAGATATGATATGCGATGGACCGTCCTCTGGAGGAGCGTCGTCGTCGAGCAAGAAGGCATACACGCGGCAAGTGATGACAGCGAGTCTCGGCAGGGACATGAAGGGGAGAAGGGTAGCTCGATCTCCCATTACCTTTAGCGACTATGATCTAGAGGGAATCGAGCTGCCGCATGATGACGCCATCGTAATCGAAGCCCAGATCGGGACGGCCGTCGTCGGCCGCCTCCTGATCGACACTGGGAGCTCTTGCGACATCCTATTTATGTCGACGATTGAGAAGATGGGACTAAGGCAGGCAGACCTGAGACCTTGCACGGGGCCCATCGTCGGCTTCACGGGCCACTCGACCCCTATTGTGGGGGTGATCACCTTGCGGGTGTCCCTCGGAGAGGAACCAATGGTTGTCACCTGCATGACGCAGTTCGTGGTTGTCGACATCGCGTCAGAATATAATGGGATCATAGGGCGGCCATACATGACGGCCATCGAAGCGCTCCCCAGCCTACTGGTTGACTGCGGAAGGACGCGCAAGTGCACGCCTTCCACTCCCAAGCGTAGGAGTGTCAATGCAATAAAAATAACCGGTGAGTACCGGGTCGGATCACAGGGACAAGTCTTCTATATTCACAAGTTTGATCGATAACGAAAAATAAAGTGTAATTCAACAACCTCAATTACGGTGGATGGAAGTGGAAAAAATGGTGGTGAAACCAAAAAAATCCTATCCTAAGTGGCTAGGGTTAGAGAGCCAAAGGTGGATTTAGGACAGCTAGGCGAGAGAGCATGGGTTGTGGGCTCACTGAAATTGGTGTTAATTAAGCTCTAATTACCCACATATACTTCAATTAGGCCTCAGGCTATGGCAAGCTTAATCAGAATGTTTAGCTTTCATGAACACGACAATTTGCAATAGGGATGGACGTATTATCACGGCACTAATCAAATTAGGAACATGGGTTCATCTCGAATTGTGCCCTTTCGGGTCGTTACCAATGAAATTGTGCCCTAATAATAACCCAACATCAACAATGAAAATGTGCAAGAGGGAATTAAAGTAAGAATTAACAACCCATCATCATGAATCACAACCCAAGCCAATCAATACTACTCAATCATACTAACCAAAATGATATTCATAACAAATTCATCAAAGTTCAATACAAAGAGAGATATCAAAAAATACACAAGAAAAGAGCGAAGAGATCACTAATCTCTCAAGAAATGAGGCTTCCCTCTCACTTGGGCACCTCCTCCAAGCTCCCAAAGCTCCAATGGCCTCCTCCCCCTTCCAAGCCCTAAAAAAATCTCAAAACCCTTGCTCTGGCCGAAAAAAAACCAAGAAAAAAAACGAAGCTGGATGAAGTTTCGCACAGGCTCCCCACTTTACAAACATTGCGGGTCGGGCGAGCCCGCGCCCGACCCGCGGGCGCTGACCGCCCGCAATTAAACGCGCGCGCCTGCGAGTAAATTTGAAGCGGGCCGGCCGCTGGGCCGGCCCGCTTCGGTTTCAATTTTTTTTATTTAATTTTTTTTAATTAATGGAAACAGCGGAGCGGGCCGGCGCTGGGCCGGCCCGCGAAGAAAACAGTTTTTTATTTTTTATTTTTTAAAATTTTGAAGCAGCGGCCCGGTTGCACTGAAGGGCAGGGATGCGCCACTTGGCGCCATCTGGTTGTGCCACGTGGCGCCCATTAGAAATTCTCTTTTTTTTGGATTTAAACCCCCATTTCTCCTCCATTTAATCCACGAAAAATACCTAGAAATCTCAGAATAATCCCAGAAAATTATGGAAAATCCCCAAGACTTCCATGAGTACCTGACAAATAGGAGAAGGAGAAATTAGTCCATATGATGATAAAATAAATATAATGACTATTTAAAACACAATAATGACTTCCCAAAATTCATATAAAATGATCCATTGCTCAAATAATTCCCAAAAATGGCGATATGATCACAATAATAGCAGGAGCATATGAAAAATAGTAGGAAGCCAATAAGGACGATAAAAACCGTATTTTGTGCCAAGAATGAGAGTAAGCCCTAAAATGAAATATAAAGTGAAATTCAACAAAAGGGCAAAATTAAGCCTAATCTTTAGCACAAAATGGGGGTAGTTAGGGGGTATAAATATACACTTTTCATTCCGAATCACCTGCTTCACCAGATGGTCAAGTTCCAAACCCCGCGAGGGTTGGGGTTAGTGCGGGGGAGCCAGAAGCTATCCAGGAGCTGTTACGTGGGGTCGACCAAGCACAAGGGTCCGGAGCAAACCATATTGGTCGGCCTCCTCTATAAGAGAGAAGACTTTTGCAGCCGAAGGCCGACTCGTGATGAAGAAGCCGTTGGGATACCCGTGGCTGCGAAGGAGGGCAAGACCGTTCCCGCCGGCACTGCGATACGTGTGGGGAGAAATTGAACTTTTGAACCGGCGACTTGGTCCTAAGGGGCGCCACCTTCCAGCCTACCAAGACCGCTCGCTGAGGGAAGCGGGCCGCAAGAGGGAAGGGACCCTACGAGTTTATCGGCATCAACGGACCCGCCACGTTCCTAGCCCCCCTCGAGGAGGGCGAGCCAATCCACCCAGGGAACGCTGAGCACCGACTAGAGTGTAGCCAGAAGTTGTAAGTCTTTAATGAATTACTTCCTTTACCTTTGCTTTTTCAAATCTCGGTGTCTCCACTTGAAAGTTTCAGTTTAAGACACAAGTCCTCCGGGGCAAGCTTACGGAGCTTTACCACCCAAACCGGAGCGCCATATGCGGGGTAGGCGACGTCCCAATACCCGTCCGACTATTGAGGCTGCGAGGAGGCGACGGCCCAATACTCGCCCTCTCAAAGCCTCCGGGGCAGGATCAATCCTCGCCACCTAAACCGGAGAGGGGCATGGGCCGAGCTACGCGCTCGCTCCCCCCACCAGTGAAGACCTCCGGGGCAAGCTTATGGAGCTTCGCCACCCAAACCGAAGCGCCATATGCAGGGTAGGCAACGACCCAATACCCGTCCGACTATAGAGGCTGCGGGGAGGGGACGGCCCAATACCCGCCTTCTCAAAGACTCAGGGGCAGGACCAATCCTCGCCACCCAAACCGGAGAGGGGCATGGGCCGAGCTACGCGCTCGCTCCCCCCACCAGTGAAGACCTCCGGGGCAAGCTTACGGAGCTTCGCCACCCAAACCGGAGCGCTATATGCGGGGTAGGCGACAGCCCAATACCCGTCCGACTATATAGGCTGCGGGGAGGCGACAGCCCAATACCCGCCCTCTCAAAGACTCCGGGGCAGGACCAATCCTCGCCATCCAAATCGGAGAGGGGGCATGGGCCGAGCTATGCGCTCGCTCCCCCCACCAGTGATGACCTCGGGGGCAAGCTTACGGAGCTTCGCTACCCAAACCGGAGCGCCATATGTGGGGTAGGTGACGGCCCAATACCCGTCCGACTATAGAGGCTGCGGGAAGGAGACGGCCCAATACCCACCCTCTCAAAGACTCCGGGACAGGACCAAGCCTCGCCACCCAAACCGAAGAGGGACATGGGCCGAGTTACGCGCTCGCTTCCCCCCCACTAGTGAAGACCTCCGGGGCAAGCTTATGGAGCTTCGCCACCCAAACCGGAGCGCCATATGCGGGGTAGGCGATGGCCCAATACCTGTCCGACTATAGAGGCTGCGGGGAGGCGACGGCCCAATACCCGCCCTCTCAAAGACTCCGAGGCAGGACCAATCCTCGCCACCCATACCGGAGAGGGGCATGGGCCGAGCTACGCGCTCGCTCCACCCCACCAGTGAAGACCTCCGGGGCAAGCTTACGGAGCTTCACCACCTAAACCGGAGCGCCATATGCGGGGTAGGCGACGGCCCAATACACGTCCGACTATAGAGGCTGCGGGGAGGCGACGGCCCAATACCCGCACTCTCAAAGACTCCGGGGCAGGACCAATCCTCGCCACCCACACCGGAGAGGGGCATGGGCCGAGCTACGCGCTCGCTCCCCCCACCAGTGAAGATCTCCGGGGCAAGCTTACGGAGCTTTGCCACCCAAACCGGAGTGCCATATGCGGCGTAGGCGACGGCCCAATACCCGTTCGACTATAGAGGCTGCGGGGATGCGACGGCCCAATACCCGCCATCTCAAAGACTCCGGGGCAAGATCAATCCTTGCCACCCAAACCGGAGAGGGGCATGGGCCGAGTTACGTGCTCGCTCCCTCCCACCAGTGAAGACCTCTGAGGCAAGCTTACGGAGCTTTGCCACCCAAATCGGAGCGCCATATGCGGGGTAGGCGACGGCCCAATACCCGTCCGACTATAGAGGCTGCGGGGAGGTGACGGCACAATACCCGCCCACTCAAAGACTCCGGGGCAGGACCAATCCTCGCCACCTAAACCGGAGAGGGGCATGGGCCGAGCTACGCGCTCGCTCTCCCCCCACCAGTGAAGACCTCCGGGGCAAGCTTACGGAGCTTCGCCACCCAAACTGTAGCGCCATATGCGGGGTAGGTGACGGCCCAATACCCGTCCGACTATAGAGGCTGCGGGGAGGCGACGGCTGATTCGGGTTGAATATTGCATATTTAACCCCCCATTTAGCCCAATTTTGTGCTTATATGATGCTTAACTGGTCTCTACTGCAATTGTATTTTGTATATCGTCATTTATTAGAGAAATCACCTTATTTGAGCACAAAACATGAATTTTATTGTGTATTTCTGCCTTTTTATATTTTTCATGGCAAGGTCTCGATCTCACAATTCCAACGACTATTTATTTGTATTTTTCTGAGATCTGTGGTAATTACTGTGTATTTTTGAATGCAGAATACCAATTAAATGGAGAAATATGCTCAAAATACGATAAATACGGTCGAGAACCAATCAGCGCATGCCACGTGGCATCATCCGAGCCGCTCCCGCTCAATCCAACGGCCCACATCAGCAGCACTCGAGATCTAATTAACGAGCGACGTGGAGCGCTGGAGACCGTTGGATCGCAATCCAACGGCCTGAAGCAGAGCTGAACACATCGCAGCGGAGCGAACGAAAGGCGCCTACGTGGCGTGATCCTACGAGGCTGCCGCGCGAACGGACGGACACGATGGAGTTCGATTCGAATTAATTTTTGAACGCAGGAGGAGGCGACGTGGCTGATTGTCGAGCGTTGGATGCTGATCCATCGGTCCAAGCGACGAGACGAAGGCGGGACGACGCGGCCTCAGCGTGATCGTTGGATTAAGATCCAACGGTAGTGGACGATGCCACTGCGGATTCGATGAGGCCGCGATCTCGACCGTTGGATTAAGATCCAACGGTGGATTTAATTCCGAATCGAAATCAGATTATTAGAAGCAGATGCGGGCGCACGTTTTTCAAAGACCACGTGGCGACTCCACGTCTGATCCCGCCTGGATCGGACGGTCGAGATTTGATACGCTTCGCGGGTCAGGTTTTAGGCGGAATTAGAAGCGGGTTTCGACCCGTTAATCTCTCAAAACCCGCAATGTGTATATATAAGCGTATTTTTGGCCTAGGGTTGGATATTCTGTCGTATTTTGGGACTTTTGGAGCGGCTACTATGCGTATTTCTCCAGGGGAAAATTCTGAAAAATCCCAGAGGCTATTCTTCTACTTTCCAAGGAGTTTTGGGTTCTAAAGTGGAGATTTGGTGATAAATTCTTGAACTTATACCCCGTATTTGGTGTATTTCATTGTATTTGGCTATTAAAACGATGTATTTGGCTATGAAAATTGATTTTCCTTGCACCATGCGTGGCTAATCTCCTTGTGCTATGGTTGAGATGTAATTAGGAGTATGAAGTCGCTAAATTTCATGTCTTTAGCCCTATTATCATGTCAAAATTGCTCGTAAGATTGATTTCTACAACGTATTTGTTGGGTATTGCTTATTGTCGATATTATTTACATCCTATATGGCTAGGCCCTGATAAGGCTAGCTAATTCATGTTCACTAATCTGAACTTATCGTTGCATTTATCGTTTAATGAAATCAATGTTGCTAGTGATACGTATATGGCTATTTTGACTAGTTTTATCGTTCTATCTTCCGACGTCTTCACGCCTTGACCAGGTGAAGCGTTGAGTTATATAAAAGACATGATATTTCAGCGATTATAAACTCCTAATGAAATCACAACCGTAGCACATCCATCTCATATGTGTTGGAGTTGACGTAGTTAGGGTGTCGTGATTATTGATTCCTATATCTTTTCGCCCTATTTTAATTGTATAATTGCGTGCTTCGTCAATTTCTAGTCATTTATTGTTTGAGTATGTTATACGGAGACGTGTGCATGCTTGAGACGAATCTGATCTTTGCGGACTTATTCGTGATGCATGTTTATTTTCCTTATGAAGTTGACGTTGCACGTGATTAATTCTTTGGCACGTTTCTATACGCTTGATCGCCATACTTTCCGACGTTCTCGTGCCCTGACTGGACGAAACATTGAGTTATAGAAAAGGTATTGATAATCATTGATTGCATACACCCTAACGAAATCAAACCCAACACATACTCTTCATACTCGTACCCCTATCAAAGTCACCGTAAATATCGTAGGATTTTCTTTTCTTTTTCCAAACTCTTGATACCTTTGCATATACTTGAAAGGTGGTTGGTTATCTTCGTATTATTACTCTTTACAGATTGACGTTCGTAGTTTTGCAGATCAGTTGTCCCGCGGATTCGATACCTGGACTCACCAGGATATTATTTGCATGATCTCCTGCGCTTGGGAGTAGTTCTCACATTGTTTTGAGAGAGGCAACGGCCCAATACCCGCCATCTCAAAGACTCCAGGGCAGGACCAATCCTCGCCACCCAAACCGAAGAGGGGCATGGGTCGAAGTACGCGCTTGCTCCCCCCACCAGTGAAGACCTCCGGGGCAAGCTTACGGAGCTTCGCCACCCAAACCGGACGCCACCTCCCCTCCGCCCGAGTCGCCGCCGGCGATCTCGCCGCCGGCCGAGCTCCGGTAACCCCAAAATCGCCTATTTTCTCCTTTTTCTTGTATTTTTCGACGATCCATGTGCAAATAGAACCCCTACACCAAATTAACTTCAAAATCTATCTATTATACCCCTAACCCCCCATACATTTTGAATATTACTCGTTGATATCTTCGTTGGATGTGCAGGCTATATTGGGGAGCTTAGGGGAGCCTAGGGGAGCTTCCGGGGAGCGTTTTTGGCTTCGTGGAGGCGGTGTCTTCGCATGCATCCACTATATTGCTCTCGCGGCGTGTTACGGTATACTCGTTCCACTTATTTTCGCACGCCGCATTTTATCTACTTTTGGTGAGCACCCGGGGCACCACATGCCGCCCCGGACACGGCCACACACCAGGAGAGCTTCCGCCAAGCGGAAGCGGCCGGATGAGGCCGGCCTCTCCCACGAGATGGAGGACTCTCCTCCGCCTACACCACCTCACCCCGCACAGCCACAGCCTGCAGACCCTGTTCACCCCGCACAGCCACAGCCTGCAGTCCCCGTTCACCCCGCACAGCCACTCCCTGCCGACCCACTGCCACCACCGGCTCCACTTGTTGGGCCGCTGGGGATTACGTTCCGGGACGACGCACACCGCGTCGTTTTTGAGCGCATTTCCCAGCGCTCGATTGTAACCTCCAGGTTCGCACACCTTGCAGACCTAGGGCGCATGGGGGTACTTGAGGGGATGCTCATGTTGTATGACAATGTGGGTTGGCGAGATTTTTTCCAAGTGTCGGCGGACACCTTCGTCCGTCCGACACTTGAGGTGCTGAGTTCTATTGCCCGGACCGACGAGGGATGCTCGTTTAGGTTTATGGACCGAGAGTGCCAGGTCACTCTCGGTATGATGAGAGCATTCTTTTCGTGGCCCGATGTCCCCGGGGCCGACCGTGGTTACGCCCCCACTCACATTTCCCCACCTTCCTTCGATTCCCACGCTTTCTGGGCCCAGATCACGGGTTTACCAGCTGCCTTTGACCCTAGTAGGGCCAAGGCCTCTGCCATCGTCCACACCTGCCTCCGCATAGCTCAGCGCCTTATGGCGACTACCTTTTTGGTGAGGTATGAGCATGGGACGATGTCCACGCCGGAGCTTTATATGCTCTACGCGATGACGTGCCCCAGAGCTCTAGCTAGGGAGAGTGACGAGTTGGTCCCCGCCGTCGTGATTGATATCGCGAGCTGGTTTTTGGACCGCATCATCGTATCGGTGGGCGCTCGCTCACTGATATGTTGCGGCGGTCTCATCACCCTGCTCGCCCTGATGACCGGCGAGGACCTTCCGGATGACCTGCGACGAGCCTCGGGCCCCACTTCACTGTCCATAGATGTCATGTCCCGGATGAAGATGCTTCGTCCGCACGGTCAGCGGCACTGGGTTTGGTTGCACGGTCCCTACGGTGCTGATTACATGATCCTCCCGAGCCCAGCTCAGACACAGATAGCACCAGCACATGTGGACTGGCTTCCGACGATGGATCTCCTGATCCCCGCCGCCTACGTGCTTGAGGCCGAGGAGGCCGAGCAGGCTGAGCAGGCCCACGCTGCACACACTGCACCCGTTGACCCCGTGGCCCCTCAGCCTATCCCTGATATTTCTGCTGCTCCCGCCACCACTGTCCACACTTCTGACGGTGTCGGGAGTACACTTGCTGAGACCGCCTCCCCTACCACCGCTCCCTCCACAGCTGGCCCTCTGTCCGTTGAGCCCCTTTGTTCTGCACTACCCGAGCACCCACCTACTTTTTTTGAGACAGGAGAGCCTTCTTTCACTGCGGTCGTGGAGACCATGGCCAGTATGATCTCCGCTGGGATTTCACCTTTTGGACCACAGACTGCCTCCCCAGCGGTTGTCACTTCTGTCCCCACCGCTGCCGTACTTTCTGAGAGTGTCGTGACGTCTGTCCCCGCGTCTGTGTCACTGACCTCTCTTGCCGCCTCGTCGCCACTTTTATACTCCACTTCTGCTGCTGCTTCCACCTCACACCAGCCTGCGCCCCAGCCTCGCACTGAGGCTAGGCCCCCACTTATGAGCATAGCACCCTTCCTCCACATGCCTGCTGAGCCCATCCACTACACCACCAGAGTCCGCCAGCCCCGTCCTGCACAGCACAGACCCGTGCGTCCCTCTGCACCACCTCCCCGCGACACTGTACTTCAGAGCATTCGTGCTCTTGAGGGGGCGGTGAGTGGCCTCAGAGGTGACCTCAGGACCATGTCCGCCACCGTCACAGCTATGGCCAGCCGCTTCGACCTACTTCCGGGCATTCACTATTGCCTTACCCAGATTCTCGATCGGCTTCCTCACGTACCCACACCCACCCCTACACACACCCAGCCTGCTTCCACACCCACCCAGCAGACTGTGCCCCAGCCACCACCACCACCACCTCCGCCTCAGGACAGAGACGGCACTGCCCCACCCTCTTAGGCACCCTTGATGCCATTGATCTTTTTTGCCGTCATACTGCCCGTCTCTGCTTGGTCCTGATGATTATTTTTTCACGCCCACCCCCCTCCCCTCACTGTTTTTGGGTCCACATTTTGATCATATCTTTCTATATCATTTTTGGGAGAGAGGGAGAGATTTTTGGTGTCACACTCTTATATCTGATTCACTCTTATATCTGCATGCATCATGTCCGCATCATATTTTTCATTTTGTTATTTTTATTTCTTTTTCTTCATGCATGCATCCTGATCGCTCCGGGATGTGACCCAAAAGAACGGTTGTAGTTTTACCGCAAGTGCACGGTGTAGCAGCGAGCGGGATATCGAACACAGGGAGGACGAATGACCGTGCTTGTTCCAATCAACCTGGCTATTTAAGAGAGAAATTTGCCTTTGGCGATCCTGTCACAATCGTCAGACAAAAATGCGGAAATATCAAATCAAATAAAGAACGTCTAGGGAATGGGGAATCCCCGCTACTCACCGTATTTCATAAATGCGGTTTATCGGTATCAAAATTGCTTGAATGAGAATTTGGATGAACTAGTTGCAACTGAATGTAGAACCAAGCTCACGCTCTCTCGCTGTTGCCGGTCTATAGCTATCCTAGGTTTGGGTCCAATCTCTTGCAAACCCTAGCCTAGGTAAGCTAGCATTAGGATCAACATCATCGTCCAATCGCGCACCGAGCCCAATCTCTTGCAAACTCGGTCCACGTCCTAGATTGGGATAGTTCCTACCCGTCCAATCTCTTGCAAACGAGTATCGGCATGGAACTGCAACCGGAAATCCTAGTATCGGTCCAATCTCTTGCAAACCGATACTTCGAAAATCCAACTCCAACCCAATTCGGATTTCTAGGGCTTCCTATCAAATTGGGATCCAATCTCTTGCAAATCCCAATTGATATGAATACCTAGCAATCCGTAGTAAATTGATCCCAATCTAATCCCTAGATATCAATTCTAGCAAGATTTCTACTAATTCATCGCAAATATGAAGTTGGGCTTGTAGGGTTCATCCCCACGCCCCAAGACGTGGTGACTACTCACAAATCATAGCAAGATCACAAAAATAATCAATGAAATAAGCAATGGAATTCATCACAATATTGAGATAAGCAATAAAAATAGAATTTTTAAGGAAAAGAGATGCAAACCAATGGAGTTCTTCAATTGAATCCAACAAAATTCCAATCTTTGTCTCCTCTCCAATCACAAGAATAAAGCTAAAAAACTAATCTAAAAAGCTGCAAAAAATCTAAGAGAGAGGCTCTCCAAACTAGGGTAAAAACAGGGTTTAAATGGCCCTCAAAATCGTCCAAAAACTGTGACCAAAATACCCCTGCACAGCCTGTTTTCCGCAGTTTTCGCTACAGGCAGCGCATCGCACTCGGCCGAGTGACAAAAGTCGCTCGGCCGAGTGAGAAACCCTATAATTTTCCAGTAAGTCGGGGCCTTCAGGGGTCTCTACTTCGGGGGCGGCTCGGCCGAGTGAGTTGTCGTCACTCGGCCGATGGCTTCATAGTACTCGGGCGGACGGGATTAACCACTCGGCCGAGTGGGTCTTCTGAAGTTCAGGCAGCCGAAAAACAGAAACTTGGATGTTTTGGAAAGGCTTCGTCTGGGCGCCACTCGGGCGGACGTGATCTCGTCACTCGGCCGATGTGGTCTTCGGTGCTCGGCCGAGTGCACACATAAATCGTGTCTGTTCTGGCCGGCCGAGCAGTGTCTCGCTGGTCGGCCGAGTGGCTCCTCCGCTCGGTCGAGTGGGACACAAAAAATGCCCAATCTGCTTGTTTTGGCCTCCTCGTCGCTCCTGCGACGTCCGTTCTTCTTCCGCTCCTCTCCAACAGCAAAATACACCTCGGGGAGGTCGTTGGTGACCGTCTAGAGTAAGCGCATCTCGAGATCACTCCAAATCGCGCCAAATCACCTGAAATGCGACAAAAACAACAAATCGTGAAAAGCATCGCAATATCGTCGATATATCGTGAAAAACATGATTTGGGCGATCTAAATGGCATGCAAACATGCGGGAAAAAGGTGTAAAATAAGGAGTGATCAAAATCCCCCAAGCTTGCCTCTTACTCGTCCTCGAGGAAGATAAGTAAATGGCGAATCCGGTGGATTCGGAAAACGAAAATGGCGAAAAAAATGAAAAAATGAAAAACGGAGAAGAATGGAAAACAAAATGAAAATAAAGAAGAAAGAAAGAAGCGAAGAGGTAGGATACTAGATCATTTTCTCAGGACGGGGGTTTCACTTACTCATATAGCATGCACCGAATGAAAAACTCATGTCAAAAGATTTTATTTTGATATCATAGTATAATAGTGCAAATAGAAATAGAAAACCCACGAACAACGGTATAATCATGAAAAACGGAATAATTTTAAAATTAACATCGTCTGAATCATTTAAAGCGGTATACGAATCACAGATCACACACTTTTCAATTGAACGCTTTCTATCAGGAGTATAAGAGTATCACACAATAGAATAGAGAGAATAGAAAAGTATGGATTTCATGAAATGAACGCTAGGCTTAGAATTCTGGATTTCGTAAAGCTAGAAATAATCTCACCGAGTATAGAATATTACTTAGCCTAGGTTGTCGTGCAACGTCAAGTAGTCACTCTCTCACACATCAATGGATCCCCTCCCCCAAGCTTATCTATAAGCGTGGTGGCATAAAAAATATTCACATCCCCATTTTTATATAGCTCCAAATGTAATAAGAAGAAAGAAGAAAGGAAGAAAGTGAGATGGGATCTTTTATTGAGGATTTTTCCTCTTTTTCTCTCTTTTTCTCTTTTTTTTTGTTTTTTTTTCTTTAGAGAATATATACACAATGATCCCAACTCAAAGAGAGATAATGATATACAAGAATATTCTTCTCTCTTTTATTTTTTTTAGAGAATAAGAGATTTGGAGCTAGGAATTAATAGCGGGGGAAATGCCATATAATAGAATCGCTAAGGGGAGATTCACCAATGATTTTAAAAGTAGAGAAATGATGTTCAAGATTTGTGGAGAAAGAAATAACTGTATCTCTCGGTTCACTCTATAAGACATGCACGACAACTTCAGCAGGGTAATCTAATCTACTCAGTTTCGATCACAAAAAAGCTAACTAATCCAGATTTATCATAGCTAACATCATTCAATCGTCCTGAAGTGAAGTGTACAATTCATGCATATAGAAGTGATATAGGAAAAAGAAATCGGTACTCCAGATATAAGCATTCAATGCGTGAATCTTGGTGTGTTTTCTGTGATAGCATACATATGAATATTCAGGCTCAGCTAATAATAAAATTTCATCTATTTTCATGTGGCAAAAGTGTGGGTTACTATCTCTAGATGCAAGGCAAGTCATAGCATATGATATCAGGAATAAAATCTAAGACATGACAAATATAGCATGCATATAGAGTGAGCTAAATCCAACGTCATCATCATCACAGAAAAGTCATCTCTAGCATGAGATGAAAAAGAAATAAAGATAAAGGGAAAATAGAACTATTTATAATGCGGCACACAGAAAAAATAAGAAAAACGTGATGCATGGCAAAACAAAAGAAAAATAATGAAAAATAAGTGCAAATGCGAAAAATGGTGTGAAAAACTAAAAATAAAGGTGGCAAATCGAAAAAGAACGTGAGAACTCACTCCCCCAAGCTAAATGGCACAGTGTCCTCAATGTGCAAAGTATGGCACACCGAGAGACAAGAAATGTGAGGGGCATGTGAGGATGCATGCATGATGAAAATAAAAAGAAAAATAAAGATATGAAAATATGATGCGGACATGATGCATGCACGGATAGGAGTGATACAGAAATATAAGTGGCACCAAAAACTCTCCCTCTCTCCCAAAAAAGATATATAAAGATATGATCAAAAAGAGAATCCCAAAATAAGTGAGGGGAGGGGGGGTGGACAAAAATGCGTCAGGACCCAGCAGAAACAGGCAGCACAACGGAAAGGATAATCGATGGCATCAAGGGTGCCTAAGAAGGTGGTGCTGCGCCGTCTCCGTCCTGAGGCGGAGGTCGTGTGGGTGGTGCTGGCTGGACAGGCTGCTGAGCGGGGGTGGGTGTGGGAGTGGTAGCAGGTCGGGTGTGTGTGGAAGTGTGGGCGGGAACCTGCTGGGTGGGTGGGGGTACGCACGGGAGACGCTCCAGAACCTGGGTGAGGCAGTAGTGAATCTGGGGGATCAGGTCGAAGCGTCCAGCCATCGCAGAGACGGTGGAGGACAGGGTCCTAAGGTCGCCTCTGAGGCCACTCACCGCCCCCTCTAGAGCACGAATGCTCT
This sequence comes from Scilla litardierei, assembly GCA_030789695.1. Classification (NCBI taxonomy): domain Eukaryota; kingdom Viridiplantae; phylum Streptophyta; class Magnoliopsida; order Asparagales; family Asparagaceae; genus Scilla; species Scilla litardierei. The sequence goes on from CM061141.1 coordinate 32,040,556, forward strand.
GAAGTACAGTGTCAGGGGGAGGTGGTGCAGAGGGACGCACCAGGCGGGGCTGTGCAGGGCGTGGCTGGCGAACTCGGGTCGCGTATGTGACTGGCTCAGCGGGGAAGGGAACAAAAGGTGCTGCGCCTGCGAATGTGGGCCTGGCCTCAGTGTGAGGCTGGGGCACCGGCTGGTGGGAAGTGGAGGCAGTGGCAGCGAAAGAAGAGTGCAAAAATGGCAGCGAGGTGGCCGGAGATGTCAGTGGCACAGAAGTGTGGACAGACGCCAAGACGCTCTCGGAAAATACAGCAGGGGTGGAGACAGAGGTAACTACCGCTGGGGTGAAAGTGTGTGGACCGAAAGGCGCAACCCCAGCGGAGATCATGCTAGCCATGGTCTCCACGACCGCGGCAAACGAGGGCTCTCCACTCTCTACAAAGGTCGGTGGGCGCTCGGGGAGTGCGGAGCAAAGAGGCTCGACGGACAGAGGGCCAGTGGTGGTGGTGGGAGTGGTGGTGACAGCCTCGGAAGTGGTGGAGGTGGTGGAAGTGGGCTCAGCTGAGGTGCTCGTGACACTGACAGAAGTGGGGACAGAAGTGTCAGGAGCAGCGGAAACATCAGGTATAGGCTGAGGGGCCACAGGGTCAACAGGCTCGGCAGCAGGCTCGGCAGGGTGTGCAACAGGGTCTACAGGGGCAGCGTGGGCCTGCTCGGCCTCCTCGGCCTCGAGCACGTAGGCAGCGGGGATGAGAACATCCATCGCAGGGAGCCAGTCAACGTGGGCTGGTGCAATCTGAGTCCGAGCAGGGCTCGGGAGAATCATGTAATCGGCACCATAAGGGCCGTGCAACCAGACCCAGTGACGCTCACCGTGCGGACGCAGCATCTTCATCCGGGCCATAACATCTATAGACAGAGAAGTGGGGCCCGGGACGCGTCGCAAGTCGTCGGGGAAGTCCTCGCCGGTCATAAGAGCAAGCAAGGTGATCAGGCCGCCGCAGCATATCGGTGAGCGAGCGCCCACCGATACGATGATGCGGTCCAAAAACCAAGCCGCGATATAGATCACGACGGCGGGGACATGCTCATCGCCATCCCTAGATAGAGCTCTGGGACGTGTCATCGCGTAGAGCATGTAGAGCTCTGGCGTAGACATCGTGCCCGGCTCATATCTGGCCAAGAAGGTCGTCGCCATAAGGCGCTGAGCAATGCGGAGGCAGGGTCGGACAATGGCCGAGGCCTTGGCCCTACTAGGGTCAAAGGCAGCGTGGAGACCCGTAATCCGGGCCCAGAAGGCACCGGTGTCAAAGGAATGTGGGGGGATATGGGTGGGGCCGTAACCGCGATCGGCACCGGGGACAGCGGGCCACGAGAAAAACGCTCTCATCATATCGAGAGTGACCTGGCACTCTCGATCCATGAACCAAAACGAGCATCCCTCGTCGGTCCGGGCGATCGAACTCAGAACCTCAAGTGTCGGGCGGGTAAACGTATCCACCGACACCTGCAGAAAATCTCGCCAGCCCACGTTGTCGTACAACGTGAGCATCCCCTCTAGTACCCCAGGCGTCCTAGGTCAGCGAGGTGTGCAAACCTGGAGGGTACGATCGAGCACTGGGAGATACGGTCGAAGACGGCGCGGTGTGCCTCGTCTCGGAACGTAATCCCGAGCGGCCCGACCAGTGGAGCCGGAGGTGGTGGCTGTGCAGCGGCAGGGAGAGGCTGTGCGGGCTGTGGGTGCACTGCAGGCTGTGCGGGGTGTGCGGGGCCTGCAGGCTGTGCTGGGTGGACGGCGTGTGTGGGAGACGGTGGAGGAGAGTCCTCCAACTCGTGGGAGGGGCCGGCATCATCCGACCGCTTCCGCTTGGCGGAAGCTCTCTTCGACCTGGCCGTGTCCGGGGCGGCATATCGGCCCCGAGCGTGCCGAAAATGTAAAAAGTGCGGTGTGTGTAAAAGAGTGGAAGGAGTATACCCAGACACGCCGCGAGTGCTCAGCAGTGGAAGCGTGCGAAGTCAGCGCCTCCACGAAGCTCAAATCAGTCCCGAGAAGCTCCCCTGGGCCACCCTAAGCTCCCAAAAACAACCTGCGCGTGAAATGGAGATGTCAGCGTGTAATAATCAAAATGTATGGAGCATTAGGGGTATCATAGATAGATATAGAAATTGATTTGGGTTTGGGGGTCGTTTAACACATGGATCCTCAAAATATACTCAAAAAGAGGAGAAAAAGGCAAAATAGGGGGGTACCGGAGGTGGCCGGAGACACGGCCGCCGGCGGCGACTCGGGCGGAGTGCGGCGAGTGGTCGGCCGGCGGTGGCTGGCCGAGCGGCGGCGTGGCAATGGCGGTCGGGCGAGTCGGGGGGTGCGAGCGGGCGAGGGAAGCTGAAAGGTCGGGGGCGCGATCGGTTTCAGCGTTTCGAAAAACTTGTCCCCCTCGACCCCTTATATAGCAGAAGTTACGACTCGGCCGAGTGACTAGGTCACTCGGCCGAGTGGAATCAATGGAAATTCCTCCCCGCTTACGCATCGGCCGAGTGGCCTTGCCAGCCTCGGCCGAGTGGAGTAAGTCCATTCGGCCGAGTGGCTCAAGCTACTCAGCAAGACTCGCCCTAGGAGCGTATCCGTTTTACTCGGCCGAGTGAATATATGTACTCGGCCGAGTAGCAGTTATATTGGAATCAGGAAAATAAATAGAGAGTTGGGTACAGCAGACTTCCCCCGTTCGTGAGCGGCTCGGCCGGACGAACTTATGTACTCGGCCGAGTGACTAGTATGCTCGGCCGAGTGAGCCTTGTGTTCTGCTGTTTGTCTTCGTTTGGGCTCTAAACTCCGTCTTTCTTCCTCCAGTCGATTCCATATTCCTCCTAAGCGTCGAGCGCCTTCTTGGGACGCTCCTCATCGTCTCGTTCATCCTCCTCATGATGGATCTACCTATCTCTTCTCCTGTCAAGAAAAATAGGACCCGTTATCACAAAATTTTTGGGCGAACGACTCAAAACACTAAAAATTTCTAAAACGAAAATAAAGAAAAAGTGAAAATAAAGCGAAAACCGTAGGGTTGCCTCCCGACAAGCACTCGTTTAAGGTCGTGAGCTCGACCCCCTATAATTTTCAATCAATGCGGGATGTTTGGTGCATATGAGATGCACCCATCAAACTTTCCGGGGAGAACGCTTGGATTGGGAAGTTGCGGCGTCATGTTCTCCCGCGGTGGTCTCCCGTCTCGAATAGTGTTGGGGGGAGGCTCCCCCAAGCTAGCATTTGCTCCGGTCAACGGCTTCACCGGTGACGCCGATCTCCGTGTCGGCGGAGCTTTCTTCGGATACTCCAATTTCGAGAGCTTGTAGAGCTCTTGAATCCTTGCGACATCAGCGTCGCCTTCATCATCTTCAGCAGAGAAGTCGGGGGAATCATCTATCTTCTCATATTGGCCTAAATCCGGGCCTTCCTCTAAATCTTCATCGAAAAGAGCGCCAATTGAGTGGGGGATCGCCTCCTCTATCACCTCATCAAGGAGGTCCGAAAGATCATCCGACCGCTCCTTAAGCAAATATACTCTATTGGTTTCGCCTGTTGGGATTCCCTCGGAATAGTGCTTGAGCCTTTGACCATTTACTTTGAACGTGGAACCGTCCTTGCTCTCCAACTCGAAAGCTCCTCCCGGTTGTATATGCTTGATGGTGAAAGGTCTGGACCAACGTGACCTCAACTTACCGGGAAATAGTCGGAGCCGGGAATTATAGAGCAAGACCTTGTCTCCTACTTTGAAGTCCGTGACGGTTATGCGGGCATCGTGGAGAATCTTGGTCCTTTCCTTGTAAATTCTCGAGCTCTCATAGGCGTCTCTCCTTATTTCATCAAGCTCGTTGATGTCCAAGAGTCGCCTCACCTCCGCACTCTTGTAGTCGTAGTTAAAGGTCTTGATGGCCCAATATGCGCGGTGCTCCAACTCTACCGGCAAGTGGCAAGCCTTCCCATAAACTAGTCAGAATGGTGTGGTACCGATGGGAGTGCGAAAGGCCGTGCGATATGCCCATAGAGCATCGTTTAGCTTCATTGACCAATCCTTTCTAGATCGATCCACGGTTTTCTCGAGAATTTGCTTGATCTCTCTATTTGAGACTTCCACTTGGCCGCTTGTCTGGGGATGATAGGCCATGCCAACTCTATGGTTTACTCCGTACTTCTTTAGCATGGCTTCAAACTTGTTCTCTATGAAGTGGCTTCCCCCGTCGCTTATCAAGGTACGAGGCACTCCGAAGCACGGGAAGATATTTTGCTTGAAGAACTTGGAGACGACCCTTGCATCATTAGTAGGGGTGGCGATTGCTTCCACCCATTTGGAGACATAGTCGACGGCCAATAGGATGTATTTTTTGCCATTGCTCGATGGAAATGGTCCCATGAAGTCTACTCCCCAACAATCAAAAAGCTCAATTTCTTGGATGGGCCTCATTGGCATTTCATTGCGCTTGGAGATATTCCCGGTCCGTTGGCCTCTATCGCACCCCTTTACAAAGTTGTGGGTGTCTTTAAACATTGTCGGCCAGAAGAACCCGCTCTGCAAAATCTTAGCGGTGGTTTTAGAGGCGGCATGATGTCCTCCGCATGGTAGACCGTGGCAATGCAAAATGATCGATGTCGCCTCCTCTTTAGAAACACACCTACGAATGACACTATCTTTGCATATCTTGAAAAGGTAGGGATCTTCCCAAAAATAGCTACGGACCTCATGCAGAAATCTCCTCTTTTGTTGCGTAGACATCCCATGCGGTTTGATTCCACAAGCCAAGTAGTTGACGAAGTCCGCGTACCAAGGAACTTCTCCGGTCCTTATGGCATATAGCCTCTCATCCACGAATGTGTCGTTGATAGGCAAACTTTCGTCCTCCTTGTCGCGAATGAGTCTAGATAAATGATCCGCCACGACATTGTCCGTACCCTTCTTGTCTCTGATCTCTAAGTCGAATTCTTGCAACAAGAGTATCCACCTAATCAACCGAGGCTTGGCCTCCTTCTTGTTTAAAAGATACTTCAATGCCGCATGGTCGGTGTGGACAATAACCTTGGACCCAAGGAGGTAAGAGCGAAACTTCTCTATGGAATAGACGACTGCTAGAAGCTCTTTCTCGGTAGTTGTGTAGTTTTTCTGCGCGTCATCCAATGTCTTGCTCGCATAGTATATCGCATGAAGCTTCTTATCTTTTCTTTGTCCCAATACCGCTCCAATGGCTTGGTCGCTAGCATCACACATTAGCTCAAAAGGAAGGCTCCAATCCGGCGGTTGTATGATGGGCGCGGAGACTAGTGCTTCTTTCAAGGCGTTGAAGGCTTGTAAGCATTCTCCTGAAAAAATAAAAGGAATATCTTTAGCGAGCAAAGAAGTAAGTGGTCGGGCAATCGAGGCGAAATCCTTTATGAAGCGGCGGTAAAACCCCGCGTGACCAAGGAAGCCTCTAATGCCCTTGACATTAATAGGAGGAGGGAGTTTCTCGATTACCTCAATCTTTGCTTTATCTACCTCAATTCCTCTCGAGGAGACAAGATGTCCGAGAACTATACCTTCCGTAACCATGAAGTGACACTTCTCCCAATTGAGAGTGAGATTGTTTTGTTGGCACCTTTTTAGGACTTTAGTAAGATTTTCCAAACAAGAGTCAAACTCACTTCCATAAACCGAGAAGTCATCCATAAAAACTTCCATAATATTTTCAATGTAATCGGAGAATATGGACGTCATACACCTCTGAAAGGTAGCGGGAGCATTACAAAGGCCAAACGGCATCCTGCGGTAGGCATAGGTGCCATAGGGACAAGTGAAAGTTGTCTTCTCTTGGTCATCTTCATGCAAAGGGATTTGGAAGAATCCTGAATACCCATCTAGATAGCAAAAGTATTTATGTTTTGCAAGTCGTTCAAGCATTTGATCAATGAAGGGCAATGGGTAATGGTCCTTCCGGGTAGCTTTATTGAGTTTCCTATAGTCAATGCACATTCGCCATCCCGTGACGGTGCACGTAGATATGGGCTCACCTTTTTCATTTTTTATGACAGTCATCCCCCCTTTCTTGGGGACGACGTGAACGGGGCTAACCCATCTACTGTCTGAAATAGGATAGATTATACCGGCTTCTAGCAATTTTAGGATTTCCTTTTTAACCACCTCCTTCATGTTCGGGTTTAACCGCCTTTGAGGCTCTATGGAGGTGGCGTCGGTATCCTCCAAATGGATCCTATGCGTGCAAAGCCTAGGGCTTATCCCTTTTAGATCGGAGATAGTGTATCCCAAGACATCTTTGTGGCTCCTAAGAACGTCTAGGAGTTTTTCAAGTTGGTCTGGCGTGAGGTGGGAGTTTACTATCACCGGGAAAGTTAATTTGTTACCCAAAAAGGCGTACCTTAGATTCGGAGGTAATTGTTTAAGTTCCACCTGAAGAGGCACCGCTCCTTCTACTTCATCAGCTTGCATGAGTTCGGCTTCTTCCTTGTCGGCTGGGTCTAGCTCGTGTTCAGGTGGCGCGCTCTCTTGTGAAGAGTCACACTCACTACTTAGTGAGGACAATGCATCGAAATAGGCGTGCTCCGATTCTGTGCTAGCATCGTCAGAGTTTTCAATCGGGTCCGGTTCGTTCCTGGAATCAAGAAACACATCAGACGATTCATAGAAGCAAGAGTAAGTGTCATGGGGTGTAACTCCCTGAACGTTGATTTGCTCTGAAGATCCTTCTGAAGTATAGTGATCCTCGACACTTGTTCCACCTTCTTCGAAATATAATTTGTCGTCGATCACGTCAACTCTGACGTTGCCCCCGATAGTCCCCTCCGGGGAGATCTGGTCCATCACAAAACTAGCAAACAGCTATTCGTCGGGGTCCTTGACATCGATAGCGAAAGCTCCGGTAGTGTGGACCTCATCGACAAGCTCCTTAAGGAGGTCTGTGAAGGAGTCATAGTCTTCCTGGCTGAGTTCTATTGTTGACATTGCATTCTCCATTCTTCCTGCAAAGGCCTTATGCAAAATACAAGGAGAATGTGCGAATGGGAGAAAGTATAGAAAGAGAGAAAGAAGAAGTAACCGGGTGGTCGATGACGGACACCGTCAAAATGCGAGTCCCCGGCAACGGCGCCAAAAACTTGGTCGTTCCGGGATGTGACCCAAAAGAACGGTTGTAGTTTTACCGCAAGTGCACGGTGTAGCAGCGAGCGGGATATCGAACACAGGGAGGACGAATGACCGTGCTTGTTCCAATCAACCTGGCTATTTAAGAGAGAAATTTGCCTTTGGCGATCCTGTCACAATCGTCAGACAAAAATGCGGAAATATCAAATCAAATAAAGAACGTCTAGGGAATGGGGAATCCCCGCTACTCACCGTATTTCATAAATGCGGTTTATCGGTATCAAAATTGCTTGAATGAGAATTTGGATGAACTAGTTGCAACTGAATGTAGAACCAAGCTCACGCTCTCGCGTTGTTGCCGGTCTATAGCTATCCTAGGTTTGGGTCCAATCTCTTGCAAACCCTAGCCTAGGGAAGCTAGCATTAGGATCAACATCATCGTCCAATCGCGCACCGAGCCCAATCTCTTGCAAACTCGGTCCACGTCCTAGATTGGGATAGTTCCTACCCGTCCAATCTCTTGCAAATGAGTATTGGCATGGAACTGCAACCGGAAATCCTAGTATCGGTCCAATCTCTTGCAAACCGATACTTCGAAAATCCAACTCCAACCCAATTCGGATTTCTAGGGTTTCCTATCAAATTGGGATCCAATCTCTTGCAAATCCCAATTGATATGAATACCTAGCCATCCGTAGTAAATTGATCCCAATCTAATCCCTAGATATCAATTCTAGCAAGATTTCTACTAATTCATCGCAAATATGAAGTTGGGCTTGTAGGGTTCATCCCCACGCCCCAAGACGTGGTGACTACTCACAAATCATAGCAAGATCACAAAAATAATCAATGAAATAAGCAATGGAATTCATCACAATATTGAGATAAGCAATAAAAATAGAATTTTTAAGGAAAAGAGATGCAAACCAATGGAGTTCTTCAATTGAATCCAACAAAATTCCAATCTTTGTCACCTCTCCAATCACAAGAATAAAGCTAAAAAACTAATCTAAAAAGCTGCAAAAAATCTAAGAGAGGGGCTCTCCAAACTAAGGTAAAAACAGGGTTTAAATGGCCCTCAAATCGTCCAAAAACTGTGACCAAAATACCCCTGCACAGCCTGTTTTCCGCAGTTTT